>CM053623.1:270404311-270440690 GCA_028646595.1 Phalanger gymnotis
GGGAATTGTCAGGGGTCTAGAACCGGGCTTCCTGGGAGGAAAGGAGAACGCCTGGAGTCACTGCCTATGGCGGGAGTGGCTTCAAGGGTTGTGGCTCCGCCCCCGAAGGAGGCGCTGGGGAGGTCCTCTGCTTTCCCTAGATAAGGTGTAGCAAGGAGGAAGGGAGAGAGACATCTTTGTAGACTCCAATAAAGCAACCTTGCATATTCAGCTGTGGTCGCTGTCTGGTTATTGCCCCTTGGCTCACCGAGGGGACCGGAGACGTCTGAAGCCCGGATGGGGAGGCGGTTGCTCACCGAGGAGGGTTCTGGAGGTGTGTCCGGTGAGAGCGCCGGACAGCCATCATCCTTAACTACTCCCTACCACACAATCTTATACTCATCCCAGAAAATAAAATGGAGGCATTTTTGGTATATTTGCCCACATTCCTAAATATGGATAGTCTTTTAGTGACTAAGAGATGATTGATACTGCCTTTTTGAGGACCTGTTCTCTGTACCATGAACTAAAAAATAATATGACATCAGTTATACTGGACAATTTGACCATCAACAACCCTTCATGAAAATCCAGATTTACAATGAATGGTTGCCTTTGAAAATTATTCACTCTCAAATAAATGGTTGCAGATAATAGAGTGGCATATATTGACCACTTGTATCTTTGTTGTTATTCAATCATTTTAGTAATGTCTAATTCTTTATGACTCCATTTGAGGTTTTCTTGGCAAAGATACTGGAATGGTTTGCCATTTTCTTCTCTAGCTCATTTCATAATTGAGGAAACTGAAGCAAACAGGGTGAAGTGACTTGCCCAGGTTGATACAGTTAGTGTGTGGGGCCAGATTTGACCTAAGATCCTCCTCTCTCTGGGCCTGACACTCTGTCTACTGTGCCACTTAGCTGCTCAACTAATTATATCAGCCACCGAAAAAAGAATGAAGTAGAAGAAAAGTATATTATGAAACATAAGAACTTATGACACTGAAGCATTTATATCATTCATAAATACAAAATTAAAATATTAACACACATTTCAAAACTGCATTCACATTAATGCATTGTTTGATTTAAAACTTAAGTTTCTTGAATAAGTTAATTTGATTTTGTGAGTAAACACTTTTCCCATTTTTCTTTGTCATAAATAATCTGTTCACTGGGTCAATATGCCCCTGTATACGCAGACAGGCTAAACCAGGTTGAGGGTGACTGACAGGCCTCAAATCCATCAGTAAATCAGGGGATATATGTATATAGGAGAGATAGATAGATGAATGAATGGATAGATAGATAGTTCTTGAATTTCTTTAAAACTTACCTCCACTGTGTGAGAGTATAACACTGTGCGTATACAACACTGAGAGTATAAACACTGTGTGATAACATAAACCAAGGAATGTAACTATTACAATGCCAATGGCCAAAAAAGAAAATAATAAAAGTCTCTGTTGGAGGTGAAAATGATAAATTTTACCAGAACATGTCAGGTGGTATAGCTAGACAACAGTTTATCTGAGAATGTTTTCAAGGATTTGCTGCAGTAATAACTCAGTATGAATCAATAGGTTGATCTGTTGGCTGAAAAAACTAATTTAATACATACTTTGTTGAGAGGTCTAACACAAGGAAAAAAAGAATGAAAAAGTTCTATTGTTTTCTAACTTGGTCATGCCATAGCTAGAGCATTACATTCAGTTCTCATTGACCCATTTTATAAAGAACATTAAACTGGAGAATGACAAAAGGAGAGAAATTAGTTTGGTGAGTGTTGAAGGGCCTCAAAATCTTGACATATTATGATCTATTAAAGGAACTGGAGGTATTTTCACTGGAAGAGATGTGGTGAAAACAAGTAGGCCACAACATTTTATCAATAAAGAATTTTGTAAGAAACACAGTGTGAAGGATATCATTAGTGAGAATCGTGACTGCTATAGTAGTATAATGACAGTAAAGAATAAAATAAAGTATAACATGCATGTCCATTGGTATTCATAAAATGTCAAGAGATTATAGATGATAACACCAATAATTTAGAGCTAGAAGGGATAACAGGGGCTATTATTTTTAAGATGAAAATCTAGAGGAAGGCTCCCACCATGGTACTCTTGTGGAGAATTTGTGGAATGACATGTATAGGAGTTGAAAAGAATTGAAAGACATTTGTGATTGGCATCATTAGAGGGAATGGTAATATTGATAACATCATAGATCCGTGAAAGCACCAAAGTATAAAATATTTATTCTGTCAGTGATATGAAAGATAGATTGAAAGGGAGCAGGGTATAGACCGCAATAGCCATTCAGAGACAGAATAGACAGGAATAATTATGCTTTTAAAGTGGTTGAAGGAGAAGAGCCAAAAAAAAAAAACCGCAAAAATTTTAAATGGGGTCATTGTTATATAGTAAGAAATATTAAAGTTAGAGAAAAGAGCAGAATTAGGGAGTAACAGAATAAGCTCAGTCTAGTATATGTTAAGTTTGAGATATCAGTGAAACAATAGGGAAGAGATGTCCTATAGGCCATTGGAGATTTGGATATGGAGCTCAAAAGAGGGTTCAAGACCAGAAATAATAACATATAGTTTTCTTTACTTTTCAAACTTAACATAATCCTGATCATATATTGAAAAAAGTAAACATTTCACTATGTAGATATTGGCCTTTGGATTAGCAAACTTCATTGGCTCCACTCTGGTCAACTGTTAAAGGAATTTACCATTTCTTATGGTATGCATAGTATGTATGGAATGTACAAGAAGGACTAGCACCTCTAGTGTGAAGGCTTGTCCTTTTCAGGGCTGTTCATAGACCTTTGGTGTCCACCTGGCACTCAACTCTCACTTGTGGCTAAAAGAGGTTGTAATATGTACAGTGGCTGCATCTTGGTAAAACCATCTTGATAGGTGGACTAAACCAGGCTGAGCGCAGCCGATAGGCCTCAAACCTGTGGTGAATTACGGGATGTCTACCCCAAGCATATGAAGACCTACCCCAGAGGAGTGGGTGGGTGAAAAAAATTAGCTCCAATGGCAATAAAGTGGTTTGAAGCAGGCTCTGTGGAGAGCTTAGAGTTGGTAAGACATCAGCAACACCAAGGTCATCCACTGTAGCCTGGCCATTGCCAGTTGTCGTGCTTTTTGTCTTTCCACTGGTAGTCAATGACTCTGGAAGGGAGAGTGAGGGTGATGACTTTGTGCAACTCTGTCTCCCTTAAATCCAATTCATGCACTAGCCAAGTCATACATAACTTGTGAAATCACTGGTCCTCTTCAAAAATGAAGGACAAACAACAATGATAAATGCACAGATAAATATGCATTAGGAAAGACACTAATACATTATTATCTATAAAAAACATAGGCATCAATGGGAACATATAATGCATACGGAAAGATAATAGTTCCTTTCTGGCTACAGTTTTGATGCTATTAAGAATGAGAAAGAAAAATTCTATATTAGAAAGCTTTCACAAGATAGTATTGATGACAGTGCAAGACTCTTTAGACTTCAGGCTGGAATTTGAACTTACCTTTATCCACACTAGCATTTTGAACAACATGGGTTTACATGCTTCATAAAACCACAAAAGCCTCCACGGGAAGCCTCAGGAGTTTTATTTTCCCTTTAAAAATTCACCTTCTATTTGCAATCAACTGCATTTAAGCTTATGTCACTAGAACTGAGAAGGACTGCTGCCATCTATAGACAGGGATTACATTAGAGCACAACATACTGTGAGGAAAAAACAAAACTAGAGTGTCTTGGAATTTAGAGTGAGACCATCTTGTTAGAATGAGTCTTAGCAAAGAGAAACAGCAGTTCTGGGGGATTCTATCAGAGTCAGAGCTTTTGTTAGCAATTATGCTACCTAATTATGTCATTCATTCAAGGAGACAACAGTGTTTAATATATGATAAATGTGGAATATTTATTTCTGTGCATCCATTAAAGAGGCAAAATTTTAACTTGTATGTGAAGATGGAAAATTATAGATTATATACTAGAGTGTACTCAGTTTCCAATCACCATCATGCTGAAATTTAAAAGGGAATCTGATTTTACTCCCAAAAAGGGGCTTCTTCCTCCCCCTAATGCAAGAAAAGAGAAAGGTCATGCTTATGAAGTTAGACAAAAAGAAAACAGAAGCACAATTAAGATGAAATATTAAAACATGATCATTAGACTTTTTTGAATGAGGCACCTTCTGTCTCTCATGACTGGATTTTGAATTCTTTTACCAATGAGATAAAAAGATATAAAACTTGGCAAATAAGAATCCAGCCAGGAAAATAAGAATACATGTCAAATTTACAAGTAAGTATAATTTAATTATACATAGAAGATGAAAAAAAGTAATTTATCTAAAGAAAGTAAAATATTATCAAATGCTAAAATTCTCTGTTACTTCTATGGGTATGCAAACCTACTTTCCTACCATGGTTTGAGATAAGGTTGATAAGAAAGAAAATAAAGGCTTAATTTAAAAAAATGATATGACAGAAAACTTTGATGTTATTCTTATTGAAGAAAAATACAAAGCATTTGTGTAAGAATTGATCCATATAGATCTACTATATATATGGTTGTTTGTTTATTGTCTCTCCTATTATACTGTGAGCTCCTTGAGGAAAGGGGTTGTTTTAATTTTGTAACCTCAGGAGTTAGTGCAGTATCTAGAATACAGTATGTGCTTAATAAATGTAAGTCGAATGACCAGCTGATTATGAACAGGATTGTTTTACATTGCTATTTTCCCCCTATGTATATTAGAATTGGAAATAACATCTCACAAACCATTTTCTTCATTTTCATTGTCATTAATTGGTATAAATAATACTAACATCTTAAGAATGATCATAGTGAAAACAGAGCAGTTAAAATGTAACTACATCTCACCATTTCAAGAACTAACTTCATATAGTCTTTGTACTAACTTTTGTAACCCATGAGGTCAGTCACAATTATGGTTATGCCATGGATACCATTAGTAAATAAACAACTCCATATTAAATTCAAATCCATCCCTAGTAATGGCAAAGTCATTGTATCATCATCATATTACAGAGATGACTGGATAATGGTGAATCAGTCTAATCAAGAACATATTTAAAAAAAAATCAACACCATTAGTAATGGCTTTTACAACAACTGCAAGAGCAACACCAAGAGGACTAAAAATAATTTTTCTCAGCTCTCCAGGGAGAGAATTCTCTCATACAATAAGAATAATTTTAAGAAGGCTGGTGGACTCTTCTCTCACCTTCTGGCCTTCTGACATGAATCTGGATTCCACCAGCCTTCTTAAAATCCCTTTCCTCCCTTTGATTTGACGTTGCTGTCCTTCTTCCAGTTTATTTAATGAAAGCATTATTTCTCCCTGAAATTAATTAAACTGGACCATGCAGCATCTGCACTCCCGCTCTGATTGGCAGCTAATTCCTGCACCAGATAGGCCTGTGGTCAGAAGCAACTGCATCTGTAGTTCTGTAGCTGCACCACCCCTGCTGTCCCCTGTGTGGTGGCTGAACTGGAACTCCTTTCACTCTGTCCACGTGGCTTTTCCCACTAACCCTCTCTGTTGTCTTTGGTGTTTGTGTGTTGAGAAGTCTGGTAACTGCCACAGCTCACTGATTCAGGGTGTTAGGGCCTGTTCGGCCTGGCTCCATGTCTGGTTGGTCCAGGTACAGCCCACACTGGGCTCTGCTCCATTCTGCTCCCAGCTCTGTGCACAATAGACCTTATCTCGTGACCATACAGGCTTTCCTGGGGTGGAGCACTGCTTCCCACTGCTATTTCGTTGGTTCTGCAGTTCTAGAATTTCTTCATAACCATTTTTTATTGGTGTTTGGAGGGTCCTGGGGGAGAGCCCTAGGCAAATCCCTTCTTTCCAGCTGCCATCTTGTCTCCACCCCAATAATTTTATTCTTTAAAATGTAGAGGAAACATGGGAGGAAAGGTTACTCAGGATATGATTTTCATCAACAAGGAAAAACTCACTGCTGCAGTGAAAACTATTGAAATCTGGGGACAAATAGTCACTCTTTCTTATAATTTGACATAAAGGAGAGAAAATTGGGCTTATTTCATTTTCTATTTCCATTTTGTTCTGTTTCGCCTCCAAGCTATATGCCTTGTCAGCCTAAGGACAAACGATGACATACGCCTGATAGGTCCTTGCTGATTGGTGAGTGCCTGCTCAAAAATATCATATTTTCAGGAATCCCATCCATATCAGCCATTTCATTTCTTTTCATTATTAGTTCTGCTACATGTTCACACCAACTGTCTTGAACTAAGAGATTATTCTCTTATTCCCCAATGCTGCTTTCCAGCTCCTCTTTAGGTTTTATCTTCCCAGTGAGAATCTAAGCTTGTTACAATTAAAGAATGCCTTGTTTTGGGGGTGGAGCCAAGATGGTAGAGTAACAGCAAGGACTTGCTTGAGCTTTCCCCCAAATCCCTGCAAATTTCTATAAAAATGACTCTAAAAAAATTCTAGAGCAGCAAAACCCACAAAATGATAGAGGAAAATAAAAGTCCAGCCCAAGACAATCTGAAAGGTTGACAAAAAAAGGTCTGTTGTTCCAGGCTGAGAGAGAAGCCCAGTCCAGCACAGGCCTTGCCAGCACAGACTAGGCCCCTGGAAACCTAGAGCAGGCTTCAAGGGACTGAATCATTGGCAGCAGATTCCAGACTTCTCAAACAACAAATGTCAAAGACAACTTAGAAGGTCAATAGAAAAGGTCTGTCAGATCTGGGTGAGAGAAAAGCACAGTCTAGACTGAGTTCTGGAGGAGCAATTGTGGCAGCGGCAGTGGTGGTAGTGGCAGCTACTTCTGGAGCTCTTGGCCCACAGATAGTGGGGGGGATAAAACAATTGATCAGATGGAGATTAGAGGGATCTCTTTGCTGGCCCTAAGTTTGCTCATGCTAGTATCTAAGTCACAGTCCTAGGTGGCAGTCCTGGGGTGAAGAGGAACAGTAGTGTAGCAGAGCTTGTGGTGATGGTGAAAAAGGAATCCTCCTCACAGTCCTAAGGCAGAAAACAGTGCTTGAGTTCACTCACTGAACACAGCACAGGCTAGGAGAAGGGTAAACACCTCTTCTTTGATCATACCACCTTGGAAGAACTGAAAACTTATAAAGTTACTTGTTTGTTGGTTTGTTTATTCCTAGCAGTACCTCTGAAAATAACTGCACAAAACCCCTGAAGCTTGGGATAGTCCACTCTCCACACTTGAAGCAGAGTCCTACCTTAACAAAGAGTTAAAAAGTCAAGTAATTGTCTGGAAAAATGAGCAAACAATAGAAAAAAAAAACCTCAGACTATAGAATCTTCCTTTGGAGACAAAGACATACAACCAGAAGAGGACAACAAAGTCAAAGCTAAAGCTTATCCAAAGCCTTTAAGAAAAATATTAATTGGTATGAGGCAATGAAAAAAGCTCAAAAGGATTTTGAAAATCAAATAAGAGTAGAGTAAAAATTGGAAAGGGGAGGCCAGAGCCAAGATGGTGGTGTGAAAACAGGGACTTGCTTGAGCTCTCCCCCAAATCCTTCCAAATACCTGTAAAAATGACTCTAAACAAATTCTAGAGCTGCAGAACCCATGAAATGCCAGAGTGAAACAAATCTCCAGCCCAAGACAGCCTAGATGGTAGCTGGGAAGTGTCTATTGCACCATGCTGGGAGCAGAACACAGCCACATCAAGACAGACCAGGCCAGAGCAGAATAGATGAAGCAGCCCTCAGGGCACTGAATCCCTAGCAGCTGTGGAGATTTCCAGACTTCTCAACTTACAACACCGAAGATAACATAGTAGGTCAGTGAGAAAATTGTTAGACCTGGATGAGAGAGGCAGGGGAGGTGGCTTTGGTGGTGGCAGCAGCAGCAGCACTGGCAGCTGCTTCTGGAGCTCCAGGCCCACAGATGGTGGGGAAAATCAGACAGCCGATCAGATCAGGAGTGCAGGGTTCTCTTGCTTTGCTCTGCTTGGATCTGGGTCATAGTCCTGGTTGGTGGTCCTTGGGGAAAGAGAAGCACTAGGGTGGCAGAGCCTGTGGTGACTGTGGAAAGGAAGTCCTTCTGGTAGTTTTGCTGCAGAAAGGAGTTCTTGGACTCACAGACTGGAGCACAGACTACAGAGAGGAGTATCATATGACCTCAGAATAGAATTAGCTCTGAAAACAGCAGCCCAAAATCTCTGAAGCTTGGGACAGAGCACTTTCCACTCTGAAAGCAGTCATATGCTGACCAAGAGCTCAATAGTCAACTTATTATCTGAGAAAATGAATAGGCTGCATAAAATGATTCAGACTATAGAATCTTATTTTGGTGACAAAGAAGATCAAAATATACAGCTAGAAGAAGTCAACAAAGTCAAAGATCTTACATCAAAAGACTCCAAGAAAAATATGAATTGGTCTCAGGCCATGGAAGAGCTCAAAAAAGATTGGAAAATCAATTAAGAAAAGTAGAGGAAAAATTGGGAAGAGAAATGAGAGTGATGCAAGAAAATCATGAAAAATGAGTCAACAGCTTACTAAAAGAGACCCAAAAAATACTGAAGAAAATAACACATTAAAAATAGACTAACTCAAATGGCAAAAGAGGTCCAAAAAACAACTGAGAAGAATGCCTTATAAGGCAGAATTAGCCAAATGGAAAAAGAGGTCCAAAAGTTCAATAAAGAAAATACTGCCTTATAAATTAGAATGGAGCAAGTGGAAGCTAGTGACCTTATGAGAAACCAAGAAATTATAAAACAGAACCAAAAAATTGGGAAGAGGAATGAGAGTGATGCATAAAAATGATAAAATGGATCAAATCATTGATAAAGGAGACCCAAAATAATACTGAAGAAAATAACATCTTAAAAGATAGACTAGATCAAATGTCAAAAGTGGTCCAAAAACCCAAAGAGCAGAAGAATGCCTTCAAGAGCAGGATTGGCCAAATGTAAAAGGTGGTCCAAAAGCTCACTTAAGAAAATACTACATAAAAAAATTAGAATGCAACAAATGGAAACTAAAGACTCTATGTGAAATCAAGAAATTGTAAAGCAAAACCACTGGAATGAAAAAAATAGAAGACATTGTGAAATATCCCATTGGAAAAAGAATTGACCTGGAAAATAGATTGAGGAGAGATAATTAAAAAAAAATATTGGACTACCTGAAAGACGGGAACAAAAAAGAAGCCTGGAAATCATTTTTCAAGAAGTTATCAAGGAAAACTCCGCTGATGTTTTGGAACCAGACAGTAAAATAGAAATTGAGGGAGCTCACCAATCACTTCCTCAAAGAGATCCCAAAAAGAGTAATCCCAGGAATATCATAGCCACATTCCAGAGTTCCCAGATCAAGGAGAAAATATTGCAAGCAGCTGGAAAAAAACAAATCAAGTATTGTGGAAACACAATCACAACAATACAAAATTTACCAGCTTCTACAGTAAGAGACCAAAGGGCTTGTAATATATTCCAGAGGTCAAAGAAGCTAGGATTAGAACCAAGAATCATTTATCCAGCAAAACTGACTGTAATCTTTCAGGGGGAATATGGACATGGAATGGAATAAAGAATTTTCAAGCATTCTTGATGAAAAGTCTGAGCTGAATAGAATATTTGATTTTCAAATGCAAGACTCAAGAGAAGCATAAAAAGGTAAACACAAAAGAGAAGCCATAAGGGACTTATTGAAGTTGAATTGTTTGCATTCCTACATGGAAAGATGATATTTGTAACTCATGAGACCTTTCTCATTATTAAGGTAGTTGGAGGGAATAAACAAACAAATAAATGAATGAATAAATTGTGCATGTGTACATATACGTATATATACACATGTATATGTATATATACATATATGCATATATATATGTATATGTATATATATATATATATACAGAGGGCACAGGGTGAATTGAACATGAAGGGTTGATACTGTTTAAAAATTAATGATAAGAGAGGAATGTACTAGGATAGGGAGAATGCTGTAAATTATCTCACTTTAAAAAGGCAAGAAAAAGCTTTTGCAGTGGAGTGGAAGAGGGGGAAGATGAATGGGGATGATCGAACCTTACTGTCCTCAGATTTGGCTTAAGGAGGGACTGATATACACATGAAAGTGGGTATTGAAATCTATCTCACCATACAGGGAAGTAGGATGGAGGGAATACAAAAGGGGAGATAATAGAAGGGAGTGCAGATTTGCAGGAAGGGATAATTAAAACCAAACACTTTTGAGGAGGAACATAGTCAAAAGAGAAAGTACAATAAATGGGGGGGGGCAGGATAGGATGGAGGGTATTACAGTTAGTCTTTTACAACATGACTATTATGGAAATGTTTTGCGTAACTACACATATAACCTAGCTTGAATTGCTTGCTTTCTCAATGAGTGTGGGTGGGAGGGAGGAAGAGAGAGAATTTGGAACTCAAAGTTTTAGAAACAAATGTTAAAAATTGTTTTTACATGCAACTGGGAAATAAGATCAGGCAATGGGGTATAGAAATTTATCTTGCACTACAGGAAAATAGAAGGGGAAGGGGATAAGAGAAGTGGGTGGTGATACAAGGGAGGGCAGGTTGAGGGAAAAGGCAATCAGAATGCATGCTCTCTTGGGACAGAGGGAGGTGAAAAATGGGTGGAAAAAATAGAATTCAAAATTTCGTGGAAGTCAATGTTGAAAACTTAAAATAAGTAAATTATTTTTTAAAAAAGAATGCCTTATTTTCTTATTTTTGTATACCCAATACTTAGCACAGTGACTGGCATATAGTAAGCAAAATGTCTATCATCTATATATCTACCCAGTTACCTACATAGTTTAGGAGAAAAAATATTTCAAAAGTTTGAAGAAAAATAAGTACAACCTTTTTCATAAAATTTTATAGAGTAGGTCAGCACAAGGGAATGAGATGCATTAAGAACACAATTCTGAAGGAAAATAGAAGAAAATATTTGATGAATGGGAAATGAGTCTCTAAAGAGACTAATGTGAATACATGCTAAACTCATTAAAAAAAACACCTTAAATTTCCAAATGGTCTGTATGTATAGGAACCAGAGGCCCACTCATAGAATAGTCTATAAGGTACTAGTAAATTATCTGAAGTTTGAATTAGTCTGTTAGCACCTACTTCAAACTAGAGTTTATAAAGCCCTTATAATCAGAAAAGGTTATTTCAAAGAAAATACTTTTAATAAAAACAGTATTTTAAATTGGGATATAAAAAGATTCTATATCCCACCACCAAGTGCCCATTAGGTATGTCAAACTTCCTGGGTTTATTATGAGGATAACTGTAAAGTGCTTAGCAGAAAACCCAGCCTATAGTAAATTCTGTCTTACTGTTTTTGTTATGTTCTGGTAAGCATAGACATAGAGAATGTGTATAACCTAGAATTGAGAACGGAGGAGACATACACAGAGGGAATACATATTATCAGGGAACACACTTAGAAGATACATACAAAAGCAATTTGAGCAGCCTGGAGTGTGTGTGTGTGTGTTGTAATTGGAAAATTTAAAAATCACAAATCATTATGAAGCATCTATTTCATTGAAAAAAATATGGCAAATGCTGTCCTTTATTTGAAATAGGAATTATTAAAGATTTTCTGAAATGATTAATTCAGTTATTACATCTTAGTAACACATGCAAAGTATATGTGACTTTTTTAGGACAGGATTCTGAACTTTGATTTCTAGTTTTTAAGATTTGTACTTGAAAGAAACTATAAAGTTTGGAAAGGTTTGACAGGTAAAACTGAGATGCCAACTGACAAGAGGGAATATGAGAAAATACATTTTTCCTCCCATCCACAACTTCAAATTGTAACATTTGCTCCCTCAGCATTATTCATTTAAAAAGCAGAATAAAGCCAGTCTTTAGCTTTAGCCTAAAAATGAGATGGTTTGACTGAATGAACTCCAAGGTGCCTTCCATCATTATTATTCTATGTTTCTTGACATCGGGAAAACCTAGGAGGTAGTAGAGGGTAAAGGAATAAAGGTAAGGCAAGGTTTTTTTTTCTTCCCTTGCCAAAGAACTGAGAGGATCAAAAATGCAAATGAAATATACATGAAAATATTAAAAGAAAAGAAAATCAAATAAAAATCATAGACATTGCATAGAAAAGGTCACTGACAGGCAAATTTTCTCCCTAATGATTTAATTTTTGAATATGTCATTTTAACAACTCCATTATCCTGCAAAATATAACTTCTTGCCCTGTCTTAGTAGCTATTAGCATGCAAATGAAATAACCATTAAGAGTTCAATTTCAACTATGTGGCAACAAACTATTCTTAATCCTTCATACTTCCCATACCTAGGAATGAAGAAATTCATGTTTTTGTTCTGGAAAACCAGAATTTTTTAACATGGATCTTTTTCTTTAACTTTGTTTCAGACATTAGGTGTTTTCCAGATTTTTCCTTTTTTCAGTATTTTTTAATGATTAATAATCTACATTCTAGAAGTTGCCTAGCCTAAGCTATTCTAAACATGTCCCAAGCTCCTTCACTGAACATCAAAAGAAATGCTTTAGAAGAACCCACTGAGGTTTGAACAATATTGTTTTCAAGAATTCAATAAGACACATTTTTTGAAACTGCGTCCTGCAAGAACCATCATATACCTGAATTGATAGTACAGAGATCTTAATTCTCCCAAAGGTAGATAAATTGTTCCTTATGGTAGCAGTCATATTTGATCATTAGGAGCATCTCAACATGAAACTCTCCTTCCATCCAAAAGAGCTGTAGTTGATGTGTTGAACACAAAGGGTCCTTGATGTGCAATGAATCAAACATTTTCTATTAATGAGCAAAATGCTTTCTCTGCCAAAGTGATTTCTGAGTTTCTACATTTCTATGAAATACAAAAGCAAAGCTTCAAGGTTTTTTTTTTCTTCAAGATTAGATGATGCTTGGTTAGTTACTTGAAAGTTCAGGTGTAAATGCAACATAGGCTGAGTATTCAAATATTACTGGCCACACCTAGGTAATATTCTACACAAGACTATGCCTGAAAGGAACAGAAAAAATTTTCCTTGAACTTAAAAGCAGAGAGGAGCTACAATTAATGTCATATTTCTATGTATTTTTAAATTGTGGCTTTGTCAACAAAATAGTAATCCTGGCACTCTCAGTGAATCTCCATTACGTTCATACCTTGAATGAAACTAAAATATTATTTTATAAGGAGAGAAAATAAGACAAAGTGTCCAAAGCTGATTCCTCAAGGTGGGGTTTCCTGATTCAGAAACTCTCTCCAATAATGCAATATCTAATAAATTACTGTAGTTTATATTCTTAGACATTTGCTCAGGGCACTAAAAGATGAAGTGACTTGCTCATGGTAGATCAAAAATAGGTGTCAGAGTCAGAGTGTAAATCTAATTCTTCTTGACATCAAGGTTGACCATCTATATAATGTAAAACACTGCTTGCACAGTGCTAAGAGCTAAGAAAATAAAAAAAAATAGAATATAGTCTTTGCTTTCAAAGGGCTCACAGCCAAAAAAAGGTAAAGAGTCTAAAAGGAATGATCCAACCAGTAAGACAGTCAAGCAACATTAATAATTGCATTCTCAGTAGCCCATTCTGCTAGAGGAACTATTCACATGCTTTGAGTAGATATCCCCCTACCTCACTGATGGGTTTAAGACCTGTTGGTTGTCTGCAACCTGGTTTAGGTCATCTACTGAGATGGTGTAACACCAAAGTTACTAGCAGCTGCTGTGGAGATGTAAGACCAACAACACCAACACACAGGAGGGCTGCTAGCATAGGTTCTTTGACATGCTTTTCTGAAGGAAAGTAACTTAAAGGGGTTTACAATATCACTTTAATTAAACATACATATATCATTCACTTATTTCAGAGGGAAAAGTCAGCACTCAACTTCAGAAGAAACACAAACAGGAATTACAAATAGGAGTTACAAGCAGAAATTTACACAAATCAACAAACAGTGTTTCTAATTGTCTGACCATTGCAATACATACATAGTCACCAGAGAGAGAGAGAGAGAGGCACCAATATCTATGCTTTTCAAAGCTGGAGGGTTTCTTAACAGCTACCCAGAGTTTCATCTGGCTACATCACATGAACTCTAAAATTCCAACCTTAGAGTATATATACACTTTTTCAGCATCAGAGGGCATCACAACCCTCTTGCTCTAACTGCTCTAACTTTCTACTCTACCTCCTCCTGTTCCACTCATACAGCAAGCTCCTCCCACCACAGGCTTCATGTAACTTAGACTTCCTGTAATGTAAGCAGGTCACAAGAGCCTATTAATGGATTGGAAAGATCTTCCAATTAAACAAAAATACATTAATAATTCATATGATTTTACTGGGGTTTGGGCACTGCACATGCCACAACTTCTTGGAGACACAGGTAAGAATTGGATAAAAAGAGGATAGACATGAAAGGTAGATTATCATCCCTGTAAAGCGCATCAATCTTGGTCAGTCATCAAAGATGACAAGGTCGTCCACTCCATTGTAGACCACCATCAGTCATCCTGACTTATCCTGCCACTGGCCTTCAATGACTCTGGAAGAGAGAGTGAAGCTGATTAGAGTGAGGTATCTCCGGCTTACTTAAATCCAATTCATGCATAAGTCAACACACCCTGTGCTGTCATAGGTCTTCTTCAAAACAAAACAAAATAATAGCAATTAAAGGCAAAACAAAAGATTTTATCTTGAATCACCAAGGTAGTGCAGTACATAGAGAGCTCATCTTGGACATAGGAAAATCTGAAGTCAAATTCTGCCTTTATATGCATATTAGTTGCATGAACCTGGAAAAGACACAACCTCTCAGTGACTCAGTTTCCTCATATATCAAATGAGGGGACTTGATTGTCTTTTTAAAAGTCCTTCTAGCCCTCAATCAATGACCATATGCTTGCTTTTAGAGAGTTCTGTTTTCTCCTAACATTAGCAATCAAATTAACTTTCTATGTCCTTATACCTGTACCCAAATGTTACATTGATCAATTCCTGTGCAAAATTTTGGAGGAAAGAACAATAATCATAAAAATGAACATTTTTTCTTATTTTAAAGCTGAAGAAATTGAGATAGGGACAAGTAAAATTACTTGCCCAAAGTCACTTAGCTAATAAGTATCAGAGGGAAGTTTTGAACCTTAGTTTTCAGGAATTCAAGTAGAGGACTCCATCAACTTTACCACCTACTCCTTCCAATAAAAAGCACCAACAAGACAAACTAACAAGCATCATTTTTCTAAGGAGAATTTAGAGAAGTATCAAATTGACAGCCTAAGCTTCAGAAATGTAGGTGATTATTGCAGCAGCTTTCAAGGCCTAAATCTTTGCTTCCCTACTTTGCTTGCATGTCTTCATGCAAATTTGTCAGGTCAAAATAGATTCATTTCTAAGCCTATCCAAACCTGGACTTTTGTGATGAAGTGACTATAACTCCAAAATATATCGAATCACTGAACCAAGAAAGTTAGTTTATAGTCTGGGGGAAATGGGATAGGCAATTCTAATTTCAGGGCAGTAATAAATGAACAAAATCTGAACAAGTCACCTTTCCTGGGAAGGGCCAGAATCTTTAAACCAAAGGTTGTTAACCTTTTGTGTATACCAGACCCCTTCAGCAGTCTGGTAAAGTTTATGAACCCTTTTCTCAGAATAATATTTTTAAAGTAATAAAATAAACTACATGGGATTATAGTAGATATGAATTCTAAGTTTTCAAAATATGTTTAAAACAATTCACCAACTCCATATTAATTACCATTGCTCTATAGGATGTCTCAATCAATACAGTTTTTGTTCTTGTTGTTTATTCTTTGTTTTGTTTTTGAGACTGAATTCTCTTTTCCCTTTCAACCTAGAAGTGTGGCAGGCACTTAAAAGACCGTTATTGATCAGCATGTGCGGCTGACCTGCTAGTTTCCAGACTTGGCAAATTTGTCCCAAATTCAGCCTAGTGGAATGCCCCACTCCCCTCCGGGAGCTTTACTAAATTGCAGCTGGAAATTGTGTGGACACTAAATTGCCTTATCACATGTATCAACAATTTGGCTAGCTGCTGTTATGGGGATGAAAAACCAACACAAGCCCAACAACAAGAACACTGCAAGCACAGGTTCTTTTGATCTGCTTTACTAAGGAAAGTAGCGTTAAGGGCTTAACAATCTTATTTTAATCCAATATCTACATATAAACTCAATTAGTTCAGGAGGAAAAGCCAGCAACCTGAACTTCAAAGAAAATACAAACAAATTTTAAACGGACGCATTATAAACAGACCAAATCACAATTCACAGTTACCAAAAAGGATCAGCATTTGGGTTCACCAGCCTGGGAACTACTAACAATGTTTGGCCCAGAGTCACATACCACTCTTCCAGTGGCTCAGAGCCCCCAAGAAAGAACTTCAACCTCTGGGTTTATATACCTTGTTCGGGGTCAAAGGTGAGTGACACAGGCAACTCATCCACATGACCTAAAAGCATCACAAAAATTGACTTAAGCCCACATGTTCTAAAAGCCTCTGATATCACAAACATGTCACTCAAACCCATGTTAACTAGGCTTTCTCTTGAGGCAAGAAGGTCATCAAGGACTCCTAATTTAATCAAGGAAGCAAAGGCCAAACTCTTCAAGGGCACTTGATTGAATAAGTGCTAAAAGTCCACTTTAATTACCAATACACTATGCTACACATGAGAAATCTCAAGCTAGATGATCCACCATCCTTCACCTCACCAGGAGTACACATACTATGTACAACACAGGCCACCACACTTGGCCAGCCAATAAAGTTTTCACAATTCTTAGACCTCCCCCTACTATTGGCTTTACACAACCTATCAAAAGTAGAAAAAATATTTTTAAAACCTCTTTTCTAAATCTGGAAAGACAAATCAACCCATGCAAAATGAAGTCAGCAGAATCAGGAGACATTGTATGGAGTAATAATAATATAAGACAAAGATCAACTATGAATCACAGCTATTCTCAGCAATTCAATTATCTAAGACAATTCCAATGGTCTCGTAATGAAAAATGAAATCCATATGAGAAGAAAGAAGTGATGGAGTCTGAAAGCAGATAGAAACATAGCATCTTTCCCTTTTTTTCTTTTATGTTTCTCCTTTCACAACATGACTAACATGAAAATATGTTTTACAGGATTGCACATATGTAACCCATATTGAATTGCTTACCATCGGCAGGGGGGTGGGGTATGAGGAAGGGAGGGAGAAAATTTGGAACTCAGAAAAAAAATTAAATAAATATTAATAATTGCTTTTATATGTAATTAGTAAAAATAAAATTTATTAAAATAAAATATTTTCTAGCAGATTTACATTTTCTAGTGTTATACAAATGGAAATATAACATGAGGAGGGAATTTTACATATTATTTACTTTACAGAGGATGAGAAATAAATGATGGGCTTGTAGATATAAAGTGATTTAGAGTTATGGGAGTGTCTTTATTAAAGAAATCAAACTGTCATTTAAGTATCTGCTCTACCTATTCAGATTTATGTGTAGGGACTTTGTGAGCATCAGTGATACTCATTTTCAAGAATGTTCCTTTGACACTGAAAATAAAGGGTCTATTTCCCTGATTGCTATTTTTTGAGGAGGAAGAGGATGAAGGAAGTGATGTGTAGGAAGCTTAACAATGTCCTTGGAGCTCCTTCTTTGCCTCCATCAATACATTTTGCAGTACCAATAAAGTGTTTCTAATTAAGCCAAGTATTCATTTTAAAGGTCTCTGATCAATCATTTTGATGAGAAAAGCTTCTAAAATTATAGCTACTAATAAACATATGAGCAAGGATTTATTTTAAACTGTGAAATTCTACATCGAGAGTTTTTTTTTAAAAGAGAGATGATCTATTTGAGATTATCAAGATTTATTCAATTCACCAAGTGTTGGTTATTTGCCTCCTATAGGCAAAACATCATGGTAGGTCAGAAGAAGAAAAAGACAAAACAAAAAATTGTCCAGGTCTGGTCCTCAAGGAACTTCCATTCTGTTGGGAAGGATAGATAGATAGATAGATAGATAGATAGATAGATAGATAGATAGATAGATAGATAGACAGACAGACAGACATTGATATCTAGATATAGATATATAGATATACACATGCATATATACATATATATACACATAGATATATACATACACACAGATATACATGTACATATACACATATATATTCATTTATTGATTTATTGATACCTCAACTTGTTTATTTTATCAAATGTTTTGAACTTCATTGTATGAAACATTGAAAGCACTTTATCTTTATATAGTTATTAGCAAAGTAACAGAACTCAAATATTGATTTATTCTTTAATGACTAATAGCAGAGGTTCTTTGTCTATGACCTTTGTCTATATCTATAGGTTCAAGTGGCTTGTGAACTTGGAGTGGAAAAAAAAAATCTCTATTTTCACAAGCCACCAGTTGAAATATAGCAATTTTATGAATCATGAAACAAAAGAAAAACAAGGGGTCCATAGATTTCACTATACTGACCTAAAAAAAAGATTAAGAACCCCTACTGAAGACTGTTACCACTCTTCATAAGATTTGAATAGAAGATGACTTCTAGCTTTTCACCCCAGTCTTTTCATACTCTCCAATTTTCATTCTGAAACTCATTCTAGTATAATTCTCCAATGTTTCAGTTCAGCCCTTAATGCACCACACCATTTCCCAATCAGCTGTTACCAAGAAAGGGTGAAAAAATTCAATATTTATGTTCAAGATCTTAGATAAAAATAGTTCCCAACCCTTCCAAATTGCTTTCTAGCAGAGTTGGAAAAAGTGGAAGGAATGGAGACTCTCTTATATTGTAAATCTCCCATTGTTTCATCTGGCCTGAGACCAGATAAAATAGAGAACAATTAGTACAGTAAAGAGAGTGATGACAGAACCATCTGGACACACTAACCCAACTTACAATGGCAAAAATACCCTTAGCAATCCAGGGAATAAGGGCAGCAGAACTAAAATAAGTTCTTGTGTAGCCTGTTTTGCTTGACTTCTGGTATCTACAAATGAAGAAGGAATGAGAGGATTAAAGAGTTGGGACTTGTCTGTGGATAGCTAGAGTATGTTTACAGATGGAGTGCTAAGTGCCCACCAAAAAAGATGAGGACCCAAAATGATTCCAATAAAATATATTTTAAAATATAGGGACCTCCAGGTCAAAATAAATTAGGCCACTGACTATAAGTTTTATGTAAGTAAGACATAAAATATTTTTGGAGCTTTACTATTTAATACACCAGCCACAAATAAATTGATAGAGAATTCATGCCAATCACCAATAAGATTTGTAGATTTAAAATTAAAAATTCAAAAAACAAAATATATATTCAATTGACACATACACACTGAACATATGGATAAATAGTGAAAAACAATTTTCAAGCAAACATGATTTTCCACTTTGAGGCCTTGAAAATATGTATTTAAGACTGAAATGGTTGGAATAGAAATATTTCCACTGGAAAATGGAGGTTTAGTAGAAAAATGTCAAGACAAAATAAATCAAGGTAATTTTAATCATATGGATAAAGCAGTTTAAAGTTTTTTCAAATGAATTCTGGCTAAATCCTATGGGCTGCTATCTCTATATCCCCACAACAACCTATGTAGAATCCTGTAATTTCATGGTTTAACCTATTTACATAAAAATGAACTTTCCCATATGATTACTGGATAAATGTCTGTTAAACCATCAGAAGCTTAAAAATGGTCTTAAGGCAAATGTGTAGTTGCTGGATCATAGATCTAGGGCTGGAAGTGATCTGAAAGGATGTCCAGTTTAACTCTCACATTTTATAGATGAAGCACAGAAATATTAAATGATTTACCCAAGGTTACATAGGTCATAAACATGGGGAGTAGGATTTAATCCTCTAAGAGTCAATAATCAGTCCATTTTATCACGCTGGAAGTAGAGAAATAAGGTGTGTGTATTCGAAGCCTTTTTAAAAAAAAGCCCTTTAATACAAATTTTGGGATAAGATAAAAGGTTAGAAATTTTCTAAAAGTGTCTTTCCTTGCTGGAAGTAGAGAAACAAGGTGTGTGTATTCAAAGCCTTTTTTAAAAAAAAAGTCCTTTAGTATAAATTTTGGGATAAGATAAAAGCTTAGAAATTTTCTAAAAGTGTCTTTGACTTCCATTGGAAATATAGGCAACAAACCAATTTTACATTGGAATGTATTTCAAACATGTTTCCTGAACAATTTTTCATCTCTCATTATTTCTATCACCATTCTTAAACATATTCCCATCTGCTCTTTAACTTTTGTCATTAACCAGGTCTAATTTATTGCTCCCCGACTTTAACACAATCCTGAGTCTAGACAGTATTTCCTCTTTTTCCTAAGGAATATTTCTATTATTGGCACCTGTCTTGAAAATGTTCCATTTAACAAAACAAAATTCTGTTCTGAAATAATAACCCCATCATTATGCCATTCTACAAATATCCAATAAATTATCAACTGTGAAAATTTTGTTTCTTTTAATATTTATTTCAGAGTTACCAGTGTAAGACTTGGAATGGCCATCTTTCTCCTCTCGTTCTTGCAAGATACCAAGCCCAAAGAGACAACATGTAATAATGGATAGGCCTTGGATTCAAGAAGACCTGTGCTCAAATGTGCCTCAGACACTACTGTATACCCTGGGAAAGTCATTTATCCTTCTTGTGTTTCAGTTTCCTCATAATGAAAAAAATGGACTCTATAAGCTCTAAGATCCCTATCAACTTTTATACTATGATCTTTGGTTATACTTTATGTGTCTACCATTTCTCTTTACATTATGCATCGTTTGGATTCTACTGATGTCTTTAATGCTCCATGACTCACTATCACAGAACATAATCAAGAGTTTCTAAAGAGATACCTTCTACAATTGTGAGCAGTATGTGATCATTGAAGACACTGCACAAATGTCAAATTTAATGCATCCAACTTCCCTTCCTCATAAAAAGAAAGTTGCCAATATTCATGAACCACTCAGTCTAGGGCAGCTTCTAATCACTCTTCTTTCACTAAACAGACAAAATAGAGCCTGGAACAATGGAGATTGAAGTGGAAGGAGACTGTAAAAATGGGGGAAAAGTTAGTTCATTTATTTAAAAAAAACTTTTTTTTCTTTATGATCTCTCAATTATATAATTTTATTTTTATCATTCTGACGGCTGTATTAACTTCATATGGTAGTCTTACTGCTACTTTTTCTACAATTTCTACTTATCTTGGATACTTGCCTTTTAAAAATATTTTGTATTCCCTTTAGTCTTTTACATTTTTTTTCATATTTTTAATGCACCATTTGCTTGATGGCATGAATACGACTTGAGCTTACCTTCATCTGTCTTCCAACTTCAATTTCCTCTTTATGCCCTTCCTTGATAAAACAAAAGTGAACCTACGACTCATAAGCTCTTCTGTACTTACAGGAAGTACGGTTTGAAAAGCACATAATAAAGACATTCTAAACAATATAATATAATGTAAAAAGAATTGGACCAAGAAACCTGGCTTCTCATCTTGGACATAAAACTTTTGGCTATGTGATCTAGTTTTAAACACTTATTTTTTTCTGAACTCAGTTTCCTTATCTATAAAGTGGAGATAATTGCATAACTTGTAACACTGTAGGAAGTCATGAGGGTCAAATGTTGTATTAGATATGAAAGCTTTTGGAAAACTATGTAAAAGCAGTTTTATTTTCTTTCTCCTTTCTAGATTTATCTCTACTGAGATAACACATTTGTTTGTACTTTTTCTGAAAATTGCCCTGATGTAATTATAAAATGCAAGGTTTTTTTTTTATTTTAGATGATTCTGATGTGAAATTAAACCCTTACTAAACAGATTGCTAATGAGTTTTCTTCAATTTTCTCACTCATGATCTCTGAAGGAGTGACCTATGAATAAAATTTTTAAAAAACGTGCCATGCCAATTCAAAGTCATTTCTTTGAATCAAAAGTCAAATAATCAGGAAATAGCAGCAATTGCTACCATGTAGTTAACAAAGAATAAATTGGATGAAAGAGATTTTTTTCCTTTTATCTTAATACCAATTGGCTCTACAATGTAATCACAACATAAGATTTTAAAATGAAACATATCATGGAACTAATCTGGTCCAATTCTTCATTTTGTAAATGAAGAAACTAAGGCCCAGAGAGGTGAAATTATTAGTTTCAGGAATATAGAAGTTCTTCAAGGCTCAAAACCAGACCTATTTAGTTTAAAGAAAGTATTCTTCTGATCATATCGTGTCCTGTTGATATCTAAACATGAAAAAACAAGTAAATATCCATCAATTGTTTCAGTGATTGGATTAATAAAATAATTCACCCAAAGGACCAAGATCATAGTATGGAAAAAGAATAAGAAATTGACTCAGATAGTGTGGCATTGAATTTTGACTCTGCTTTTCATTTCTTAAGTGATATGAATCAAGTCTGTTCCCGTAGACGAGTGTCCTCTCTTCTAGGACGAATGCATTATATTAGGTTATATTGAACATCTCATTGACATCCACAACCTATTTTCTTATGAGGAATTTGTGGAGTCCTGTATGGCTCAGCCAAGCAATCCAAGCAATTATCAGAGACTACTTAAAAATGAAACAAAGCATAAAATCAACAGAAATTTGATTATGCAGCATAATCTCCCTCAGCTCCAAAAGTGATCTCAATCTGTTCAATTACTTTCCTTATCAACTTCATGTAGATGATTCCCAAATATCAATATCTAGCTACTACTTCTCCGACCAGCTCCACTTTTACATTTCCAAGTATTACCTGGACAACTATGCTTGAATGATAATTGGTTCCTCAAATTTAACAAGTACCAAACCGAGCTAACCCCTTTTCTTTCTAGAGGGAAGTAATTATTTTTCTTTCTATTAATGGGAGCACAACTCACCAAGTTACCCTAGCTTAAAAATTTGATCACTTTTGTACCTCTGTAGCGACAATCTGCTAGCAGCCACTGTAGGGGTATAAGACCCACCAACAACCAGCACACAGAAAGCTGCCAACATAGGTTCTTTGATCTGCTTTACTAAGGAAAGTAACTTTAAGGAATTAACAATCTCAGTTTAATCAAACATATAAATATCATTCACAGTTCAGGGAGAAAAGATCAGCCCCATGAACATCAAGGCAAATACAAACAGAAATTGCAAACAACAACAGACAAACCTTGTCTGATTCAAATCACAATTCATAGTTACCAGAGAAGCATCATTGTATCTGTCTGGGTTACAAAGCTTAGGGGGCAATTACGGCTTGTCCAGAGTCTCAACACTCCTTTCATGAGTGTACTGCAAAAGTCAAATGCCCAGCTGTCCTCAATTACATCCTGTTCAGAGCCCTGAGGGCTCTGACCTCACCCAGGCTGGGTATGGGAAAGTTCCCCATCCCCAGTATCACATCGAATTCGAATCAGTGAGTCCCAATTGTCTCAGTGCTGAGAAATACTCCAAGACAAAAAGATCCCACTTTATCTGCCCCATTCAGAATCATTAAAGACACTTAAGAGAAGAACAGCAAAAAGTCCCACCTCAATTACTATTACACCCTCACACTCACTGTAGACATCCATTGAAATCATAGGACCGTAGGATCATTAACTTAGAGCTTGAATTGTCCTGTTAGATGATCTGGTCCAACTGATGCATATAAGTTAGGTATCTTTCCCAATTCCGATTGATCATAACTACCAAGGTCATTCAATATATTTTCATGATATCTCTGAAACTCTTCTCCTTTCAAGTCTTTCTGCATCTAACTTAGTTGAAGTTTCTGATATCTCATCTTGACAATTAAAATAAGGTCAAGGCAAATCTTTGTGTTTACTGTCTCTCAATTCTCCAAAGCATTCTTCATATGCCACAATTTGTGCATGTATTTGGGTGTTGCAGGCGGGACCAGGATAAGGATAACAAGGTCAACAACCACAACAAATGAAAAAACAAGGATAATTTCAATATATTTCAATCTATTTGTGATCTCATTGATGTAAAATTTTCTAATAACAGTTAATATGGAAACCCATTCTTGCTTTCCTTTTCTGTGACTCTTGATCAAGCTCTTCTACAAAACATCCACAAGTACAGGGAATATGTTGCAGTCTTTTTACAGATCCCTTAATATTGTGTATCAAACAATAGTACATACAGACTGTCCAACGAATATTTTATTTTAGTTTTTTGGCAAAGGAACTCATCCAAATTATAGTAAAACTGAAGTGAGAAAAGGTAGACATAAAAGAATATGTACCAGACAATACAGAGTAAAGGAACTTTAGGAATGAAGTAACTCTACTCAATGAAGAGGAGGAGTCCTAGATCTCACCCAAGAGGAAATATCTGGAATCTCTAATGTAATAACCTGGGCTTAGAGACATGATTGGGATAGCCAGCTTCACTCATGTCTTTTCCTTCAGCCACCTGAAGTGGGGTTGGCCTTTTCCATCTTTTTTTCTTGAAGTTGGAAGCTAACTCAATGCTGAAAGTTGACTCTTCCTTGGAAAGTCACTGATGGGAACTCCTGCTTGAAGAGTACTCAAAGGTGGAAATGATTGATAACTGAAGTTCTTGCCTCTCACCAAATCTGCCCCACCCCTCAGTCAGGGAAGAGCCTTCATCTCCAACAATTAGTAGAGTCCCATACCAATGGGCATTGGGACAGGAGTTTTATTACTTTTCTGGGCCAAAACACAAATATCAGTACTTTAAAACAAGGAACATTTTCCTAGAGTCATATGCAAACGACCTTCAGTATGATGTATTGAAACTTTTAAAAAATGTATATTAACAATAGGTGAAGAAGATATGTATGATCCAAAGCATCAACTACAAGGATACTATAATGACAACATGGCTAAATACATACAAGATAGAACACATGGAAATTTCAGAAGTACATGCATATCCATAGTATACATAGTATCCAATCAAACAAAAGTAATAAGCGTAGGGAGCTAACAAAGCAAAGCTAGCTAGCTTCAACAATATGAATATTTATAAGTCTCTATATAAAATACTTACCAATAAGCAATAATGTATACAAGAAAAAATTAACAGACATCGGTAGAGCTTAAACATTATATAAAACAGTAAAATGAACATTGCAAACCAAAAATAACGTATAATAGCTTACTTCTTATTGCTCATCTTGTCTTGAAGAGGACCAGTGACATCATAAGGGTGATGTCTTGACCTGATTGTAAATTTAAGTGATGCAGAGCTGTGCAAAGTTGTGTTCAATTAAGCCAAGTTATGTTCGGATTCGGATTTGTGCTGGCAATAAGGCACACTCTCCTCAGAAAATCATTTTTATTGAAAGACAGGGGAAATGCTCTAACAAACACAGTTAACACAACAAAGACAAAGACACAGGCCGCATAGATTCATCACCTCCCTGGGGAACTCCATCACTTGATCCTCTCAAAGCTGAGGAGATCCCAGTTTACGCAGCTCAATCAAAGCCCCAGAAAGGAGGGTGGTCCCAGGCAAAGTGTCCTCCCCGTGGGTAAGATCCCCATGACTCTGTCCCGTGTGGTGATTTTTATAAGGAGCTGAACAACGAAAGTTTTTCCCACGGGAGAACGGAGACTCACTGCTAACTGTCTCTGATGTTCTCCTCCAGAGAGGGTAGCCACTCCCCTTGGGAGGGGGAAGATCCTGTCAGTCAGTTTTCTTTTTGAGAACTGGCTAGGTCCTCAAAAAGCAGCTTCAGAAATATTCCCTGTCCTTTGTTCAACAGTGTATTCAATCTTTTGTTAGGGCCTATCGGTCAGAGAGGTATATCTGAGAGATACATTCTCAGAGAGGGGCTTCTCAGTCTCCTAGCTAGAAAGGAATGTCTGATTCTTTATTCCAAGCCAGAGAGTTTAAAGATCTTGCAGGAGCTGGGGGATGGGGAGGGGGAGAAGAAAAGCTGGGCTTACACTATAATATGGAAGATCTTCTACAATGATTTTACATTCAAGTTGTCAGCATCATTTTCTCCTCCACAGTCAATGGGGTTCAGTGGCAAGACAAAAGTCAAGTCAACTGATGATGGCACAGGATCAAGCTGGTGATTGTGGCCTTTCAGAATTAAAGTCTTTCCCAGGTCTCAGTTTGTCTGAAGCCACACCTATGTGATGATAATATCTAGGTAAGAGTTAAGTCAAAAGAAGACCCAATTTACTTTTAAAATGTACCTGTCTGGGAGGGATAGACCCTCCGAGTTTCTGGCCAGAACAAAAAACAATTGCTATTTACACTCATTCTAAACCATCAAAAGCTAAACAATGAGCAATGGCTGTCTGGGCTGGGGTTATTGCTGTTCATTCAATGAAATCCAGAGTGATTTGGGTTTATACACTTAGTCAAGTAGCTCAATTTGAACTGCAATAGATTTTTCCAGAGTTATATTTCAAGAAATCATAAAAGAAAAAAAAATTGTGCAGGACAAGAAGTAAATTGTCTTAACTTTTTGAAAACAGCAACAATAACAAAATAAATAATTTAAAAACTAAAAAACATCTAGCCTCCAAACCCCAAAATACTTTACAAATCACAAGCCTCCAAGAATTATATTCCTATTACTTCTTTACTGTCTTCGAGTCTTACATCATTAATTGATTTTCAAGATTCTCAGATTGTAGCTATCTTAAACCCAACATGTCCAAAACAAACTCATTTTCTTTCTCCATAAACCCTCCTCAACTTCTACCTTCACTATTACAATAAAAGGCACCATTATTCCCTTGATTTCCAATTTTATGCTACCACAAAATAATTGATAAATATATATCTTTTAATGTGTGTATGGCTCCTCTTTCTTTTTCATTGACCTCATTGTGGTTTTAATGGCAATATAAATATTGATATAAATGTTATATCAATATTTATATATAAATATTAATATAAATTCGAAGATCTTCCCAACCATTAATACGTCCATGCGACCTGCTTAAGTCACATGGAAACCTAAGTCACCTGAAGCTTGTGGTGGCAGGAGCTTGCTGAATAGGTAGAATTGGAAGGGTGGAACAGGAAGGGTAGAGCAAGAAAGATGGAGCAGAAGGGAGGAAGTTGGTCAGAGAAGTAAGAGCTGAGAGAGACAGAGGAATCAGCTAGTTGTCAGTTTTTGTTTGTGGAAGGGCCCTAGAAGGGGGAAGGCTTTGGGATGGCAGTGCCCCCTGCATTGTTATTTTGTATGGATTACTTTGTTGCTGTAATGGATTTGGTTTTCTGTTGTTTGAATAAATGTTTTGGTTCTGTCTTCTATATAGAGAGTCTGTTATATTTTGTGATTCAGAACTATGCTAGCATATTCATATTGTCCATTGGCACTGTGAATATTGTGTTGGTGATACATTTGGTGTGGAAGCAGGAGGGCTTTAGAGGAAGAAATAGATATCCCTGGATGGGTAGATTTATCTTATTCCTCCCTAGCAAGAGAATGGGCTAAAAGTACCAGACACTGTGAAAACTGGGACCTGAGGCTACAGAAGGGAGAACCTAGAGATTTGGAAAGGTGTTTGCAAGGAATATCAATAAAGCAGGGAAAGAACTGACAGGGATGTGGAGGAGAGGCTGGATTTTGCTAACAAGCTATCTATCACCTTATGTGTAAAAGCTGAGACAAACTGCTGCAGGAAAAATTCAGATGGAAAGGGAGTTAGCCGGTTTGCCGCAGTGGTCAGGCTCTCCTTTAGAAGAGCAAGCTGGAGGGTCTCAGCTGGTAGGAGAACACATTAATGCTCACGAGTTTGCTGGTTTGTATGAGAATCTTTCTGTGCTACAGTGTTCAGGCTCTCCTATAGGAGAGCATACTGTTTTTCATTTTAGCTAAGAGGAAGCAAAGAGATAACAAAAGGAATGTGCATGCATCCTTTGTATGGGCTGAGCCTAGTTGCCTCCATGACTGCCAGAAGAATGCATGGAAGGAAAATGAAACAATGTTAGATGAGGCTTCTCAGGCAGATATTCATCCAAGACTAAGAAGAAAGCAAGACAACTGGGGGGAAACACAGTGCTTAGGGAGATAATCGAGGATTTTACTCAGCAGGAGGTCACAGATATTTTGAGTCAGTACACCTAAAGGATAGGAGAATCATTAATATCTTGGATAGTGAGAATCAGTGATGAAGGGGCTGGAGGAGTATTGATAGTTAACATAGATTGCTTGAAATTCATAAGTATTAGTCTAATATAGCAAAGTCTATATATAGTCTAATATAGCAAATCCAAACAGTTTAATTTTATTCCCCTTTATTGTAAGAGTAGAGCATTTTAAAAGACATTCAATTCTCAACTGTATGTGTCAATATGGATAAAGCATCATGCAGGTCAAATTTTTCAATCTCATCCTCCATCATTTTTTGTTGGATTGCTTTAAAATAAGGATATCGATTGGGATTTTAGTTCTTTTAATTTTCCTTTCTCATCTTCCAGCAGAAGTGAAAATGAGCAGAGAAAGATCCAACAATAAAAATAGGAGATTTAAAAAAGACTTTAAAAAAGCAAAGTATACTAGAATTTTGTAGGCAACATCCTCCAAAATGATATAAAGATCACTGGAGTCAGCAAGGACTTGGTGAAAACTAAACAAATCTTTCAAAGCTGCAAATGATTTAAACCACTGCTGGTAAAACTGTGATACTTCAGTTACTTTATATAAATGTGTTGATTAATGTAGCACATAGTCATCATGTAGATTTATAAAACAAGAAATATATTTGATTTTAAACTAATTTAGGGAAGATCTAAATGTAGTGAAACATAACACACATAAAAGAACAAAAATAATTAAAATGTTAATATGATATTTTTTAGAAAATTCCATAAGTTTGAAGAAAATGACCTTGGTTTACATTTATTGACTTGTATGTTTGTTTAGTTTTCTTCTTTATCTCTGCCACTTAGAAATCTTCATTACTTCATGAGCATAAAATGAACAGCTCTTGATTCAGCCATGACTCATTGAAACAATGAATTGCAGAACTTTGAAGAAAGAATCAACCCTAGACATGATGCCATCTAACTTCTGTTCTTTATAATCAGAAAGGAAACACTTGATAAGAGAATGACAACTTCTATAAAATACTTGAACATTTATTATTTAGAAATGACTTGAAATTCTTCTTTGTCACTGCTGTATTGGTAATTAAGACAGGACTTTTTTTTACTATTTTCTCTTTTGGAGCATTTAGGTAATCAAGTGCCTTTGATGAGTCTCACCTTTGTTTCTTTGATTAAATAGGGAGTCTTTGAAGACCTGCTTATGTCAAGGGAAAGTCTAGTTCACATATGTTTGAGTCACATGGATGTGACATCTTAAGAAACATCACATGGTTTTGAGTCACATGATTGTGACACCCTTTGACTCTGAACAGGGTATATAAACTCAGAAATTAGTGTTATGTTTGGGTCTTTCACTCAATGGAAGAGTGTTGTGTGATTTGACTAGATTAGACTCTGGGCAGCCTTTATTAAGAGCCCCCAGGCTGGAAGACCCAGATTTTGGTGCTTGCCTGGTAACTATGTACTGAGATGTTGGCCAGAAAGCTAAAAGCCTGTCTACTGGCTTGTGTTATTTGATCTGTTGATATTTTTGTTTGTAATTTCTGTTTCTATTTGCTTTGAAGTTCAGAGTGCTGGCTTTTCATCCTGAACTAAGTGAATTACATACATATGTATATATGTATGTAGATATGTAGATATACACATAGATATATACATATATATGTTTAGTTAAACTGAGATTGTTAACCCCTTAAAGTTGCTTTCCTTAGAAAAGCAGATCAAAGAACCTGTGTTGGCAGCCCTTCTGTTTGCTGGTGTTATTGGTCTTATATAGCCACAGTAGCTGCAAGCAACATTGTTCTTTCAACTCCTAAGGGAAATCATTGTCTGAATTCATGATCTAGGTTTGTATTGAGGTATGGTCACACTTGAGTACTTGGTGGTATTTCCTGATGTGAGGATATCTCTGTGTCCCTCTTAGTATAACAACTTTTTGACATTTGGTCAAGAGTATGATGTGTATGACTGTGTTTCCCTTTGCTTTACCGTCCTCTAGACTTAATTTGCTACTTTATTTAGAAGACAGATTTCTAGCCGTGAAATCATGATATGACCTTAACGAAACTACCTAAAGTTTCATCTTTGAAATTATACTCATGTGTGTATTTCTGCCCCTATCAACTATGGGACATGTTTATAACTCCAGGAGAAACCTAGGGCTTTAACTACTCCACTCCTACATTAAAAGTGACTTCTTTGTGTGGCTAGTCAAAGATCCATCAGGGTGTATTTGTAGCTGGAGAGTGGTGAAGGAAGGAAGATAAGCTGAACTAATTGTGAAGATTGCAGAAAAAGATTCTGTGGCTCTAATACTATTTTACAACCCCACAGAGTGCATAAAACAAGTCAATTCTCTGCCTGATCCAAAATAAAGACCAGAAGAAAAAACGAACAAACCAGCAACAATAACAAAATCCTTGCATATCTATCCCCATATAACTTCCTTGACTTTGTTTTCTTGATCATTAGCTGTCTCCTTAATGCCTGCCTTTGTTCATTCTAGTTCTTCCCTCTCTGATTGTTTTATCTGAATTTTTTCAACTACACTCATATCTCAAATCTTGTATTCACCTTGTAATATTATGTGATTTTTAAAAATTGTCCTACATTACTGAATATCCAAAACATAATAAAGCTTAGTTGATTGGTACTGAATAGTGAATCTTTCAAAAAGAAACCATTTATACAGCAAACTGTGCAAGGTGCTGGGCATTCAAAGACAAAAACAATAGGCTCTTTTGCCTCAAGGGGATTAAATTCCATCAAAGGAAATAACATGAATATATGTAATCATGTCAAAAAATACATCTGGGATGTGAGTCAGGAAAGACGTCATGGAGAGAAGGTCACTTGAATATAATTTTGAGGAAAGTGAAGGATTTTAAGAGGTGGAGGTGAGGTGAGAGTGTTTTTTAGGCATTAAACAGAGCCAAGGTAAAGTCTGGAGATGCCTTTAAAATACATATATTTCTTTAAACCAAAACATTCTTTTGGTAGAAAACATGTAGTTTGTTACTACAATGTTACTAGCTGTGTTTGCAGTGGCCCAATGGCAGAAGGATGCTATAGAGATTAGGAAAGAGTTCAGAAAGACTTATCAAGGAATTCAAGCATTTCTGACTTGCCTTATATCAAAAATCCATCAGTTTCCAGTCTCTTTGCTACATGTTGAACCTTAAAGTACCCCAGCAGTAGGTCACTTAGGATGATAGTCATAGAACTGGGAATGACCTTAAACGTCAAATACTCGAAAACATTCATTTTATAGATGAGAAAAAAAATGAGTTCCAGAGAGGTCATGACTCTCTCCAGAGACAAAACAAAAACAGGTATCACAGGAGTCTAGAACATGCACAGAGTATCTCCAATGGCATCTCCCCATATAGAAGAGATTAGATGCTTGCTTCTGAAATATTCATGATGAATATGAAATGGAGATATTTGGAAAGAATAATAAGGCTGCATAGACATGTTGTAATTGATTCAGGTTGCTAATCTCCATTAGAACCCTCCTTTCTAATGGATGAGTAACCAGAACCAAAGGCACCTTCGAAAAGGTCTAAATCAGCCTTCCACTGGTCTCTTTGACTATTTTCTCTTTAGCTACTTTGCACTTGGTTTAATTTTCTCATTCGTAGCATCTGATGAAAGACAATGTTGTAAGTGACGAGGCCTCAAGTCTTCTCATCCAAATCTATTTGGTGCTGTTAATAGAGTCCTGGTTTTGTTTGTTTGTTTTTTTAACTGCCTTGGCATTTGTGTTTCATTTTAGGTAAAGGAATAGTAATGGTCCCAGTATACAGTTTTTCATCAGGCTCAGTGTTGATGTCTTGGGGAGAAAAAAGGTTGATCTTTGGAAGCAACTTTTGAGATGCAACATAGCAGTAACTGAGTCAAGAAGTCATACTGCAGTGCTGCTGCATTTGGACATGAACATGGTGGGACAAATGCTATAGAAAAACTTAAGTAAGTTTGACCTACCTCTTCCCAGAGACCATGGTGGAACAGAGGAAACTAGGTTCCCCAGGGGTTGAAGATAAAAGTATTTGTATTTATCCTCCTGTTATTTTTTTTTTAACTAAATATACCTTTGTGAAAGCTAATTTACAGTAAGTGCTTAAATGGACTGAGGGCATTGGTTAACACCCACCTAACAGTGAGGAAACAAAGGAAATTAATGCTAGAAGCAATGAGAGTTGAAAAAGACATTTAAACTCCTCAGAAAATTCTACAATATTGAGGGTCAAATGTAGACATCCTGACTCTGGGAGTGTGAGAATGTCACACACATTAAACAAGTTTTTTTTTTTTGTTGTTGTTGTTCTGTTTTTGTTTTTTAAGACTGAAATAGGAAAATTGATTTAGGTAAGATAACTTCCCATAGCTGCACTTGTATGCTAACCAAACAGCTCACTTGGCAATCTTGCTCTTGTTGAAATTCAGTTCTGTACTCAGAGGGCAAATTTATAGAAGAAGAAGGAGGAGGAAGAGGAGGAGAAGGAGGAGAAGGAGGAGAAGGAGGAGGAGGAGGAGGAGGAGGAGGAGGAGAAGGAGGAGGAGCCTAAACTCTGTCTGTCTTTACAGGCATATTGCATGCAGTGAGAGATATTGAGAGAAGTGTGTGGCCTCTTCTATAAGAGTTATGGGGAATAACAGTTACCTCCAGTTTTATAGCTCTTAGTTGTGTTAATAGAAATAACTTCTATGTGTTTTGGAAATCGTAAGGTAGATGGGTTAAATACTCCAGCATGGGTCACATTTTCTTGTCCTATTTTCTTTTCCTAGCATCTTATTGCGTATTTCTGGTCTCTTCATCCCTATGTTCCTCCCTAGGCTGTGCTCTACATTTCACTATACACAGTCCAAGGCAATTTTAACTTTCTATTTAAACCTGACTCTTAAGAACTTTGCAACTGCCTCAATTGTAAACTCAAGGCAGCATGTATTTCATTATTAATGTAACCAATCTGTTCCTAGAAGATAACAAAGATTTTGCTATAGTTGCCAGCCTTTGAATACCAGTCAGTAGGTTGCATCACTGATTTATGAAGCTTGATGGCTATAATTAAGGTAGAAGTCCTGCAACATATCTTTGTGAACTTTTTAAATTTTATTTTATTATTTTATTTCTGTGGCTTCAGAGAGAGAATATTTGATAGAAAGATTTTGCAACATCTGGGGTGATGGGGGCTTAACCTGCATAACTTCTTTTTAGATAACAAATAATTTGTAACAATAGCAATCTATGTCAAAACTCCAGCACTTCAAATGCTACTAGCTCATAGTAGGAACTGAATAAATATTTATTCACTACCTGTTGATTGAATAGCTCAAAATTCTTATCACCCCCTCTTCCTCCTTGAGGGAATAAATAGACAGAAAGATATGATAAAGATATGGTTATGAATAAAGAGTACGGATATTCATAAAAATGAAGATATCTATGTGGACATATATTGTGAGGTAAGTGTATGGAAAGAGGAGAGGAGAGGGAGAGAAAGACAGAAAGTGGGAAGAAGGAAGAGAGTCAGAGAGACACACAGAGAGATAGATAGAGATACAGACAGAGACATAGACAAGAGAGAGAGAAAAGGGAGGGGATGAGGGAGGAAGGAAAAAAGAAGAATAATGGAGGGAAAAGGACAGAGAAGTAAACTATGAGTCTAGTAAGTATTATATAGGTGTTGATTAATTCATTTCTTTATCAGAGTTGAAGAGGACCTCAGAGACTAGTCATCTAGTCCAATTATATCTGACTCCCCTGTGCAACATCCTGGACAAATAGTCACCTTGCATTTAGCATTTGCTTGTGAACCTCCAAAGAAAGCAAATTCAATGTCTCCCAAGGCAGTCCAATCTACTTTCAGGAACCTTTAATTGTTAAAATTAAAGTCCAATACACTAAGCTGGAAAATAGTATGGTAGAAAGTAGGCATAGACCAATAACTTAAACTTTATACCAAGATAAGTTGAAAATGGGTACATGATTTAGATAAAAAGGATGATATCATAAGAAAATTAGGAGAGCAAGAATAATTTACCTGTCAGATCTATGGCGAAGAAAAGAATTTATGACTAAACAAGAGATAGAGAACATATTGAAATGCAAAATGGATGATTTTGATTACATTAAATTGAAAAGTTTTTGTACAAACAAAACCAATTCAACCAAGATTAGATGGAAATCAGAAAGCTGGGAAATAGTTTTTACAATTGGTGTCTCTGGTAAAGTATTCATTTCTTAAATATATAGAAAACTGAGGCAAATTTATAAGAATACAAGTGATTCCCCAATTGATAAATGGACAAAGGATATGAACAGGAAGAAATTAGCTCTATCTATAGTGATATTAAAAAAAAAATCTCAGAATCACTGTTCATCAGAAAATGCAAATTAAAACAACTCTGAGCTACCACCTCATGCCTATCTGAAGGACTAATATGATAAAAAAAAGAAAATGGTAAATGTTGGAGAAGATGTGGGAAAATTTGAACACTAATTCATTGTTGGTGGAGTTGTGAACTGCTCCAGCCATTCTGGAGAGCAATTTAGAACTATGACCAAAAGGCTATAAAACTGTGCAGACACTTAGAGCCAGCAGTACCACTTCTAGATCTGTATCCCAAAGAGATCATAAAGAAAAGCACCCACATGTACAAAAAATATTTTGGCAGCTCTTTTTGTGGTGGCCAAGAATTGGAAATTGAGGAAATGCCCATCAATTGGGGAATGACTGAACAAGTTGTGGTATATTAATACAATGGAATACTATTGTGCTATATGAAACAATGAGTAGGTGGATTTCAGAAAAAACCTGGAAAGACGTACATGAACTGATGCTGAGTGAAATGAAGAGAACCAGGAGAATGTTGGACACAATTAACAACAACATATTGCTATGACAAACGTTGATAGACCTAGTTCTTCTCAGCAATACAATGATCTAAGACAATTCCAAAAGACTCATGATAGAAAATGCTATCCATACTATTTTCTCTTTGTTGTTGTTATTGTGTTTGCTTTCTCATGTTTTTCCCCTTTTATTCTGATTATTCTTTCACAATATGACTAATATGGAAATATATTTAATATGATTGTATGTGCATTATTGTTGTCCTTCATTCTCATAGAGGACCAAAATGACCTTACTATGCTAGAGTCAAATTTCTATGTGCCTGACTGTGGCTATTCAGACTAACTTGAGCTCAGAACGTTCTAAAACAAGTCGGACACAGTCTGTATGAACATTTGGGTATAAGTTTGTGCCTCCTGCATTTCCTTTGAGCTATTTCAATTTTGCTTTGCTCATAGAGCACAACACTTTCTCTGATGCTGGGCATGCCGTGCTGAGCAGTCCTGTGCCAGTTTCTCCCATATTCTATTAGCATGGGAGACATATATAGTGTATATCGGATTGCTCGTCATCTTTGGGGGAGGTGCAGCAAGGGCAGGGAGGAAGAGAGAAAAAAATGGAACTCAAAATCTTATAAAAGTGAAAGCTGAAAACTATCTTTCAATGTAATTGGAAAAAAATAAAATATTGTTAAGTGAAAAGAAAAAGATGAGAGACCTGAAGTCTAAGTTGATTAAAGATACTGATAAGTACTGGAGACAGAACTTGACACAAGGCTTTTTTTTTTTTCTTAGAAAATTAAATTAATATAGGATAAATTTTAGCAAAGACAATTCAATTTTGAAAGTACTCAGGAATAAATATTCAAATATCTCAATAAAGTGGAGATTTTAAAAATGTAGATATTGCTTCTATGTGCTGCTTCCTACAAAAAAATAAAGCTGATAAAACACTAGTAACCCCTTAGCCTGTTTTCTCATTTCTATGAAATTGCTATGAAAATGCTACATGCATTTGAACATGTTCTGCTTGATGTATATGAGAATGAAATAGACAAACTTTTGTAAAATAGAGAAAACAAATCAAACAATGATAAAACTGACTAAAAAATTAGGATGGTATAAGAGCCTGCCATATGTGTTGATCATTGATTTGATAAAGACATTTAATTTGATTGAAATAAATGCTGTTCTGATGTTTCTTTCCAAACAGGTGGGAACCACAAGTCCATTAAAAATACCAAAATGGGGGGGGGGGCGGAGCCAAGATGGCGACTGGAAAGCAGTAACTGGCGTGAGCTCCCCTCCAAGTCCCTCCAAAAACCTATGAAAAAATGGCTCTGAACCAATTCTAGAACTACAGAACCCA
>CM053623.1:270441190-270560182 GCA_028646595.1 Phalanger gymnotis
AGCCTACAGAATCGTTCCTTCAGCCTTTTAGATTCTCCCGGCTGGGAAATTTGCCCCAGTCAGAGTGCTCGCAATTTCTAACTCTCTCAAATCTGCTCAGATTCACTTTTTTTATAGGAATCCAACAGAACTTGTGAGAGAACTCTGGCAAGACGCTGTTTTCATGTGGCCATCTTGGCTCCACCCTCCCAAATGGTATTCTTAATGAGGGATAGAAACAGTTCACTATCAAAAATCATGTGATCTCAGTGATGCAAAAGTAGTTAAGAATCTAGTCCAATCTACTCATGAATAAGTACCCTTTCAATAATATTTCTGATAGTATATATTGAAATTTTGTTTTTTTAGGAGGGAAGGCAGGGCAATTGGGGTTAAGCGACTTACCCAAGATCACACATCTAGTATGTCAAGTGTCTGAGGCTGGATTTGAGCTCAGGTCCTCCTGATTCCAAGGCTGGTGCTCTACTCACTGTACCACTTAGCTGCCCCAATAGTGAAACTTTATGTGAAAACTTTATGTGAAAGCCTAAGTGTTCTTAACCCATGATTTACCAAACTCACTTCAAGAACTTAGATGCTTTATAGCTGCATGACCCTGGATAACCTCTGTCAGCCTCAGTTTCATCATCTCTAAAATAAGAATAATAGTTGCCATCTCATAGCATTGTTTGAAGGTTCAGATGATTTAACTTATGTATGGTATTTAAAATATTATATATATACTAAGTATAATAATAATGGTAATAAAAATAACTATCATCATAATTATTCATATTCCACTTGAGGACAGCTCTAATCATTAGGAGAAATTTTCCTTACATTGGCAAAATTTGCCTCCTTGAGACTTTTAACCCACTGCTCCTAATTCTTCTTGTTGGGGTCTGGCAAAACAAATCTAATCTGGATCATTTAAATACTTAAGCTATCATATCTGCCTTAAGTCTTGTCTTCTTCAGGCTAAATAGTACTAGGGTGAATAAAAACTTTTTTTCCACTACATCATTCTGGGCTTCAGCTGGACTTCAGGTCAAGTAAAAACTTAAGCTGGAAATAGCAGTTCTATATACAGTCATGACTGTATGAGTATCTAGTTCTTTCTTGTTCCATTTAGTTCTCTCTGGAGTCCCTGTTCAACTCTATGACTAGGCTCATCCTCCTCATGAATAAATGTAATTGGGGGTGAAGCCAATATGGCAGAGTTGCGGCAGGAACTCAGCTAAACTCTCCCAATATACCCTTTCAAAAAACTTGAAAATAATTCCTCAAATGGAACTCTCTAGCTCCAGAGCCAACAAAGTGGCAGAGTAAAACATTATTCAAGCTCAAGTCAGCCTAGAAGGTTGACAGGAAAGGTCTATGATACCAAGGTGGTAGTAGATCTTGTACACAGCATATACCTCTGCCACACACCAGCAGCACACCTTGGAAGTGGCTGCAATAGTAGCAGTATCAGCTTCAGGAATTCCCATCCCTCAAATTGTAAGGGTGTAGGGCAAAAGGTCAAAAAAGATTACATGGGACCCTTTGCTGGCCCTGGGTTCAGGATCCTGTTTAACCCATAGGCAGTTTTGGGTCATAGTTCTTGGGCTAAGAAAATCACTAACACTTGTGGTTACAGCAAAATGAGGTCCCTTTCTGGGTCCCAGAGCATAGTCCAGGAGAGGAGCCAACATATCTCTCCTTAGATCATAACACCATGGAAGCACCAAAAACTTAGAGATCCCCAGAACTAGCTGTAAAAACAACAGCACCAAAAAACCCTGAAGCTTGTAACAATGCTTCTTCCTCCCTGAGAGAGTCGCTAAATTTCTATTTGCCTCAGTTTCCTCAACTGGAAAATTGGGATAAAAATAGTACATTCCTCATAGGAGTATTACAGGGATTAAATGAGATTTTGTAAAATACATAAAAGTGTTTAGTATGGTGCTTGAATATAATAAGTTAATGCTAATTTCTATTCCTTTCTTCTCATCACCTCACACCTGGACTATTACAATAGACTGATGGTGAACATCTCTATCACAATTCTCTCCTGGCTCCAATTCATCCTCCATTCAGCTGTCAAAATGATGACTGTAAAGTTCATATTTGACTATCACCCCTTATTCAATAAAACCCAGTGCTTCCCTAGCATCTCCAGAATCAAATATAAAATCTATTCACTTTTAAAGCCTTCATAACCTGCCTCCTTTCTCCTTTTCCATTTTTCTTCCATCTTAATATCTTCCTTGTATACCATGATCCACAGGATGATACCTCCATGCACTTCTTCATTTGTAATACTCAATATGCCAAGTTGAAGCAATTCCCCTTGCTTTCCCTTGTGTCTGCATTTATCTTCCTCCTCATCTCTATCTCCTGGCTTCCATGGCTTCTTTCAAATCTCAACTAAAGTCTCAACTTCTACAAAAACGCTTTACTTGTCCTCCTTATTTCTTTCCAATTCATCCTATTTGTAAACTGTTTGTATGTTGTCTCTGCCATCAGAATAAGCTCCTTTGAAAACAAAGACTGTCTTCTGTCTTCTTTTTCTCCCCAGCATAAATCAGTGCTAACCACATAAAATGCATGTAATAAATGCTTGCTATTTAACTTAATCCAGCCCTTTCTTAAAAGATCTTCAATGAGTGGGAACTCATTTCCTCCAGAGACAAAGCATTCTAATATTCCATTGTTATAATTATTTGTTTCCCTCCTACAAATAAAACCAAAATTTAGCCTTTTCCAATGCCCATCCTTTGTCCCTAGTCTGCCCTCTGAAGCCAAGCAAAAGCAAATAAACAAAAATCTTATTCCCTCATGACAATACTTAAAAAATTGGCAATTATTCACTGTCTTCAAGAATTTTGAGCATAAGTTATCTTGAAGTAGACAAGACATTTTCTCTACTTTCTGTAAGTAGTTTTCCCTTTTACTTGCCATTTGGTATTTATCTTTCAGATACACACACACATTGATAACACAAAATATGCACACTTTGCTTTTCACATCTCTAATGTACTCATTTTTTAAAATTATAACATTTTGTTGTCGTTTAGTCATTTCCAGTCATGTCTAACTCTTTCTGCACCCATCTGAGGTTTTCCTGGCAAAGGTACAGGGGTGGTTTACTATTTCCTCCTCCAGCTCATTTTACAGATGAGAAAACTGAGTCAAAGAGGGTTAAGTGACATGCCCAGGGTCACAAAGTTAGTAGGTGTAAGGTTGGATTTGAAATCAGGAACATGAGTCTTCCTGACTTCAAGCCCTGCACTTTATCCTCTGAACCGTATGGCTGCTCTCCCTATATGTATGCTTCATAGACTCCTCCTAAACTGTAATAATGAGGGGAAGAATTATGAGTCACTTATTTGTTGTTTCTCCCTTTCACCTTGCACAGTGATTTGCACCCAGTTAAAATTTACTGAAGATTTATTGAACTGAACTCTAGCTTTGAATTTGGTATAGATTTCATGCCATATGTACCTTTTATGCCCTAAAGAATTTAAGAATTTGTAATTTAAATATGGAATTCATGGTCACTACTAGATAACCAAATTATTAAATTAAACAATATTCCACACTTCCTAACCATTGTGGATAAACACACTGCTCTATCAGAAAAAAAAAATCTACTCCTTACTCTTGCAGTTTAATATTGGTAATTTTGTCCTAACATGAGAGAGAAAGAGACAGAGCGAGAGAGACAAAAAAGACACACAGAGCGAAAAAGAAAAAAAAGAACCTAAAGAATGGGACTTGAAGTTGACCAGAGCTGCTTATTAGTGATTTAGTCAGTAAATATTTATTAAGTGCCTTCTCAGGCACTGTGCTGAACTCTGAGGATACAGAAATTGTCAGAAGATAGTCACAGTCCTTAAGGAGCTCACAATCAAATTACTATGCATGTGTCTTTCATTGTGCAGCATTGGTAAACTGTTCTTACTGTATGTTTCCTTTGCCACAGTCTGGTGTCTACTAGGCTATTTTTCCCAAAGAAAAGGTGAAGCCTTTTCCCAGGAAACATCCTCACAAACTTTCAGAATGAAGTTTCACTTTTTGAAACAGACTGATATAATCTAGTTGCTCAGGAAATTTATAGGGCTGTCTTACAATTCAGACCTTAGACATAATTCCTGGCAGTTATGTGAAATGAACAGTGGATTGCCACACTCTAAAGCTTTGCTCTTTAGTTGAACCTGTAATGATTTGCTGCACCTTTTACTGTGCGGAGAGAGTAAGGGAAGTGGGGCTGCTGAGTTATTATAATGAGAATATTTGCTCTGGGATTACTGTAGCCCCTGACCTGACTGTGAGGCGACAGTATCTAGTTCAGCACTTGCCTTTTTTATTGAGATTTTCTTTTGTGCTTAGGGATAGTAAATAAACCATCTATCCACAGAGCCACCCATAGCTAAGGAAATCAAAAGCCCATTCAGTATCAATCTTTCCCCTTGGTATAGTAAGTGCAGAATTGTTAGCTGAGAAAGCCAGATTTCAAGTATTTGGCATTAATAGAAAATGTGAAGTTGAAGACTCCTTTCCTGTTTTGGAAAACAATGAGTTTAGAGGAATGAAAAATCATAGCATAACTCAAGTGGCTCTCTATCATTATGCAGGTGAAAATACACAAGCCATTCAAATTACTACTAATAGTGATTTCCACTGACACGGTATCACCCTACCATGAGGCTTAAAACATTTATGAACTTTTTCTCATTAATCTTCCCTTTGTTTTCATGAAGTACTTGGTCAACAATCATTACCGTTGGATTTTCTATACCTAAAATAAGACCCAAATGTAAGCTATTCATTAGTCCATGTTACTCTGTACCTCTTTGTTGTCAGTGTGTTATAGATAGAAGGAGCTCTGGACATGGAGTTAGAAAGACCTTAATTTAAATTCCAATTTTGGTACTAGCAAACTGTGAGAACAGTGGACAGATCACTGAGTTTCATTTGCTTCATCTTTAAAACAGGGCTAATAATATCAGCAGTATTTATTTTACAGAATTGTTGGAGTACCTCCATTATATAGAGTGTATAAATGATATTATATATGTAAGATTATTTATATGTTTTTAAAGATCTATAAAATATAATTAAATATTCTCAATGATGGACATATAACATGTTTACAAATTATCACTTTTCATGTCTGCCATGGAAACTCTGAGTAGAAGTAAGTAGAATTGTGTCAGATTGGAATATGTTCTAAACAAGGAAAAGGATGTGAGCTAATTGTTTTTAGAAGAGCAAATGAAGTTGTTTTAATGTTCATTAAATTGTGTACTGATTTTTCCTGTTTTGACATTTCATAAAATTCCCTTCCTTTTCCTTTCCCTTTCCCAGAGAATTACGCTTTTTCATATTTTTCACACATAGCCCCAATTTTCCCCTATTATTTCCTTAATTATTCTTATTATTTTTGCTGCTTTTTTAGATTTTTCTTTAACTCCCTTACGAATTCTTTCTGAGCTTCTATCTAAATTGAATTTTTCTTTGAGAATTTGATTGTAGAGATTTTTTAAGTCATTATCTTCTTCTGGGTTCCTATCTTGAAGTTTCCAGCCATCAGAGCAACTCTTTCTGGTCAGGTTATTTGTTTGTATTTGCTTATTCTTCCCATCTACTGTAATAGCAATTTAGATTTGAAGATCTTTCCCACCCATTAATAAGTCATGTGACTTGCTTACCTCACAGGAGGTCTAAGTCACATGTGCTGAGATAAGCTTGCTGAGAGGAAAAGGAAGTTGTGTCACAGGAAATGCTGAGAGAGCCATTATGGCCATTATGACAGTTAGACCTGAGGTAAAGAGAGCCAACTTGTGATGACTGAGCAGACTGTGGTGGCTGTTAGTGAGTGAGCTTTTGGGAAGGCCACAGTAGGGGGTCAAAGAGGTTTTGGGATGGCAAGACTCCATGCTGTGATATTGTGTTTTAAGTTCCTTGCTTTTGTAACAAAGTGTGCTTACTGGTTGTGGGAGCTGGTTGCTTCATTATGGGATCTGGTTCTCTGGTATCTGAATAAATATTTTACTTCTATCTTCCATATGGAGAGTCTTACTGACTTTGCGATACAGAACTATATAGGCACATTCACACTTATCATTGATGTTGTATTTATTGCCTTACTGATACATCTCCTTTTCTCCCCTCTCCTCTTAACAGTATTTTCCCATTATGTGTAAAGATAGCTATCAACATTCATTTTATAAGATTCTGAGTTCCAAATTTATCTCCCTCTCTCCTTTCCCCCCCTCTTCTTCCCCTCCCAAGGACAGCAAGCAATCTGATTTAGGTTCTACGTGTAAAACCATGTTAAACATATTTCCACATTAATCATGCTCTGAAAGAAGAATAAAAAGGGGAAAAAAAAACCACAAGAAAGAAAAAAAAAGTTAATGTAGTGTGCTCTGATCTACGTTCAAACTTCATAGTCCTTTCTCTGGATGTGGATAGAATTTTCCATCATGATTCTTTTGGAACTATCTTGGATCATTGCATTGATGAGAAGAGCTAAGTCTATCATAGTTGATCATCGCACTATGTTTCTGTTACTGTGTATAGTGTTCTCACGGTTATGCTCACTTTACTCAGGATTAGTTCATGTTAAATTAGAGATGAGGTATTAACGGTTTTAAATGTCAAATAGATTAATTTGTCTTTGATCCTTAAATGTAGGCAGCTACTGAAGTTTATTGATTAGTCTAACTTGGGTTATAAAGAAAATCACTTTTGTACCTTTTTGTAGGATGGATTAGAAAAAAGGGAGACTTGAAGAAGGAAAGCCAAATAGGAGGCTGTTATAATAGCAGAAGTAAGAGGTCATAAAGATATAAAATATGGTGGTGACTGTGTGAATAGAAAGAAGGGAAAAGGTGCAAGAGATGTTGTGAGAGTATAATAAATAAGCATCATAATTGAATAGACATTTAAGGGAAATAGGAATGAAGAGTTGAAAATGAAAATCTGAGTAATAGGAAGTCATGCCTTTGGGAAAAATTTGAAAGAGAGATGTGTTTATAGCGAAAGGTAGCAAATTCTAATTTGGATATGTTAACTTCAAGAAAGTCTATAACATAAATTCATGTTTTGATTTTTAATTATGAGTGTATTCATTCATTCAATGTACATTTATTTCGGGATTTGGCATTCCAATGAATAGTCTGATTAATGTATTTAAATATTGACTGATTTAATCAACCTGTTAGTCAAGGGGTTTCAAGGGTCTTCTCTACTACCAGAATTAGAAAGCATTGATTCTGTTCCATTCAGCATTCCCTGTAGTCCAGCTCTCAAAGACATACATTGTTACTGGAAAAAAAAAACATATTTGAAAATATGGAATTTTTTGACGAGATGATGTCTCTGCTTTTTAGCATGGTGTCCAGACTTGTCATAAGTTTCCTTCCAAGAAGCAAGCAATTTTGTTTGGTTTTTTTATTTGTTTTTTTTTTCACTGCTAGTCTCCATTTGTAGTGAGTGATCTTTGAGCCCAAGAATATAAAAATCTGACATTGTATCTATTTCTTCCCTATTTGCTTTTAAGTAATGGGATCATTTGCCACAATCTTAAGGTTTGTTGCTGTTGGTTTTTTTTTTAATTAAGCTTCAACTCAGCTTTTACACTCTCGCCTTTCACCCTCATTAAGAGCCTACTTAATTCTTCTTTGCTGTCTGCCCTCAGAGTGATATCTGCATATTTGTAGTCTTTGTATTTGAGATTGGTGACATTTCTCTTGGCAACCTCACTTCTGGCTTTTGATTCATCTATCCTGGAAATTCACAGGATTTACTCTACATGGAAGTTAAGTAAGGTGACAACATACAGACTTGTACTCTTTTTTTTCAATCTTAAACCAATATGTTTGTTATATGTTATATGCTTGGTTCTAACTATTGCTTCTTGACCTGTGTACAGGTTGCTTAGCAGACAAGATGATCTGGTACCACCATCTCTTTAAGGGCTTGCAACATTTTTTTTGTGATCCACAGTCTAAGACTTTTTCAACACTGATTTAACAAATGATTGCAATTTGTTATCTAGCACTTCAGCCTCTTCAAAAAATAACCTTCTCTTTTGAGAAGGAGGCTTAGCTTAAGCCCCTTTTGAGAGCTGTTAAAGTGAACTGAGCTGTTATCACAAAGCCTCTGGACTTTGGAGGTGAATTGAAATGGTGGTGCTAGTAGTGTGTGTTTTTGCCCTGTTAAGCTTTGTTTTTCCCAAAGGCAGAAGCTGCAGATGTTGTGCCCTGTCCCCCAGTTTACTCTCCATTTTGCCCCAGCTCACCCCACAGTTTGTATTCCCATCTCCACGGAAATCAGTTTGTGTTTTTTCCCTTTAAATAACCTGACCCTACCCCTGCTCAGGGCTGTTCAATTTGAGTCTTTACTCCAAACAGTAGCACGCTTGAATAAATCCACATCAAAATTTATATCCAGGTCTTGCTCACTTTTTTTTGGCACAATGCAGACAGCATCCCCTGGATCCTGTTGTTGGGCAGGAGCAGGAAGAGCTTGGAGTGGAGCAGTCCCTGTGAGTTGAGACCTGGAGCAGGTGAGAGTGAATCCAGGTGAGAGTGGTCAGCCCACATAGGAAGAGCTATGGGACTTGGAAGTCAACCTCAAGTCAAGATAGAAGACTTTACTTGGACACTTGGTATTGATTAAGAAGATTGTTCTTATTATAACCTAGGGGTGGATAGTTTGGTATTTTCTGTTACCCTTTAAGGATGTGTTGTGCTAGAGAAGACTCTAGTCTGGGACCCCACCCTGACCCCCTTCCTGATTATGTAAACAATTATTTTGGATAATGCTACTAAATGCAATGATATATGCTATGTGCCATATGATATACTGAGTGTTATGAGATAAATATACACACATATGTGTATATATATATATATATTAGATGATATGTTTTGCTTAAGGATGTTGTTATGAATGCTATGTTTGACTTCACTGACAATGCTTTAATGTATTGCTGAATAGAGAGCTCATTATACTATGCAATTAGAACCTTGAAATTATTCACAGCAACAGTCCTCAAGTATGCTGCCATGGTTGGTGCTACACTTGTTAACAATATTTCCTAATGCCTACTTCACTTCATTCACCAGGATGTTTAGCTTTAGATCAATGACCACATCAAAAAGACAAGCAAAGTGGAAGTTTTTGTTTTGCTCTTTTTTTCTTTTGAAGTTCTAGTTCTTCTCAGCACTAAGCCAATCAAGTGCTTTTGATTGAGACTCGCCTTTCTTTGAATAAAGAGTCTTTGATTAATCAAAGAGTCTTTGATGACCTGCTCAAGTCACAAGAAAGCCTAAGTCACATGAGTTTGAGTCACATGGTTGGGATGCCCTTTGTGGGCTGACCCCTGCCGAAGTGTATATACACTCTGAGGTTAGCATTTTGCTTTGGGGACTGATTAATTGGAAGTGCATTCCTATAATTTCACTAGACAAGACTCTGGGCAGCTATTAAGGAGCTCTTCCCCACCCCCCACCAAGCCTAGGCTTTGAAAACCCAGAGGTTGGTGCTTCTCTCTCTGGTAAACATGTATGTATTGCTGTGGACAGACAGAAGCCCTGTCTGCTGATTTGTGTTATTTGTTCCATTTATATAATTTCTGTTTGTGGTTTCTGTTTCTGTTTTACCTGAAGTTCAGGGTGCTGACTTTTTCTCCTGAAATAAGTGAATGATATATGTATGTTTAATAAAAGTGAGATTGTAAACCCCTTAAAGTTGCTTTCCTTAGAAAAGAAGATCAAAGAACCTGTGCTAGTAGTCCTTCTATGTGCTGGTATTGTTAGTCTTACACCTCCACAGCAGGGGCTACTAGCATTGTTGTTACAACATCTCTGTGGTTATTGGTGATGGTAAGATAGTTCTTATAGTTTTCTGTATTTTGTCACCATTTCTTTTAAATGTCTTCTACTCCTTTTAAGTCCCTATCATTTTTATCTTTTGTCACTTCCATTTTGGGGTGAAACTTTCCCTTGATATTTATAATTTTCTTGAAGAGATCTCTTGCCTCACATTACATTGTTTTCTCCTATTTCTTTCCATTGCACAATTAAGAAAACTATATCTCATTTGCTGTTCTTTGAAATTCTGCATTCAGTTGGGTATGTCTTTCCTCTTTTCCTTTACCTTTCACTTTCCTTCTTTCTTCAGCTATCTTTTGGTTGCTTGTTGTTAAAGTCTAGTTACAGTTAGTTTGACTGTAGCTGATCAAACCAATAAGAACTCATAATTCTCTACTACAGGGTAGGCACAAATAGTCCATGTGAACATCTGGTGTGGATTCTCTAAATTTTTGCATCTCATATTTCTTTCAAGAACTTCAATTTTGATTTCTTCATGGAACACAGCTCCTTGTTTAATGAGGGCATGCCATACTTAGCATTCCTGTACCAGTGTTTCTCATGTCACACAATCAATTCTAAAGTTCCTCAGAGAGTCCTTGAGAGTGTCTTTGTATCATTTCTTTTGACCATCATGTGAGTAAGTAACCCTAACTTTTTGTGATTTTGGCATAAAACAGTCTCTTAGGCAAGCATATGTTTGGTACATGAAAAACATGGCCAGCCATCAGAGTTGTGCTCATTGCCATAGAGTTTGAATTCTTAGAAGTTTAGTTGGTGAAAAGGACTCAGTGTCTGGTACCCTATTCTGCCAGGTCATCTTCAGAATCTTCCATCAGCTATTTGTAAAGCCTCATGAAATAGCCATTTTGCTTCCTTGTTATTCTCTTTTTTGGAATGTTTTTTGTTGTTGTTGTTGCCTGTTAATACGATAGTGTGGACCTCTGGACACAGTTGTTCCAGCATTCAATCTACCAGATCTGATCACTTCAATCTATTCATCACTTCCACTTGATATTCATAGGGTGTGTTGTTTAGTTCATACCTATATGGTTTGATGGTTTTCCTTACTTTCTTCAATTTAAGTCTCAATTTTGGAATAAGAAGCTCATGATCTGAGCCACAGTCAGCTTCAGATCTTGTTCTAACTGATTATATACAGCTTTTCAACCTTTGGCTATAAAGCACATAATCAATCTAATTTCTGTGTTGACTATATATAACAACAATGCTGCTGGCAGCTACTGTGGCTGTATAAGACCAACAACCAGAGCACACAGAAGGGCTTCCAGCACAGGTTCTTCAATCTGCTTTTCTAAGGAAAGCAAGTTTAAGGAGTTAACAATCTCAGTTTAATTAAACATGCATATATCATTCACTTAGTTCAGGGGGAAAAGATCAGCCTCCTGAACTTCAGGGCAAATACAAGCAGAAATTACAAAGATCAACAGACAGACCTTGTCTGATTCAAATCAGAATTCATAGTTACCAGAGAAGCACCAACATCTATCTTTCAGGGTTATCAAAGCTGGGGGAGGGGAGGCTGTTTCAATGGCTTGCCCTGAGTTTCATCATTCTTTCAATGAATGTATCCCCCCAAAATCAAATGTGAACCTCAGATTTATATACCAGTCTCAGGGCCCTAGGGCACTTGATTACCTCAGTGGTGAGAAGCATTCACACAAGAACAGTGAAAAGTCCCATTTTGCTTGCCATTACATTTGAAAAGCAAGACTCATCAAAGGTGTTTGATTACCTCAGCATTCCAAAAGAAAAGACAACAAGAAAGTCCTTCCCTCATTACCATTATACCATATGGTGATGTCCATGTGTAGAGTACTCTTTTGGCTCATTAAAAAAAGAATATTTGCTATGACCAGTGAGATATCTCGACAAAATTCTCTTAGTCCTTGCCGTGTTTCATTTTGTATTCCAAGGACGAATTTCCCTGTTATTCCAATTATCTTTTGATTTATTACTTTAGCATTTAAGCATTATAATGGATGTAACTGTTTTTTGGAGGGTGGGTTGGGGAGAGGGGCATTTTTTTTCCCTAGAAGATGTTGTAAGTCTTCACAGAATGCTTGGGCTTCACAATATGCTTTGGCGTATGCTTTTGCATCTTCAGCATCAGTGGTTGGAACATACCCTTGTATTGCTGTGATGTTGAATGGTTTGTCTTGGATTCAAACAATTACAACTTAGTCATTTATTTCGTGTGTGCGATTATACCTCTCTATTGCTTTTCTTACTCTTTTATTCACCATGAAGGCTACTCCATTTCTTCTAGGGGATTCTTGCCTACAGTAGTATATATAATGATCAACTGAATTAAATACACTCATTCCTATCCATTTAAACACCTTCCAACCTGAGGGGCTCATCTTCCTGTGTGTTATATTTTATTATTTTAACATTGTCCATGGGGTTTTCTCAACAAAAAAGATACTGAAGGGGTTTCTCATTTCTTTCTATAGTGGATCACCTTTGCTCAGAACTCTCTATTATGATTTGGCCATCTTGGGTGGCCATCTTCATTGCACAGCTCATAGTTTTATTGAGCAAAACAAGTCCCTCTGCCATGAAAAGTCAGTGATTCAAGAGGGAATCAAGGTGCTTATATTCTATCAAAGGGGAAAACATGAACACAGGTAAGTAGATATACTAAATAGAGTAATTTATTGGGAGGGGAACTAGTTACTTGGGACATTAGGAGTCAAATGGAAGGCTTCACTTGAGCTTAGAATTAAAGAAAAATAACAATTTTGTGAGACAAAGAAGAGGAAGGAGCACATTGCAGATATAGAGGAAAAAGATAGTGACAGCAAACAAAATGTAATATATATACATATATATATATAGCTATAAACCAGTATGGCTGGAATGCCAAACAAATGAAAAATTAATGTATTTGGGATGTAAAAGTTCCAGAAATGCAAGTGTATGGGCACACACAAATACATATGTAAATAAGTAAAAGAGTATGTTCTTCCTTCCTTCCTTCCTTCCTTCCTTCCTTCCTTCCTTCCTTCCTTCCTTCCTTCCTTCCTTCCTTCCTTCCTTCTTTCCTTCCTTCCTTCTTTCCTTCCTTCCTTCTTTCCTTCCTTCCTTCTTTCCTTCCTTCCTTCCTTCCTTCCTTCTTTCTTTCCTTCCTTCCTTTCTTCCTCCCTTCCTTCCTTCCTTCTTTTTTCCTTCCTTCCTTTTTTCCTTCCTTCTTTTCCCAGAATTTAACACAGTAGCTCACACACAGTAAGTACAAAATAAGGCTTGTCTGAACTACATCTTGCCAGTCAGATAGAACTAGGAACCTAGAATATTAGGATATTTCTGAATCATATTTTTGTATCCTTAATTCTGTATCATAGGCTCATAGATTTACCTCTCAAGGGACCCCCAAAAATCATCTAGTCTAACTCTCTCATTTGACTGATGATGAAACAGTTCTGAAATCTCTCCCTCAGTCTTGAGATTTCAGTATCTAATACAAAATTTTCTGCTTGGCATCCAAATTCTTTCATAACTTAGCTTCCTCTTACCCTTGTAAAATTCTTATATATAACTCCCCACCACATTCTCTTTCATACAGTGGCATGAGCCTGCTGGATCTTCCATGAACTAGTCACACCATCTTTCAACTCTGGACACTTTCTCTGCCTCTCTCCTGTACCTGGAATGCTCTCCCTCCTCATATCTGCCTGCTTTTAATTCCCAACTAAAATCTTACCTTGTATGGAAAGCCTTTTACAGTTTTCTTGCTAACTGTTGTGCCTTTCTTCTTTTAATTATTTCCTGTTTATCCTATAGATACTGTTTGTGCATATTTGTTTACCTGTATCTCGCATTGTGAGTTCCCAGACAGGGACAGACAGACAAAAGACAGGTACTGTCTTTTGACTCCTAGTATATACAGGACACAGCACTGCGTGGCCCAAAATAGGTGCCCAATAAATGTTTATTGACTGACTGATTACAAATTCTCATATACAACAATAGAAGAATCATAGTTAATGTGATATAATATCAGTCAATAACCTAACTTCATTAAATTTTGAAATTAATTATTTTATTATCTTTTCTTTAATATCTAAAGCTTGCTGCAACTTTCCTTTCAAGAAGAAATATGAATGTTGAGATATAGATTTAAAAAATAGTATTTCTCCTAAACTGATAAGCTATAGAGGTAATTGTTCCTTTATATACATATGGATTTGAGTAATAAAAATATATATTTTTAACTTTCCTATTTTTGATCTAGAAAGCTATCTATGAATCTTTTCCCTAAATACTAATATCAGCATAACTTCTTACTCTTCAGTTGCATTGTTGACAAATCATTTCAGTCATGTCTGACTCTTTGTGTGTCATTTGGGGTTTACTTGGAAAAGATAGTGGATTAGTTGGTCATTTCCTTCTCCAGATCATTTAGCTGATGAGGAAACTGAGGTAAAGAGGGTTAAGTCACTTGCCCCGGGTCACCTAGCTAGTAAATACCTGAGGCCAGATTTAAACTCAGGAAGATAAGTCTTCCTAATTGCAGGCCCAGCACTCTATCCATTGTACCACCTAGCTGTCCAAATTCTGTAGCCTGCCCCTAATTTGATCTATTCCTATAACATAACTCATAAATATTATGTTAGAACTTGATACAGAGACTTAGAAACACTAAGTGGTATATTTAGGGGGGAAAATTGCTGGCATGCTTGAAAACAAAAGGGCCCAATCATTTGACTTTCGTCTTTTCCTAAAACTGGTTGCCACTATAATTTCCTTTCTGAAATAATTAAGATCAAATGTGTTGTGTTTTCCCCAAAGAAATTGCACTTCCTTGTTATAAACTACCTGGTCTTGAGAGCTACATCTAGTTCTCAAGGCTTAATTATGTTTCTCAGAGGCACTTTGTCTGTCTCACTGTTATCCTTGTTTATTATTCTAGAAACCTTGGCATATTTCAGCCCTATAATGTTTAAAAAAAACAAGCCATATAATAAGCCATATTCCCAATATGAACAGGATCAGCAAAAAAAGTGTGCCACCAAGCAACGTGCTTCTTGTTTGTTTTTTCATAGTACCGAAATAAATTACTTTTAAATAGATGCACATAAAGGCAGTATGGCCTGTTGGATAGTCATTGGCAGCATATTCAAGCAAAATGAATTAAAATGCTGTGTTTGACTTTTACTATAATAATTATGTGATCCTGGAAATGGTCCCCCAAGAGATAGGCAAGATAGCTAATAGATACTTAATATGTATATTTGTATGTGGGCTAGCTAGGTCATGTAGTGGATAGGGCTTCAGTCCTGGAGTCAGGAAAACTCATATTCCTGTGTCCAAATCTGTCCTCAGACATTATTAACTATGTGACTCTAGACAAGTCACTTAACCTTATTTGCTTCAGTTTTTTCATCTGTAAAATGATCTGGAGATCATTTACAATGTCTTTGCTAAGAAACACCTAATGGGGGCATGAAGAGTTGGACAGGACTGAAAACAACTGAAAAGTGACAGAAATAACAACAAATGCATATATGCATGTGTGTGTACACACACACATGTGTATGTATGCATATATATGTGTATGTATATATTTCCATATGTACATTTTATGTATATAAACTTAAATAGCTATGTGTCTATAATATGCGCATGTCTGTATGTGAGCTTAGCAGTTATTTCTTTGCCTAAGAATAGCAACAAGTTTGTCAAGAATTTTACTTGACAAGTACACACTAATAGATTACAATAAATCTGTATCTATTCTATCCTTCACCTAAACTACAGGGAAAACAATAGACTATCTCTTTTAAAATATAAAGTGGGAAAAGCAGTCTGTATGACTCCATGTAGTTTCAAGGTATAAAAACATAAGTAAACTAAATTCCCTATTTTTCTTTATTTTAAAATGATCAATTCTTCAAAAGTAAAGAAAGTAGAAATTTAAGAGGTAACTTGTTACTGTCAAGCATCATGGACAAAATTCCATGGGGATAGATATCAGGCCACCACATATGACTAAAGGCAAGTAAAGCCATGAGCCTAAAGGATTTCAAATACCTCAATGAACTCTGGAAAACATTCAGGACAACCAGCCGAGCTCAGGAGTTGATACTGGATCACAGCACCAGCAGAGGCTTTAAAATGTAATCTGGAGTGGTACCTCAGAAGAGCTAAGTACATCTGGTCACCCTTTTAGATATGCACATACATACACAGATTTTCTTTATTTATTGCAGAGGAATCATTTCTACTGTTTATTTTGGAATGATATATCCAGAAAAGTATTATGAGAGTCTGCTACACTATCAAATTCTGCCCATATTAGTCCCTTGAGGGAGGCAATTGTAATGGCAAGCTAAGTGGGACTTTTTGTTGTCTTTTGTTTTGGAGTGCTTCTCATCACTAAGGCAACCAAGTGCCTTTGATTGAGCCTTGCCTGTTTTTGTAGGAAGGCTCACACCCTTTTCCTAGTTAGGTCATGAGAGGTGTGAAGCCCTCCAGAGGGTGGGAAACCTTTGAGAGGTGTGAAACATTCTCACCCAGAAGAAATGTATGAATACTCTCAGGTTAGCATTTTGCTTGGGGCTCACTCATTGGAAGAGTGTGGTTATGGAGACTCTGAGTAATTAAGGTGCCCCTGGCATTGAAAATCCAGGTGTTGGTGCTTTTCTCTGGTAACTATGTATGTATTTTGATTTGGTCAGACAGATAAAAGGCTGTCTGTTGATCTATTTGTAATTTCTGTTTGTATTTGTTCTGAAGTTCAGGCTCTTGGCTTCTCCCCCTGAACTAAGTGAATGGTATATGTATGTTTAATTGAAGCAAAATTGTAAACCCCTTTAAATTGCTTTCTTCAGAAAAGCAGATCAAAGAAACTATGCTAGCAGCCCTCCTGTGTGCCGATGTCATTGGTCTTACATCGCCTCAGTAGCAGCAAGCATCATTGTTGTTATAGCAATGTACATTGTTGGTATAATTTCTTTTATCCTAACTCTTTGGGGATGAGAGTATATCAACTGTTCTTAATTTCTTCACTGAACCTGAGAATTATCCATTTAGAATAACGTTCTTGGCCTGGGAATCATTATTAGATAGATAGCTAGATACATAGATACATGGATAGATAGAAAGATAGATAGAAGTATATGTATATACATGTATGTATATGTATATTATATATGCATATGTGTTACAATAGTATATGTGTCTATGCTCGTGTGTATGCACATAGGTGTATGTGTGTATGTATATATGTGTATGTACATATACATACATATATACACACATATACATGTTGTTGACTGTATATTTAAACTAATTAAGTTGTATATAAAGATATTACTAAATTAATCAAATAGAAATAAATTAATATTTATTTTATTATAACTAGTCTTCTTTGTTATCCTACATTTTTTTAATGTTAATTAAAAAGTATTTTTCTAAGAAGGGATTCATAAGCTTCATCAGACTGGTAAAAGTTTCCAGACTATAAAACAGATTAAGAAGGAGGAACAGTATTTTTTAGAATTACATATGGTACTTCCCTTATTCCTCCACTAATATCATATTTCAGCACTCTCATTCTGGTATCAAGATGTCTCTGAGTTCTTAAAGGCTCTTCCTGGAGAACATAAGCTCTGCCAGGTTCTACCAGTTTTGAATTTTGGATTAAATCTCTATCTTCTGAGGATCACTAGAATGTGACCAACAAGTCAACTATAAAAATGGACACAAACATCAATGTTTTCTTAGTCCCACCTACAACTGCATAAAAATCATAAAAACCCTCTTTACAACAAGGGAAAAAGGGCCTACCTGGATTATCCTTGATGGCATCCAATGAAGGCAAATCACTACCTGTTGGAAGTGGCTTAGTCCATGTTTCTGAATGTCATCCTTCCATCAAGCCTAATTTTCCCTCTTTGCTACTTCCCCCATTGTTCTCAATTATGCCTCCAGGAGTCAAGCAGCAGAAGTACATATTCTGTAATCAAAATCTTAGCTATGTCGATGCAGGATTGACAATTGTTCTCTTTAACAGAGAGAGTAGCCTTAATGCTGAAATCACAGATGAGTAATTTTAAGTGTATTTCTTAATATTAGTTTCTAATAGGCAGAATCCCACCATGGTCTGTAGAGCATCTAACAAAATGTTGATCTACAGCATTGCAGCAGGGAAAGGATAGGAAAGATTATTTATGAATTCTGCAAAAAATATTTTATATTCTGTCATTTCAATGGATGATGTATTATGCAAAATTTGAGATAGAAACTTTTCATTCAGAACCTGATAAACATTGACTCAGAAAGGCTCCTGAATATCACTAGCATCCACCCTCTTCCCCCACAGGAATGAGAATCTCAATAGAACTGATAGACCTGATAATATGAACTCTTTGCTCAGTATATAATTGAAGTGAGAAAATGGTACCTGTAATTGACTGAAGTTACCAGCTTTTTATATCTACTTTGACTCTGACACTTTGTAATTGTGATCTGAGGCAGCTGCCAGGATTTTTTACTGCCATTAAGAGGCAAGGAAACTTTAAAGGACTGGGCTGCCAAATGAAAAGTGGTTTCAGTGACTGGATTAAAATTTGATTTAAATGGTTTCCTTTTAGATTGCCTGTCCTTGAGTTTTAATTCCAGCTTCTCATATGGAATTACAAAATTTCTTAACTGAGATTCTAAACAAGTTTATTCACGATAACATCTTTTTAAAAAAATAAAGTCTTTCTTGAACTGGCTTACTTGTAGAAAATTTCCCTTCATTATCTTCCTATTTTCTAAACATTAACAATCAAAAAAAAACCCACCAAAATAAAAAAAAAGAAGACTCTCACAGGTTACCTTATATGCAGAGGCAGAACTAAGTAGCAGCTAAGGCAGATATCTCCCCAAGGATATATATAAAAATATATACATACATACATACATACATACATATACACTATCTACATTTATACTATCCATATCTATGCAACACACAAGATCACAAAGCAAATGTATACAAACACAAACATATAGATATACATGTTTTCTATCTATATATGCTTACTTTGTTGTCTAGTGTGCTATGTAGTATCTATCTGTCTGTATACATGTATGTATGTGTGTCTATACACATGCATTCATACATATATGCATATCTATATATGTATAAACATATATATGCATGCATGCATATGTATGTATAGCTATATCTACATATGCTTACTTTGTTATGTGTGGTATAAGTGAATATATGCTATAAGATAAGCATGTGTGTGTGTGTATCCCCAAAACAATGGCCTAAAGAGACTGATATTTATATGAAAATGTAATATATATATACACATACATACATACACACGTGCATACATGCATGCATACATACATATATACATATATGTGTGCTTTTGCTTGGATTAATAAAAGAATAATAATAAAAGAAATCATGAATACGAGATGTATCAGGTTTAACTAGCCACCAATTTGTCTATATATTCATATGAGAATCATTTGAAGGAATTGGGGGTAGTTATTGTAGAGATGAGAAGACTGTTTTTAAGAATTTGAAGAGTGGTTTATGGTGCATTAGGATTGTTCTGCTTGATTCCAAATGGAAGAATCATAAGCAATAGATTGAAATTTCAAAGAGAGAAATTGGGACACAATTGGGAAAAACTTCTTAACAAATAAAATTATAGATACATTGAATGAACAGACTCAGGCAGTAATGGGCTCCCTTTAGTGGGAGTCTTCAAAATAAAATTGTGGATTTTTTTTACTAGGCATTTAGTAAAGGGGATTCTTTATCAAGATTAAGTTATACTACATAGCAGTAGAAGTCCCCTCAGCTCTGAGATGCTCTGATCCAATATGCTAATTCTGGGAGTTAGTTACAGGGAATAGACAAAACATCTAGTTAATAGGATCATATACATGGTATGATTTTCAAGCCTTCTTATCATCCTCAAATATCTGGTTTCATTCTCTTCAGAGTATCCCACTGAATAGAACTTTAGATGTCAATGGAACAATATTGAGAATGATGGTAGCAAATGATGCTGTGTATGGTGACCAGAGATTTTATTTGAGCAATTTTGCAACCAGCCTTTCTTAAACATCTACTTTATAACAAATGTTACAACATGCAATAAGGGATTTCTCATTGATGTTCAGTAGTTACAGTCATGTTCTTGGAGCCCTCTGTATTAATACTTATTTCAGGTTTAACAGGGCTACAACCACCTCAAGAAAACAAAGCAAATAAACAAAAAATCATGTTTTGCACATAGTAAAGACAGAAAACAGGTTAATTACACATGCTTTAAAGTGATGCTCAGGATCCTCCATTGAGCATACATGGGAGCAGAATTATTGAGCTTCCAGAAGACAAAACACTATAGGCTCAATGGATGAGACTCCCATTAGCCATTTCTTTCATTACATGCTTATATGTGTGTACTAAGTAAATGCAAAGTAATTACAAAGTGGTTCATGGATTGGAGGTAGCTCACTACCAGTTAAAGGGATGAGAAAATGTTTCAAGTAGAAGCTAATGGTTGGAATGAGGTTTTTTTAAGTAAAAATAAATATGAAGGGATGCATGGGTGTTGCCCAGGGAAAAGGTGGGAAAATGTACATGTGAGCATATGTGACCAACAGCAAAAAGGCGACTTTGGATAGAGTCATAGAGAATTTGAAATGGAAGCAATATAGAAAGAGACAAGAAATGTGGCACAGGCACAGTTTGCTTTAAAGGACAAACATTAAGTTTGAGCAAAAATTATTCTCATTTGGAGACATGTTGGGGACACATAAAATGAAATTTCCTAGACATTTCGAATCTTAGTGGTGACAATAAAAGGAGGAAGAGTTATTTTCTTTTTCATTAGCTTCTACTCAAATGCTTCTATTAAGCCTTCCAAACTCAGCTGCTCAACGAGGTATCTTATCTGAATTTGATCCCTATTTTCTAAATTAATAGTTATATAGATAATCTCTCCTCCAGTAAAGTAATTCTACTCCACCATCAAACAAATTATCGCAGATATAGGCTATAGACATATTTTCCCTTTCAGTACTTTCTCCCCAAAATTTAACATGATTTTTTTCCTTACATTTTCTAGGAACACTTCACTAGGCTTCTCCATACTCCTTGGAAAAATCTTCTATAGGGCTTTCTTTTTTGTGTCAGATTTCTGTGAATAAATGTAGCTTATGACCCATTAGAACATAAATTTCTTATAGGCCTTAGACTGTTTTGTTGTTTTCTTTTTCCATCATTATATCCCCAGAGTCTAATAGAGTACCTTGCAGACACTTACTTAGGCAGACTATGTTTATGTGGAATTTCCTGTCTGGTTCATCATACTATTACTTTATATGGAGTTTTACAAATACTAAAACCTACAGGTTTTATTCTATAATTAGAAAAAATATAGCATGCATTATTAGACGATGTCTGAGGACTGAAACAAGGCTTACTTTGACTCTGTATGCAACAGTTGTTGAGAGGAGGGGGAAATACCACTGCAAATTAGAATAGGTGGAGAAAAAAATCTTCTGAAGGGTGTAGGATTTAATTGAGCCTTAAAGGAAGAATACGATTTAGCTAAGCATAAGGGAAGAAGAAGGGCATTCCAGGTAAGAGAAAGAGGAACAAAATCTCAAAGGTAGTAATAAATACAGTGTAGTGCTTTGGGGAAGATGACAGTATTAGAGGACATGAGGGATTCTACCTCTTCCATATCTGCTTCAAAAGTAGCAAAAGAAAAATCAAAAAGGATGAAATCAACATGAAATCCTTAAATTTAGTCCCCCAGAATGACCAAACCAAATAAGAATTCTATCACAGATTCCTACAAGTGTGTGACACATGCACACACACACAGATAAAAAGAAATCCCTTGAAAAAAAATGTAATAAAACCTCCAAAGTAGCATAAGAAACAAATTTTCAGTGTTCCAAAGATGCAATGCTGTGGCTAAGGATAATGGCTTCAAGGACAATAGACTCATTACCAAAATGAATGAAGTAAGAAATATGATTTAAAAAATATCTTAATGTTAAAAATAACAAAAATCTATGTTTTAAAGAAATATCATGCCTGGATAATAATACAAACTCAGTGATTTAGAAGTATTTGTGTGTAGACTGTAAACAGAACAAGTGAAGAAAAATAAATTTCTGAGGGAGAGAATGTCAAAATGAATAGCAGAAGCCATAAAACAATTCACCTATAATAATATTTACTTACAACATAGGGGAAATGTAATGGATTTAGATAACATACAAGCAGAGAACAATCAAGAATTACGCTTTTTTGTTTTCTGAAATTTTAGAAGAAGAAACCAACCTGTCCGATATATTATATCAAATAAGGCAAGTCATTTTTAAAGAAAGATTTTAAATTGGGAATGTTAAGTAGCATCTGACTATTTTATTTGGCAATACGGGGATATAGCTCAAACTAGTTTCTTACCACACATACACACACACACACACAAACACTACCACTACCTGCACCACCACTGAGGCTACTGATACAAGTAAAACACATTATGAAGACTGAGAAGTCCTGGTGGTAAACCTTAAAAGAAGAGGGCAACCTCACAAGTCTTATGAACTTGGATGAAAAATAGGTACTGGTAAAGAGGACTACAATAGTAGTACAGTTTGAATGATTGGCAGTTTAGCTCAAGAAAGAATCTCAGTGTCCATTACTTTTTTCTTGTCAAGTGATATTCAGAATCTTCTTAAGACAATTCAAATGGAAGAGATTCAGTTTCCTGGCATGTCACTGGTATACTGTCCAGGTTTCAATAATATCAGCCCAGTGGCTCTGTTTTTCAGTTTGGTAGGCAGTCTCATACCTCTTCTCTCCCTTACTTTCCTTGGGAGCCTGAACTTGCTCTGGCATAAACCTCATCACATATGTGTTCAACCCTGAAAAGTATATTGCCCAGGTAAGTGAACTTGTCCACAGTAGTCAAAATTATTTCCATTTGTTGTAAAAAAAATAGTCTAAAAGACTATTTTGTGGAGAATTCATGAAAGGTAGGCTTTCACAATGGTAATGAGAAGAAATGATCCAAGGACACTCTCAAGGTCTCTCTAAAGAACTTTGGAATCAATTGTGCACCATAGGGTACATGGGCATAAGACTACCCACATCAAAGAACGCTCTGTGCTCTATCAGCAAAACAGAATTGCAATAGCTCAAAAGCAATGTGACTTGTACAAAGTTAGAGACATCTTCCCTCCAAACGTTCATATGACCTGTGGTAGTCTACCAAGTTCATATTGGTCTGATCAATCACAGACAGACACATTATACCTTGACTCCAACATGGTGATATAATTTTGGTCATCTTCAAGAACAAAGTACAGCCATCAAAGAAGGACAATCTAAGAATTATGAAATTATCACAAAATCACAAAACAATAATAAAACCCTGAATACAATATTTCCATAAATTCTAAATGAAAATTGTCCAGAACCCCAGTACTAGGAGGCAAAGAACAAACAGGAGTCACTGTTAGTCACCTCCATAAATAAAATTCAAAATGAAAACTCTGTATACCTCATAGTCAATATCCCGAGATTCCAGGGAAGAAAAAAAAGTAGATAAAATGTTTTTCAAGTATCAAGGACTCACAATAAAGATAATTAAATACTTAGTAGCTGATACTAAAGAAATTCTTGTTTGTATATGATTTTCCACAATTCAGGTGATAATATTTACAACTAAGGATGACTATCTAGCTCAAGTAAGTATAATTCTCAAGGAAGGTGGGTATTGATCATTAATATCACACAAGATTTTGAAATATTTCCTATGGAAAAGCCTTAAATGATCAAATACTTTCAAAAGAAATGCTAATTGGCAGAAGAATTATATTTAAAAGGTACATACTTTCATTTTATTAAAAGATAATACACAGAGATGAATTGTTTACATGTTAATAAGGAGATAAGAAAAATTTCTTCTTAGAATGCTAATTCTTTTACTGGTCATAAAGAAAGGTTAAAATGACAAAAGTATGGTGAGTTATTTTGTTCTATTTAATGGTCTTAAGAGAAGACAAAATGGGAGAGACAGTTGATTTTGGGGGGAATAATGGAGGGATAAAATTACAGAAATAATTATTTCATAATAGAGATTCATAGGATGAATGCTATATCTGATCAAGGAGGAAAGGGAAAAGCTAATAGGAAGATCTGAAAGCTCATTTTCTTCTATATACCCACAGAAACACGGAAATTTTTAAAACTTTTTTTACTTAATAACACTTTAACTTTTTTTCTAATTACATGTAAAGATAGTCGTCAGCATAGATTTTTGCAAGATTTTGAGTTCCAAAACTTTCTCCTCATCCTTCCCCAACATTGCAAGCAATCCGATTTGGTTATATGTGTACAATCATTTTAGATATAATCCCATGAAAATCAGAACAAAAGGGGAAAACCACAAGAAAGAAAAAAAAGAAGTGGAAATAACATACTTCTATTTTGCATTGAGACTCCATAGTTGTATCTCTGGATGAGGTTAGCAGAGTCCATTATGAGTCCATGGCCTTTAAATTTTCTTATGAAATCTCTTTATATCTAGATCATATATCCATTTTGACATTATTTTGTTAAGTGGTGTAAGATATTATTCTGTGCCCAATTTCTGCTATACTTCTTTCCAGTTCTCCCAACAATTTTTTACCAAATAATGAATTCTGATCCCCAAAACTTGAACCTTTACACTTGTCAAATACAAGGTAGCTATATTTATTTGCTGCTTTAAATTGTGTATTTCTTCTGTTCTGCTCATTTACCTTTCTATTTCTTAGCCAGTACCGGGTGGTTTTAATAATTACTGCCTTGTAACAGAGCTCAATATCTACTAGTTCTAATCCTCCTTCCTTTATATTTGTTTCCATTGGTTTCTTTGATATTCTTAAACTTTTGTCCTTCCAAATGAATTTTGTTATTATTTTTTCATGCTCAGCAAAATATTTTTTTGCTATTTAATTGGGATGCCTTTGAACCTACATATTAGTTTAGCTAAAATTGTAATTTTTATATCAGCTCCTCCTACCCATGAACAATGAATATTTCTTTAATTATATATTTACAATTTTTTAAAAATTGTTTTGTTCATATACTTCCTGTGTTTGTTTTGGAAGCTGTGCTCCCAGGAGTTTTATATTGTGTAGAGTTATTTTGAATGGAGTATCTCTTCTTCCTGGGTTGTGTTGGTAATATATAGGAATGCTGTTGATTTATGTGAGTTTACTTCATATCCTGATGATTTCTTAAAATCATTATCTACTTCAAAAAAATTTTAGCTGAGTCTTTGGGATTTTCCAAGTATATCATCATATCATCCAGGATTAGTGGGTTCTGTATATGCTTCAGCATGACCTCCTTGTACAATTCTTTCTGGGAATGGTACAAGAGATACCACTCCTCCTCAGTGAAGTCCACAACCACATCCTTGAATGTCACCGATTCTTGGGATAAGGGTCTCTAGGTGCCATTCTCTCTGTTTCTAGGCTCTTTTCAGGTCAGGCTTTGGTCTTCTGCAGGCTGACCTCAACTCCAGAAGATTAATGCCCTTGTTATCCCCATTATTTAGATGGGGAATCTCAGGCAAGATTAGGTTCCATGATCGCCTGGTGGACATTTAGCTATTAAGTGCCAGAGACTAAATTGGAATTCAAGGCTTGTGGTTCCAAGCATAACACATCATCTGCTATGCCACCTAGAAGCTAAAACTGTCAGCAAGCATTACTTGTAATGGGGATAAATTGGCCACCTTCCCAGTAAGGTCAGATGGTCAACAAAGATGGCCACTGTCACCAATATTATTCAATATTGTATTGGAAATTCTGGGATGAGGGTCTCTGGGAGCTGGGACTATTCTCTCTGGTTCTAGGCTCTCTCCTAGGAAAAGGCTTTGGTCTCTGTAAGCTAACCTGGTACCTGCACGTTCAGAGCTTGCTCCCAAAAGGCTGAGAAATCTCAGGTCCAAAAGAAGACTGCAGAAAGAGAGATCTCAGATTCTAGGGATTTTGCTTCCAGCTAGCCTATTTTGGGCAGGCCTTACCCATCCAAGAAAGAACTTTTTCATGGAGAATGGCATTGAACTCAAAATGGAAATATAAGAAGCTATAAAAAATGATTTAAGGTGCAAAGGAAGCGTAAAGGAATTATCCTAAGAAAAACAGACCTGAATATGCCAAACATTGTGCTAAGTAATGGGGTGCAAAAAGAGGCAAAAGCAGCCCCTATTCTGAAGGAGTTCACAGTCTAGTAGGAAAGACTGTAAGCACACAAATATCTATAAAAATCTGAGGTATACATAAAATAATAAATAATAATAATAAAGGGGAAGGTACTGAATTAAAAAGCATCGAGGGAGAATTCCTGTAGAAAATGGGGTTTTATTTTAGTCTTAAAGGAAGTTTGTGAAGGAAGGTTTAAAAGAAAAGTAAGAAATAATAAAAACCTTAGAAAAATGGTAGATACAAATTTCAACATTTATAAGATCTTCTGTCAGACAAACTTACTTTTCTGTACCTCCTTCTTGTTTATATAGAAAGATGTGGATGTGAAAAAGAGAGAATAGCCCAGAAATAAATATACTTTTAGCAATTGTAGCCCTGAACATGAATGGGATGAACTCAATCCTTAAAAAGTAGGAGATAACAGAAAAAAATTAGAAAGCAGAATCTAATGATATCTTGATTACAAGAAACAATTGAAATATGATGATTCACGTATACTTAAAATGAAGGATGAGGTAAAATATGAAATGTGGTTTGTTCCTGAACAAAAGAAAAAGTTTAATATCACATCTAGATGTCTAAATATGGTTAAGATTAAAAGAGATAAGTAGGAAAATTTCATTATGCTTAAAGGCACCATAGATAATTATTCAATATTAATATGTATATATATACCTAATATTACCACATATGCCTTTTAAGAGAAAATTAGTTGTATTAGAGAAAGATTTTAGAATTATAATAGTGGGGTAACTTGACCTTATGCTTTTCATACTGAAACAAATTTAACCAGATATTAATATTAAAAAAGTTAAAGATGAAAAGATTTTTTTAAAATGAGATGGTAGATGCCCAGTGATAAGTAAATGAGAATGGAAAGGTGATTTAACATTTTTAATGACCGTGTGTTGGTCCACAAAACCCTTAGAGAAATCTAAAAAAGTACAAAGTTTAATGATGTTATTTACTGATCACAGAGCAATAATTCTAATATTATGTAAAGGACATTTAAATAAAGAAATAAAACAGTATTTGAAGACTAAAATAAATGTAAAGGATTGGTGGATCAAGGAACCAATTATAGAAACAATAGGAAATATCATCAAATGAAATGGAAATAATGAGACCACACACCAAAACACCAGAGGCAGTTGGTGGGCCAATAAATAGAGCACTAGGCCTGGAGAGCTGGATTCAAATTCAGTCTCTGGGAAAGTCACTTAATTGCCATTTTCCTCAAGTTTCCACAACTGCAAAATGGGATAATGACAAAATCCATGCATCTACCTTGTCGGATTGTTATGAGGATCAAATCACAAGCCAAAGTAGGTCTACATGAAACTACCTATACCCTTTGATGCAGAAATACCATTATTTAGTCTATTTCCAAATATGATGAATGAAAAATAGGAAAAGAACCTCTGTTTTCTAAAATGTTTATTGCAGCTCTTTTTGTGGTGGCAAAGAACTGAAACTTGGAGGAATATCCAAAAATTGGGGAATGGCTGAAGAAATTGTGATATATGATTTTGATGGAATACCATTGTAATATAAGAAGTGATGAGCTCCACAGTATTTGAATTGTTCCTTTCTGGCCGCTTGCAATATTTTCTACTTGACTTCATAATTCTGGAATTTGGCTACAATATTCTTTGGCATTTTCAATTTAGACTCTACTCATTTTTTTCATCATGGCTTTCTGGTAGACCAATAATTCTTAAATTATTCCTCTTGGATCTATTTTCCATGTCAGTTGTTCTTCCAATGAGGTATTTTATGTTTTATTTTAATTTTTTTTAATCTTTTGATTTTATTTGACTGATTCATGATGCCTCATAGAGTCATTAGCTTCTATTTGCCAAATTCTAAATTTTTAACAAATTGTTTTCTTCAGTTAGCTTTTGGGCCTCCTTTTTCATTTGGCCAATTTTACTTTTTAAGGAGTTGTTTTCTTCAATGATTTTTTTTTCCATTTTGTCAATTATATTTATAAAGTTATTGTTCAATTTTTTCTTCTGCCTTTCTAATCTGACCTTTAAAATCCTTCTTGAGCTCTTTCAAGAAGGCTTTTTGGGCTTCAGACCAGTTCATATTCACCATTGAGGTTTCAGATGTGGGTATAATGACAATGCTGTCCTCTTCTGAATTTGTAATTTAATCTTCTCTGTTGCCATAATAACAATCTATCATCTTTGCTTTTCTAAGTTTCTTTTTGCTTGTTGTAATTGGCTTTCTCCTGGGGTCGGGGTTTGCAGTGTCCTGCTGTTGGCACTTGATGGCTCCATGACCCTAGGGCTCAACATCTCCTGCTGATTTGCTGAGGTGAGGTTTTTTGGGGCTTGCCTCCCATCTTGTACTGGTTCCCTTCAGCCACAGCAAGAGAGACCTTTCCTATTAATTGCCCTAGCATCCACTCCTAAAAAAATTCTGCACCTTGTCTTTCTTCTGGTTCCACTGTTCCAGGATATTACAGTCAAGGATCAACTACCCAGCAAAACTGAACATAATTTTTTTCAGGCAAAGAGATGGATATTCAACGAGATAGGGAACTTCCAGACCTTACCGATGAAAAGATAAAAGTTCAATAGAAAATTTAATATTTCAAATACAGGACTCAAGGTAAACAGATAAGAAAAAAAAACATGTCATTCAATAAGGACAAACTGTTTACATCCCAACATAGGAAGATGATTCTTTTAAATCTTGAGAATTGTATTTTATTATGACGTTTAAAGTAATATACATAGAAAGTGTGGGTATAAATTAACTGATATGATGATAAAAAAACTAATTAAGAGGTGAAAAGGGATTATAATGAGAGAAGAGGAAAGAAAGAGGCAGAAAAGGGTAAATTGCATCACATGAAGAGACACAAAAAACATTATACTAGAGGGAAAGAAGGGAGGGAGATGAGCATCGTTTGAACTTTACTCTCACTGAATTTAGTTCAAGGAGCATATAACACACTCAGTTAAGTATAGAAATCTAACTTACCTTACAGGTAGTAGGAGGGGAAAAGGGGAAGAAAAGGGAGAAGGAGTGGTTAGAAGGGAGAGAAGAAGTAGCAAGGGAATATGGAAAGCAAAGGGAGGAGGGTGATAGAAAGGAAGGAAGATTGAGGAAGACAGTGGTCAAAAGCAAAACTCTTTTTAGGAGGGAAAGGGAGAAGGGAGAAACAAAAGGATAAACAGGGGAAGGGGAGTAGGATGCAGAGAAAGACACAGATAGTAATCCTAACTGTGAATGTGAATGGGATGAACTCTCCCATAAAACAGAAGTAGATAGCAGAATGGATTAAAAACCATCCTACAATTTGTTGTTTACAAGAAAAATATTTAAAGCATGGAGATCCCTTAATTCCAAAAGTCTCATGGTGTAAAATCTCATCTATATCCAGAGAAAGAACTGTGGAGTCTGAATGCAGACTGCAGCAGATTTTTTTCTTTTTTTGTTTGTTTTGTTTTGTTTTGTTTTCTTTCTCATGGTTCCTCCAATTCATTCTTATTTTTCTATACATTAGGACTAATGTGAAAATATGTTCAATAGGAATGTATATGCAAAGCTTTTATCAGATTGCATGCCATCTTTTGGAAGGAGGAAGGGAGGGAGGGGGAGAAAATATAAAACTCATGGAAGTAAATGTTGAAAACTAAAAATAAATAAATTAAATTATAAAAAAAGATATGATGAGCTCAATGATTTTACAAAAAAATACATGGAATAATGCATGAAATAATGAAGAATAAAATGAGCAGAACCAAGAGAAATTAATATACAGTAACAGCAATATTTTTAAACGACTAAGTGAATAGGTTATTTTGCCTATTTTAAATACCTAAATTAAATATAAAGGACATGTGAAGACATGCATCCAGAGAAATAACTGATAAATAGAACTTTGTACAGAATATATATATACACACATATGTATATATGTGTATACACACAAATACATATGTGTGTATTCTTTAGCTAAAAGATGAAAGAAAAATTAAATTTACATGATAAATTTGCTGTATATTTGAAAGGAATAACAAGCAGTGTTTAGCAAATTTGCAGTTTCATATATCTCATATCATATACCATATATCTTTTTTCTTATTTTGCTATGCTACAGAAAAGCTTGCTTTATTCCACGAATTTAAAATTTATTTTGTTAAAAAGTAGGTCTAAAGGAAAAATGCATATCTCTCAAAACTTTCATCAACAAAGAGAAAAATAACAACAATAAATGAATTAGTTGAACATGTAATTAAAAGTAAATGAGGGCAAATAAAAAAAATTCCCAGTTAAATAACAAAATAAAAATTGTGATTTTTTTTAAAAAGCATTTAATACATGATAAAGGAATTGAGTGAACTAAATTTAATTGATAAATAAAACTGGTTGTCTTTTAATTTTTGAAAATTGTAAATAGCTAAGTTGATTTTAAAGAAGAAAAGAAAATCAAATTGTCAATTCCAAAAAAGAATAACAAGTCCCAATCACTGAATAATAAATAAGGAAAATTATCAAGCCCAATTTTGCAAAAGCAAATCTAATAGCAGAGTTAACATCCATATACTTAAAATTATGTATTTCCCATATTTACAAAAAAAATTACCTATATGAAGACCTCAGTGTTGGAAAAATAAATTCAATGAGTCATAACTGAATTCACAAAGGATAAAAACATCAAAGGACTAGGTTGATTCACAATTCAATTCTATCAAACATTAAAAGAACAATTCAAATCTATATAAACAGTTTGCCAAAAAGAAAAGAAGGGGTCTTTTCAATATTTTTCCATAACAAAAATATAGTTTTGATAATAATATCAAGAAGAACAAAAGGAGAGAAAGAAAACAAAAGGCTAATATCCCTTAAAAATAAAGAAAACATTTTTAAATAATGTCAGTAAGCAAAACATAACAGCATATTAAAAAGATTATTAAACATAAATTGGGTTTATTTCAGTAATTCAAAGTTAAATCAACAAAGGGAAGATTAGAAATATAATAAACCATGTTAATGTTATAAGTAATAACCAGACATTATGACATCAATATGTGTTGGAAAAGTTTTTGACAAATCAATACCCTTTTCTATTAAAAACTCTGGAAATAATACAAATAAAAGGAGCTTTCATCAATTGAGTAAATAATATTTTTTCCTAAATCCAAGATAAACATCTGGGTATAATTATGTGTAATTATTATATGTAATAGAGAAAACACTAGGTGGTAGAGACAAGTTAGACCATTTACAGTGAAATTGATGGTAAATAACTGTGCCCATTATACTCCATTCTACTAAACATAGTACTTGAAGTGCTATTTATTGCAATAATACAACAAAAATAAATTGAAGAAATAAGAAAAGGGAAGAAAGGAACAAAATTGTCCCCCATTTTTTCCTTTCTTTCTTTCCTCCCTTCCTTCCTCCCTTCCTTCCTCCCTTCCTTCCTTCCTTCCTCCCTTCCTTCCTCCCTTCCTTCCTTCCTTCCTCCCTTCCTTTCTCCCTTCCTTCCTCCCTCCCTTCCTTTTTTCTTTCTTTCTTTCTTTCCTTCTTTCTTTCTTTCTTTCTTTCTTTCTTTCTTTCTTTCTTTCTTTCTTTCTTTCTTTCTTTCCTTCTTTTTCTTTTTTATTTTTTTGCAGATAATATTATAAATAACATAGAGAACTCATGCAGGCCAGCTACAAATAAACCATAACAATTAACAGTGTCATAAAAATCACAGAATGTAAAATTATTCTATCTAAATCATTAACATTCACTTATATAATAAAAATACAAGAAAATCAAACCAAAAGGAAGGAATAAAAATTGAAATTCCCTTCAAAATAACTAAAGAATCTATAAAATATTTGAGAATGTTTATACTGTGATTCAGCTATGCTTTTATGAGCTTCACAATAAACCACCATAATGAAATAAAGATAAGCTTAATAGCTGGAAAATAATAACAACAAATCATATGTAAGTAATATAATACAAATTATAATATTCTCTAAGTTGATCTGCTTATTCAGTGAATTTTGGTTGTTTCTCTGAATTAGCCAAACATTCTAAAAGGAGTAGTCTGAAACTACTCCTTAAAATTTTCCCAAATTGTTCATAATCCTTGACATAGACACTATAGGTATCTATGTCACTAAGAGGACTACTCCAGCTTCCTTCCCTGACAAAAAAAAAAAAACCAAAAGATAAAATAACAAATGATCCACCATGTCCGTACTAAGATACTTATAATGACTCATGTTGTAATGGAATTCAAATGAAAGGACATTTACTAATAGGGGAATAGTTGAGTGAATTATGATATATGAATGTATTGAAATATAATTATGCCATAAGAAATGATAAAGGGAAGGGAGGATTTAGAGAATCCTGGGAAGACTTCTATGACCTGAAGTGAGGAGAACCAGAAATACAATTTTATATTATAACACCATCGTGAAAACAAGCTATTTGGAAAAACTTAAATACTCTAATTCAAATACTAATCACCATTCCTTAGGACCAATGACTCAGACTGCTATACCCTCACAGGAGATAATAAAGTATTTGAATACATAGAATGAGAAACACATTTTCTGAAATGAGCAGTATAAGAATTTATTTTGTTTGTCTATGCATATTTATAAGAAGGTTTTTTTTTCTGTTTGTTTTGTTTTGTTTTTCTCTTTCAGGGCCAAGGCTGGGGGTAGGAGGCAGATGAGTAGTATAGGAGAAAGAAAAATAACTAGATAGCTTTTTTAAAAAATTACATATACAAAAAAGTGAATGTGCAATCAAAATAAGAAACAACTATATAGTTTTATATGACATCACAAATTATTTTGTTCATTATTTCAATGTTTATTTTGAGGCTTATTATATTTTGAAAATTTTAAATCAGCAAATACATAATTAAATGAATATAACCTATTCAGTGGACTAAGAAAGACCTATTTGATTGGAATGGAGTCTGCATGAAAAGTAGTAGTAAGAAATAGACTTGAAAGGCAAGGGTTTCACATTACGAAGTTTCTTGAATTCAGGAAAGGAATTTAGAACTGAAGTATTATGCAAGAAAAGGATATAATAAAAGAGTAGCTTTAGAAAGAGTGCTCTGCTGGGCATATTTAGGATGAATTTTAAGGAGGGAACAGACATTAGGATACCAGCCATCCATGAAGTGATTAGGGTTAGAATATTGCTCTGGCAGTAGAAATGGGTAAATGTAATATATTTTTTGAAGAAAAAAAGTGCTAAGACTACATATAGAGAACAAAAGTGAGTAAGGAACTGTTGAGATCTCTAAGGTATTTTGTAAGGGCAACTGAAAGAATGGAGGCACATCATGCAAATCTAAATTCATCTGTGAACTAAACCATCTGCCTTATTTTTCCTATTCTTTTACCCAATCTTAGTTTTTTTTTCAAATTTTCAAATTTGTAAAAGGTCAGTTGTCTTAAAATTACTGAGATTATTTTTAAAGGTATTTTTATTGTGAAAAATCTGTTCAAGCATCAGGTGTTGTGTTTATTTGTAGTGATTTGTCTCATCTCTAGCTGATCTCTTCACGTCACTTGTCTCCTCTTATTTTTTAATCTAAATGTTTTATAATGATATCAATGAGTTAAGAACAGGATCTTGTCTTTTATTGTTGTCAGTTTCATTTGGTTTGCTAGTAATAATTCTTGTATGCTTTCGACATGGACAAAAATAAAGGCTTTCCCAAACAATGCCTTAAGCTCTATGGGCACCAATCTAGCAAAATATTGTTTTTCTATAATCACAAATTTTAATATCTCCCCTCCACAACAGCTCATTTTAGGCATATACAAATTGTCTTCACATATATTCCAATTTTGACAAATGTTGGTAAGCTATCAAAAATAATACATGGATAGCCAACATGGTGGAGTAGATAGTAAGGAAGCTTTGAGTCAAGACGACCTAGGTTCAGGTTCAGTCTCTTATAAATTTTTATTTTATGACTCTGAGTAAGTCACTTATTATCTCAATGCTCAATAAACTCTCTAAGTCTTTTAAATTAGAGAAAAAAATTGCCAATAATAAGAGCACCTACCTCACAAATTTGTTATGAGCATTACAAGTAATCATGTTTAAAAGAGGCATATATATATGTATATATATATATGTATATATATATATATGTCAGTTTTTTTTTATCCAGCAGAATGTCAAAACTTTGAGTGTAGGAAGTGCTTTGTCTTTGTATTTAGAGTACATAGTACATTTCTTTACAAAGAGTAGTCACTTAATAAATGTCAGTTGAATTAAACTGAATGGTTGTGCATAGGTGGAGAAAATTTCCAGATTAGGCATTTCATAATATGATGTATGAAGAGAACAAGAGGAACACCCTGACCAAAATGACAATTTGGAACATTATTTTTTTTTTATTATTGAAGGTATGAGCACATCATTATATTATTCTGGAAGACTTCTTTTAGTGTTGCAATAGTTGATGACATATATTTTAGCTTATGACATATATTGCAACAGTTCATAATGGTCCCTGGTATTTTTATCGTTTCAGCATAGATGCTAGCAAGATTCTGGAAAATAGTGAATTTGAGAAGAAAAACACCAAATAAGACACCTATGGAAGTAGGAGAAGAAACATTCAAAATTCATTTCATCTAAATCCATTGTCAGAATATCAACTACTTGACAAAGATGAAGAAAATGTGAACAATTTAGAATTATTTATATAAATATACATACATGTATGCATATACACACATATATACATATACACACATGTATACATACATACATATGTACATATTTATGGATATTTAAATTTCTCTTTCTTATCTAAATAATGCTATCTCTGTATTTACTTAAAAATGAATGGAGCAGGAAAAAGTCTTACCCTCCCTTAATGGCATGTTATTCAATTTCTAACAAAGGGAAAGAAAGGTCTACAGATTTGTTGGATTCTATTCAATAGCAAACAGTTTACTGTCATTTTGTATTAGAGTTCTAAGATTTGTCTTCCAATCTAAACTAAACTAAAATGATCTGGCAGTGATTCAAGTTATTATTTCTCTCCTTTCAATGAAAGGTATATTAAATCGTATGTAAATAAAAATGTCAGGCAAAGATTATGTATTGTCATAGAAAAGTCATTTAGCAGACAGCTTGTCAGATATTAGAGTATTAATATCTTTTTTTAAATACTTCCCTACTCAGATTAATATAGGTAAGGCAAATATGCAACATAAGATTACATCATTGAAGATCTAACTCTATCTACAGCCAAAGAGGCCTATATCACACTTCATTGAGTATATTTTTAATTTGATCACATATTTGATAGTTTTCTGGTGAAGACAATCTAGTGAAGTTTTAGATATTCTGTCAGTAGCAGATAGAACACTAGACCTACATCTAGTCAGAAAGTACCGGTTCTAGTTATGATCCTGTACCTTACTAGATGTATTGCCAAATGGGGCTCATTTAAATTCTCTGAGCTTCTATTATCTCATCTACAAAATGGGAATGATCATGTTTGCACTGTATATGGAGTCGTGATAAAGATAAAATGAGATGACATCAGCTAAGTCTCATGGTTGTAATATATTCCCTCCATAAATCAGCTTGTAAGAACACCATAGTTTCTTTAAAAATTCAGCCCAAATACCTCCTACAATTTGAGGTTTTGTTTTTCTGATGTCTCTAAGTGCTATTTCTCCTGTTCCAAATTTTAGCTGCATGCAAATACTCATGCATTAGTGCATGTATATATGTGCACATAAACATACACAATATGAATGCATGCATAGATACACATGTGTGCATATATAGGTGCATATATACTTTGTGTATAAGTGCATATGAACATGTGTGTTATAAATAAGCATATGTTCATATATGAATATGTGCTTTAATGTGTGGATGTGTACATTATGTATACTGTCCACATATAGTGTTGTACATGTCTCTCCTTGTGATATATTGAGCTCTTTGGAGTCAAAGACTGTTTCATTTTTGGGTATTATATCCCCTTACCTTCCAACAATGTCTTGAACTTAGAAAGTCACTGATAAATGCTTATTGAAATGAAGTCATAACATATCATAAAATATGGTACAGTAAAATAAAAATAGATTTGGAATGATCTACATTCAAATCTGTACTCTGCCACTTACTCCCTAAATTACCTTGGGCAAATTATTTAATTGTTCTGGGATTCATTTTCCTCAATTGTAAAATGAGGGAATATGTATAAGTGATTTTTCATGACCATTCCATGTCTAAATATGTGATCCTAACATCTTATGGATAGACATGTCTTCCACATACCAATATGAAAGAGTAGCTCCAACAAGTAACACAGAGACCCCATTCCCATACTTACTTTGTTTCAAGAGATTAGTTCTATGTGGTGTAGGGGCATATTTATATTTATGTTTTTAATTTCACTTTATTTTATATACTCTTCAGTTTATGTTAATTTATGCCTGTCTAGAACTTCGATGTGCTTCCATTACATTTATCACTTCCAAATTGGGTAATATTTGCTTCCCCTCTCATTAGCCATAGTTTTGCTAAACATGCCCCTTTAAAAATCTAGAATATTTCTCAGATCTCAAACCCTACCAGAAATAATTACACAAATAAGGATTTCATGGATGCCAGGTTTTTTCTTTATATGACTAGGATGATAAAACAATAACACTGTGAAAGAACATGAATAAAGGAGGGAGGGTGTAGGATATTTTGCTAGCCTTACTCCTGGCTACAGATGTAGAATGGCCTTTTCCTCCTGAGTTCAGCTTTATTATCCATTGGCTAAATAGAGAAAAAAACTGAGCCAATCTGTTATTAGACAACTAAAAATAAATGAACTGCTACTTCTGACCACTAAATAGTCTCATCTTATGTCTTCATATCAGTTCTCAGATTGGGGTAAAAACATGTTGTTCATGTTTAGTTTCAAAGAGGACAAGTGACATCATCAAATGGTGTGTCGGCTTGTGCAAGAGTTGGATTTAAGTGAGGCAGAGTTGCCATGAAGTAATCAGCCTCATTCTTTCTTCTAGAGTCATTGAAATCCAGTGGCAAGGCAAACTTTAAAGCGACTGGCAATGGCCTGGGATGCAGTGGATAATCTAGATGTCTTTGATGTCTGACCAAATTCTCTGTGCTGCACAGTACCTGAAGCAGCCACCTTCGTGGCTGTGGGAACAAATTGTTTTCATCTGCCCATTTTGCCAAGGGAAGTCTATATATGCTTGAGGTAAACAACCCCCTAATTCACCAATGGGTTTGAAACCTGTATGGGATGTATGGGTTGTTTCGAGGGGATTAGAAGCTCTGGTGTGAGAGCTTGACAAGTACTTTTCCGATTTGCTCATCCACTTTTCCTCAACTCTCATCTATGGCACCAAGAATCTGTAGCATGTGCAGTGACCATACCTTACTAAATCCATCTCAGCAGATAAGCTACATCAGGTTGAGGTCAAGGAAAAAAATACCTCTTAGCTTAAAATCTGCATTACTAGCAAAAGGAAAGAGAGGAGGCAACAGAGGAGTTGGGTAATATTCTTGTTAAGACTATGAAAGGTTATTTTCAGTAAATTAATGTGGTACAACTGACAAAGCAGGAAATTTGGAGCCAGAGAAACATTGGAATTTTGACCACTTTTCTCACACTGTGGTTCTCACAGGAAGAATGCCTATTTTCTCTGGCTTTGCTTTTCCAGAAGTCTTCTAAAAGCACAATAAACAAGGAGTGAAGTCTAGAGAAGCATGTATTGAATCTCATCTCTATAGAAGTACTCTTAATACAAGCACTATTCTATCCTTATCACCACCACCACTAGAATCCTCATTATCATAATCTTAATTATTATAATTGCTATAAAATTTCCTAAATATTTATACATGTGTCTACTGCTATGAAGTAGTTATAGTTCAGAATTTTATGATATGCAAATATTTTCCAAAAGACAATGTTCTTACTCGAATTATTTATTGTAACATTTTCAAGCAAAAGCTCAAATTACGCTTCATTTCTATCTAGAATGCCCTAAACAATTTAACCTATTAAAAATTACCGGTTTTCTACATTTTTGCCATCTCAAACACAACCTTGTATCTGAATACATGAAAATGGGACTGGTGTTCTTCCTATGGATAAAAAATTTTAAAAAAATTTAAAAAAAATAAAAACAATCATGAATATTTTCTGCCATGCTGCAATTTTCATATGCTTCAAAAACACACAGAAAGCTTAAATAATGAGGAAAAGATTATAAGAATGGTTAGCTGACTTACTTTATCATGTTTTATTCCTATGGCTCCAGATGCAGTATTCTCTAACTTTTTAAATTAAGGTCTTTCCCAGGTCCATGTGTCCAAGACAACACCCATTCAGTGATCTAAGGCTAGGTAATAAATAAGGCAATATATGGCCTAGTTTGCCTACTCAAAAAAAAATCAAACTTGGAGGAGAAGACCCTCAGTGTTTCTAGTCAGAAAAGAAAAGAAATAATGAATTAATAGAAAGAAAATAAAGGAAGAAGATCTCTAGTGACTTTGCACAACCCTGTGTCACTTAGATCCAATTAACTTGTAAGTCAAGACATCACCCTCCTGATGTCATTGGTCCTCTTCAAGAATGAAGGACAAATAATAGCAACAATTAATTTATTAAACAAGATAATCAGACCAGGAATGAAATTTATTCATTATTAGCTTTAAAGTGTTAGCTTTGTTTTTTAGTTGTGAGGCATCTTTCAGCAGTCCAAAAAAATTTCTTACTGTGGTCAGTTTAAACAGACTCACTTCTTCTATGCTAGTGCCCTAAATGTCCATTTGGGACAACACAGCAGATGACTCATATAGGTCAATAAAAAGCCCTCTGTCTCTCGGTGTATAACTGGGGTGCTTTCCTGGTATCTCTTTGAAATCAGACTGTAAATTGTTCATTTGAAATAAGAATGCTGAAACCAGGCATTAACCATTAGTCTGAATTGTTTCTTACTTTGCTATGACAAAAAGATATTAAAATAAATTTGAGATCAATGATTGACATGCATAATGGATAAGTAACAATATTATTTTGAAGAATTTCTTGAGCTAGAATCTTCATTTAAAAAGAATACAATCTCAAAATTATTCATCTCCATGTCAATTAGTCATACCCAGTAAGAAGGTGAAGATGAAGCTACTCTCTACATGCTCACAAAACTGTGTGCATGTGCAACTATATTGGTAAATGTAAGGTGTATGTATGTATTGTGTACAGGTATATTATATGTACTTCTGCCAGTGTCTTTGTGCATGTGGGTTTATGAGTGGGTGTGTATGAGTGACATTGGAAGCCCTTAAGTCTAACCCCTCCCTCATTGTATAGATGGAAAATGAGGCCTAAAGAGTTTATTTGTCCAAGGCAAGATCATAAGTGACATATGTGTGATTCCAACTCAGACTCCCTGATATCAAATCCATAACTCTTTCCATTGAATCATATTTGAAGAAAACCAAAAGGCGATGAAAGATTTACAATGTTTATTAAATTTGTTATTTTTTTTTCATTTAATAGTGACCTCAAAAGTCAGATGATAAAACATGTTTACCACCATTTGAAATAGAGGCAATGGATTCAAGATCTAGATTGATATACATTCACATACATGGGAAATATCTTAATCTTATGGGAATATACACACATATATGTGTGTGTATATACACATATATTTGTATTTTGCATATATCTAGTATGTGTAAAATATATATGAATATGTGAATGATATATGAAATATATATGAATATATATATGAAGTAGACTATATAGGATATGTACTATGCATGTGTGTCATAGCGATAGTTGTGGCATAACAGATGAGATCAGAGATAATTCTGCATTACTACAAGATATCGAACAGGTGGGCAATTTCAAACTAGTTATAAGATTGGGACTGCATATGCATGCACTGACCTGCTGGTTCTGGCACTTCTGCCCAAGATTAGCCTTTTCCCAAAAATATCTTGCATCAGGACTGAGTCAAATAGTCACCTTAACCAACAGTCAGTGTGGAGGTCTTTGTGTATCTGTTTGTGAGTGTGTATGTGTATATGTGTTGGATGAAATGGTAGCGGATACAGGAAACTACTGTACGTGAATCACAATTAACAAAGTGTTACAGGAATATTCTTTTTGAGAAGCGAAAGTTAAGACTCAAGTTGATGAGATCATGTATCCATCAGAGAAAATACATTGATCCATACACATATACACATATGCATACAGGTGGACATAGAGCAAAGGCCAAGGATAATGTGAAAGCCAAATTTTCTACAACAACAAACAATTTTTCCAACTTTATAAATATTGAATTCTTTGGATTTAGTCTTTTAGCTACCAACACAGGGAAATAATGACAAGTCTTTCATAAAATATGATGCAATGTTTAAACCGTTTAATATTTTAATCATTATAAATTCAGGATAACTAGCTTGAAATTTTTGACTTTATTAAGGTCACTAATAGAGAACTGCAAACTAGTGATCAACTGTGGTTTTGTTTCTGTAGTTAAAGTATAATGGACCTCACATAATGATTGTCTTTCTTTAAAAAAAGTCCTCTCAAAGGCATATTAAACAGATTTCTTTGGTGGATTAGCTGAATCAAAATATAGGCACAAATATAGATATGAAGAAAACTACTACCTAAATATTAATAACTTACTAAAACAATTTTCTCCATTGCATGTTTTTTAAAAGTAGATAAAAGATCATCCTTCATTATAAAGAATTTCAAAGGACTGTTTAAATTATGTTGAAGTACTGATGCTGTGTATGTATATGTATATACATATATATGTATATATATATACATATATTTATACATATATATATATGAGAACAAAGAAATTCTATATGGTTTGGAACACTTCTATGGCCATTAATGGCATAACAGTGTTTGATCAATAGCAAAAAATAAAGTAATCTTATAACCATCCCAGTCTCAGAGAAAAAAAGGCATTTTTTTTAAATATTGCTTACTTTCTCAATAGTATATTTAGGAATTATGTACCATTTATTGTTGTTTCATGGAATTGATTCGCTGTCCTTAGTAATGAGGAAGTTTTATAATTAAACAACTAGGAAGACAAGAAGAGTTGAATACAAGGACTCAAGGAAGGGCAAAAAGGCAAGTAGAATATTTTTCAGGACTGAAAGAAAAAGAAAGACTGAATTAGAATATCTTGAAATTTACCGTCTATTGTTGTGAAAAACACAAGCACTGAATAATTTAACATTACTGGAAAATATGGCATTTGTTCATGAATTACAGTTCTAGATATTGATCATTTATTGGCAACAGGTTTCTAGGTATTAACAATATAGAAGAATATAATTATAAATGTAACTATAATAAAATATATAAATGAGAAAACACTCATAAATGTGAAAATAAACAAAAATTAGAGAAAAGAAGAGCAGTATTCATTGGGGACGTTTGTACAATAAAGTATACTATTGAAACTTTGAACTTATTGATTTTGACGTCCTCTTTAATGATTCATATGACAAGCTATCCCCATCTGCTGACCCCTATGACTCTTGTTAAGGTATTATATAAAGAAAATCAAGTATAAGCAAATGCCACCAAAATCGAGGTAGTAATACTGGTCAGCCAAATAATCTTGCTGATTCAAAACATTTTGCTCTCTTAAACTTGGAAAGTCATGGAAGAGCAAGAAAAAGAAGAGGAGGAGGACCACCGCTGCTTCATCAAGCAATATTCTCAGGGTAAGGATAAGAGCCGAAAACAGACAATGATCTTATAATGATTGGAAGGGATGAAGGAAGGCAATAAGTAATTATTTAGTGACTATTATGTACCGGGCACTGTGCTAAGAATGTTTTATTTGAATTTTTTAAAAAAAATGAATTTAGAACTAGACAGCACCTTGGAGTCCCTCTTTTCTAGCCCTCTCAATTTATAGATAAATAAACTGAGGAAAATAGGCAGGAGGTCAGTTTTCCAGGTTTCCTGGGGGGGGGGATGTTGCATTTTTAAGGATAACACTCACTAAGCACTTAGAAAAAGAAGTGTTTGCATATCTAAAGGAATGTAAAAGTTTTCAGAAATTCGATGAATTCTTCAGTCACAAAAATTCATAAAGGAACTTTCTAATATTATCAGGATTTTGTTGACTTCTGCTCCTCTCCCAGCATTGAGTGAAGGAAAGCTTACTCTGAAAGTATCACCTCTTTCCTTTTATATGTCTCTTTATTCCCTTTTCAATCCCTCCAATGAATCATACTATTGGTTAAATTGCCCAAAAGTTGATTAAAATATCTCTAGCGCTAGTGCATCTTTCATTTATCTTCATAGGAAGGTATCACAATTATTGTTATTTTAATTATTGAAAACATAGTCAGAGATTTCATAAAGACCTCTGGCTTAGAAAGCTAAAGGAAATAAATCTACAATTCAGAAGAAATGCTTTTTACCACTTTTACCTCCCTTCTAGTATATAAAGCATGTTACCCCTTCAGTCACATAAATTGACCCAGTTATTTAAAAATAAACCTTTACTATGATGGTCAAAAAAAGCAAAGGGAATATCTTCCAATGTAAACTACAGAAATTAGCTCATGGTCCAAAAGTAGCTTCTTTCCCCAACTCTAGTCCTACTGTGGCTGCCATATATGTTTATACGACATAAACCTAGATTTAAAAGCTGATTAACTACTTCATTGTTCCCAGTGCTCAGCACAACGAGTTTCTATTAAAAAACACAAGCAGCAAACAGAAGCTATCTCCATTGGCAATAAATGTATCAGAGATGGAAGCTGCTAACTCACTGAATAATTTCTAGTGACTTTTATTTAAAATCTCATACCTTCATTAACCTCCAGCAGGAGAGGAATGGATTTGCTTTCTTGGAACATAACAGAAGGCCTTTAAAAGGAATGCATACACACCTACATATACGTATGTATGTATGTATATGTATCTACATATGTATACATAAAAAATATACACATACACATATATCTATATCTATATCCCTATAGATGTATAGAGAAAAAAAGAGTCATGATTTCATAATGGATAAAGAGTCACCCCTAGAATCAGGAAAAATCAGGTTCAAGTCCTGCCTCTAAAATCTATTGGCTTTGTGACTTGAGTCAACTCATTTAATTGCTCAGTTTTATAATAGCAACTGATCTGCATTGGGTTACAATGTTTCCTCATTGGGAATTCTCTATAAAAATGAAATCACAGCTCCAGTGTATTGTTTTAAAAATATTTTTATATAACTAAACATACATCTTCCATTACTAATAACTTTCAGAAAGAGAGATTAACAATATATGGAAGATTATTGCTTGACCTTATCGACAGATCTGCACTCCTAGTCATTTTGCTGAAGACAAAATAAAACAAACCAAAACACACCCCTCTCTGGAGGTGAAGCCTAAACCTATTGCTCTGCTCTATGACTACCTATGATATTGTAATGAGAAAAAGTTGAAAATACAAGTCAAGAGATAATTACTGTAATGCAACATTAGCTTTTTTTTGGATTCTACTGTTTAAAATATCAGTTGGCTTATGAAAATTATTAAGTGTTTTGCTTATTTGAATTTATCAGACAGTCCATGTAAAGGTGCAAAAAGTGTAAGAATATGTGTGTATGTATACACACACATATAGGTATATATGCATACATATACATACATACACATGTAAATGTGTATGTGTATGTGTGTGTTTGTTTGTCCTTGCTGATATTTTTAGTGTGGAGTATAGTTTATATGAGGCTATTTTTAAGGGCCACTGGGGTAGATATGCCACCTACATTTGATTACAGCTACTCAGATTCTAATGATTTGAAGAGGTTCTGTGATGCTTCTTAGATATATGAATAAAAACAGTGCTAGTGATCTTGTTTGCTGCCTGAGTGCATAAATCAAAAAGCAGCATATCTTTATGAAGCTAAAATTAGTCTCCGCTTCCTAACATAAATAAATCAAACTTTATAATGACAAATTTTCAAGGACCCAGACTTTTGAGAAAAGGAAAATTCAAAAAGTTTCCTTTCTTACAGGTTTCACTAGGTCATAAATTATTTTTAAAAATTGCTTAAATACAGTCATCTTAACTTTGAAAAACTCTGTTAACTCATAAAATTAAAGATTTATAGAACTGTAAGTTTCCTGGGTGATCATCTCCTTGAACTGTATGGTGACACACATTTGAAATAATCCTTACTATGGGGGCAGGTTGAGGCTGAGTATGGAGGACTGCCTGAGTTGTGGAGTTCTGATTTGTAATAGGGAGAAAGCCAGTCAGGTGTCTGTACCTAATCTACCACTCTTATGGTGAATACTTTGGGTTAGGGGCTCTATATTTCCAATCTATGTGAAACAGACAGAATCAATCTAAACAAGCAAAACACAATAAAGCAAAAGAGACAGACAATATACTCAAATCTCCTCATTTGGCAGACTATGAAAGAGAAACCCTAGGAGTCTTCCATGTGTGTCAGAATGGTATGTCCTTCCCCTATTCAGCTTCTATTACAATAGGTCTATGAAAAACTGCCAGAGAGAAATTGAGCAGTTTCATCTTTTTAAGAAAGTTGGACCTTTATTAAATAATTAAAAAAATTAATAAATATAAATTAAATGGAAATAAATTAAATAATGTACCAAAACATTAATCTATTAATGTTTTTATGGCCTTCCTTGGGGATACACACGTATCCCCTTCAATTTGGTTTATAGGAGGAGTTTTTCATGCTCTCTTCTCAAGGCCCAAGTGCCCTGTGGTAAGGAAATTTGATTCTATGCTATTTGTAAGAAGGTAAAAATACCTTATACTGTATAGTTAGTTTTACTCCTAAGAGATTTTTTTTCACTATACAAAGTGATTTCTGTTGGATTGTTCTGTTTGTGAGCTAGAAATTCTTTCCAAAGTTCCTTCGCCATTCCTCATGAATTTTTCCCTATTCCCTTCTTTCCCCTCACCTAATCTCCTCCTTTACCCTCTTAACTTTTCTCTTCCCTATTACACTCTATCACTTTGCTTTCTCCTCCTCTCTTTCTCCTTTCCATCCGAGCTCTCCCACTCCCTTTTTCCCCTTCTTTGTTTTCCCTCTAGGAAAACTGTCTTTTCTCTTTTATGGGATTCAGTCAAACTAACACCCTATTGCCTGATCCCAAGGAACCTGAGGATTACTTCCTAAGAAGGTATGAGTTTTACCCCCAAAATTCCCCCTTGCCTGACCTCCTCAGGTAGCTTACCAGGGTAAAGATCAATATATGAGTCTTCTGACAGTTGGTCTAGCATGTTTCCCACTATACCTAGTGACCACTCATACCCTCAGCTCCAGAAGGAATTCTAGAGTTTTCATTCCACTCAAGAGAGTCCTAATTTTAAAAGAATAATTTTGAGTAACTAAGTCATTTTTACTATTATAAATATCTAAATTAATTGCGAAGTACATGTGAAGGAAGATGCTATCTGCATTTAGGGAAAGAACTGATAAATAGAAGTACGTATAGAATTATACATATATATGTAAAGCGTGTATATAACACACATACACACATACATAATACATATACACACACATATTTGTGTCTAATGGGAGCTATCTCTAGGATATGGGGGGAAACTGAGAAAAAAGAAATTTGCATGATAGCTTTATTATATATTTTAAAAGGATAGCAAGTTGTACATAATAGATTTGCATTTTCGTTTGCAATCATCTTTTTATCATGCTAAGTTTTGGAAATGATTATTTATTGCATAAATGAAAAATAAAATAAATAAAACATAAAAAAATTTTAAAATTGATCATTCAGTTCCAGCTGCTGTACTTCATGACATAAGAGAGCTAGCAAGGTTAGAAAGAGGTGATTAAGATATTCAAGGAGATTTAGTTAGTTCCATATGAGACTGGAGGAAAAAAAAATAGTGTTCTTCTATCCAGGAAGATGAAGCCTGAGCAGGAATGTGATCAAAGACCATGAAACCATGAAAGGTACAGAAAGGAGTATACAGGAGCTTCTTCACTAAATTACAATATGGTAGAATCAGTAGTAGCAAAGGCAGTTCCAACGCTTAGGATTTGAGAGGTAGTTTTCAGACAAATTAAGGGCAATATTCTAAATGTGGGAAAAAATTGTGAAACAACAATAATGATAAGACTTAATGTGCATACTGTCTTATATGTTTAAAAACACATACACTCAAAAATCTATTTAAGTTCTTATGATGATTTACACAGATGCCTTTTAGGCAAGACATTTCAGAGAAAGTGGGGATAATAAGACCTGGATTATCTCCCTTGCAAAGTTTTGTTGTTGTTGTTGTTGTTGTTGTTGTGAAGATCACATGAAATACCATGAGTGAATAATTTTGCAAACTTTAAAGTTTGTGTGAATATGTATACGTATTTCAAATGCTAGTTGTTTTATCAGTATTGTTAGCATTCTTAGTGTCCACAATATATATGCAGATGTGCATACATGTGCCATTGTTTAATCGGTATTGGTATTATGAATAATATCCTCATATATATGTATACACACATATATACATACACACACGTGTGTGTGCATGTACTTCCTACAAATAAATAGGCAACTAAGTTTCTCAGTGTTACTCTTGTAGTCAAGAAGACCTGAGTTGAATCCAATCCCAGACATTTAATAGCTATGTGACACATGGTAAGTAACTTAATCTGTTTGCCTCAGTTTCCTCAACTGTAAAATGGGGGTAATAGCATCTTCCCTCAGGATTGTTGTGACAATCAAGTGAGATACTATTTATAAAGCACTTGGCCCAATGACTGGCATATTGTAGGCATTATCTAAATGCTTGTTCCCTTCCCCCATGAAGGAAAAACTTGAAGAGAGCATTAGACAATTAGCACAAGAGGCATAAAATCTTACCCAAGGAACAGATTCCTCAATAATTCCATAAGACAATAAATGTCTCTCTCTCTCTCCCTCCCTTCCTCTCTCCTGCTTTCTCTGTCTGTTTCTGTCTTTGTCTGTTTGTCTGTCTGTCTCTCACTTACAGTACATACAGATCTAGATAGTTGACATATATCATATTTGTGCTTGTTTATACATATATGCACATATTATATGCACAGATATTCAGATATTTATATTCCTCTTTTCCCAGTGAATATTGATGTTAAATTTTTATTTAATTTTTTTTTTTTGCAGGGGGAAGGCAGGGCAATTGGGGTTAAGTGACTTGCCCAAGGTCACCCAGGTAGTAAGTGTGTCAAGTGTCTGAGACTGGATTTGAACTCAGGTCCTCCTGACTCCAGGGCCAGTGTTCTACTCACTGCGCCACCTAGCTGCCCCGATGTAAAATTTTTAAACAAATTATGAGCAAAGTGGCTATCACAATATATTTCAAAGATTCTACACAACAACCATTGGGTTTATACAAGCAACGCAGTGTGGGTTCAATATTAATAAAACTATCAACATAGCAGAGCGTATTAATACCATGAACTTATCAATATATACAAATTTTTAATGAAATATGACAAAACTTTGTGTTAAAACACTAGAAATAAGCAATAATTGGGTGTTACTTTTACATGGTAATTAATGCATGTATTGGTACATGAATATATGTATGAATTAAATTTATTATTTGTAATGGATATTAACTGATGAATTATCAATAAAATTAGGATAAAGCAACCATGTCACTGTATGTAGTATTATTTGAAATAGTGTTAGGAATGCCAGTTACAACCATAAGACATGAAAAAAAGCAAAAGATGTAGGAGTTGGAGGACTTAGCCAAAAAGAAGCAGCAAAATCATCACTTTTAAACATTATATGATGGCCTACTTAGATAACCCGAGTCAACATAAGTTATTTAAAATAACAACTTGTGATATTCCAGGATATGAAGTAAATCCACATAAATGATTAAATTTTCTGCATACTCTATAAGTGTCTGGCCAACCAGGCACTTGGTTCAGTCATGTAGGGAAACAAAGTGAAAAGAGGGAGATGAATATGGGATTGAGATGGAAACCCAGAAAATCTGTATTCATTGCCTTCCGTCGTTGGAGAGATGTTTCAACAATCCAGCTAGCAGCTTCTGTGGGGGTGCAAGATCCACCAACAACCAGCACCCAGAAAGCTGCCAACACACTACAAAAGCACAGGTTCTTTTGATCTGCTTAACTAAGGAAAGCTACATGAATGGGTTGACAAGCTTACTTTTAATTCAGCATACGAATATCATTCACTTAGTTCAGGAGAAAAAGCCAGGACCCTGAACTTCAGAACAAAATATAAACAAAGTACAAACATCAACAGACAGACCTTGTCTGACTTGATTCCCAATACAGAGTTTACCAGAGTTTAACAAAGTCCCAGCATCCAGGTTACAAGCTGGAAGGCCCTTAGCTGCAGCTGCCTGGAGTCTCTGCATCAGCACCACCACGAGCGAGAGCCCTGCGGAAATGGCTCTGTCTTCTCTTCTTATAGGGTTTCAGACGTCATCAAAAGTCATCTGAATGACTGGAACTTAGGCTGCTATGATTGGCTCTTGAGTTAGCCCCTCCCTTTAGGACCCTGGGAGGTTCACATCCACATAGGTTAGGTTAACACCTAATAGGGGTTAGAGGCTGGGGCTTAGCACATAGTAAGACTCAATGAAATACACTGAATTACTCAAAGCAAACAAAAGCCAAACTCTTCAAGGGTACTTGTCGAACTAAGTGCTAAGAGCCTATTTTGCTTACCAACACAAGAGATGGCACCATAGCTGACTGCTGATTACCAGATGTCTATGACCTCCCAAAGAATCTGTAGAGCCATGGAAATACAAGGGAACTGAGCTATGGTATAGGCCACTGAGCAGATGGGAGCTCTCAGTTTCACCAGGTAGGTGATGATGTGAGTTATCCTCCCCAAAAAGAAGATGAAAAAGTGAAGATCAAATGAGATAATTGTAAAGAGCATAGCAGAATATCTGGAATAGAATAAGATTCATATAAAAGATAGCTTCTATGGCATTTATTTATTCATCATTATAAATAGTTACTGTTATTTAATATGCAATATAATATATTGTGATAGATACAGGCTTGTATATATCATGTATATATATAAAATTGTATTTGTATATATACATGCATATATTGTCTTTATTATGTTTCTATACTAAAAGCTTACTTGTTAAAACTTAAAATTTCACTAAGAGTTTTGTGACACCCTAGAGATAGATACAAAAAGTATGTATCTATAAACACAGTTGTATAGACACACATACATAGGTACATACATAAATATATATTCCATAGAGGGTCTGCCTCTCTCTTGGATCTTTTTGGTATATATGTCTAGAGAGAAACTAAGAGGGTGGCCATTAATTGGGGAATGGCTGAACAAATTATGATATATTTGTGTAAGGGAGTAGTATTATGTTTTAGGAAATGATGGAAGGAAAAATTGGCTATAACTTTTCTTGGAGTTTTTATTTTAGGATCTCTTTCCTGAGGTAATCAGTGGATTGTTTCAATGCCTATTTTGCCTTCTGGTTTCTGGATATTGGGGCAGTTTTCCTAGATAATATCTCGAAAGATGCTGTACAAGTTCTCCTTTGGATTATGGCTTTCAGATAGTCCAATGATTCTGACATTGTCTCTCTTGGATCTACTTTCCAGGTCAGTTGTTTTTCCACGAAATATTTTATATTTTCTTCTATTTTTTTCATTGTTTTGAATTTGTTTGATTGATTCTTTATGTTTCATAGAGTCATTAGTTTGCACACGCCCAATTCTAAATTTTAAGGAGTTGTTTTATTCATTAAGTTTTTGTACTTCTTTTTCTATTTGGCCAATTCTACTTTTTAGCAGTTTTATTTTTTTATTTCATAATTCTCTTGTATCACTCTCATTTCTTTTCCCACATTATTTTCTACCTCTCTTATATGATTTTAAGCTCCTTTTTGAATCCTTCCATGAGTTTTTATTTTTCTGGGCTTGAGAGCATTCTCCATTTTAATTTGGGCTTTTGTTCATAGGTATTTTGACACTATGGTCTTCTTCTGAGTTCATGTCTTGAGCTTCCCCATCACCATAATAACTTTCTAAGACCAGATTCTTTTTATTGTTGTTGTTGTTTGCCTATCTTTTTTTTGGCCTTTTTCCTTTCTATTAAAGTTAAGCTATGATCCCAGGGCGAAGGGGCACTGTCTCAAGTTTCTTGTGCCAATGGCTACAAACTCTGTCTGTTTATGTGGTGCTGCCCTCATGTTACCCTGAGCCCCATGAAGAACCTGTATGTCTGGTGCTGTACTTGGGGAGTGGGATGACAATGACTGGTGCTGATGGAGGTCATAGGGCTCTGGAAGCTTACCTGATACTTTGCCAGGGCTCTGGTGCTGGTATCTGGCATTTGCTGAGGCTTGCAGGGTATTTCTGTGTTTCCTCAGGGGTTACACTGAAGCACATGATGCTCTGGCCAGTGGAAATTGAGTGTTAGCCTGGGGCTTCACTGAGCTGGAGTCTGCTCATTCATTGCCTGGAAATGCCTGTGGAGAGGATGGGGGTGGGGGGTGGGGGAGAGGGGGCAATTCTGGTGTTTGCTTTTTGACTGCTCCACTGGGGCTCAGATTCTCAGACTGTTTTGCTAAGGTGGGGCTTGCTGATATGCTTCCCATCCTGGGCTGCATTCCTCTTTTACCCTAGTGAGATGAAAAACAAATTGTCTCACCCTGTCTTTTTGCTGTTTCTGCTGTTATAGATTTTTTGGGGGGCAGTGGGCACTCTTTTATCATTGTTTGATGGTGAATATGGGAGAGTTACAGCAATTTACTGCTTAATCTACAATATTGGGTCACTTGATTGTTTCTTGATGTCTCATGGAGTCATTGCATTCCAGTTATCCAATTCTAATTTTTAAGGAATTATTTTCTTCAGTGAGCTTTTGTACCTCTTTTTTTTTTCCATTTGGCCAATTCTGTTTTTTATGGTGTTATTTTCTTCACAATTTTTTGCCTCCATTATCAAGTTATTAATTCTCTGTTCATAACTTTCTTATATCACTCTCATTTTTCCCTTCTTTTTTTCCTTCTAACACTATTATAGCTTTCTTTAGATTTCATATGATTTCTTATTTGGTTTGTGTCCATTTTTTTTCTTTGAGGTTTTGCTTACAGCTCTTTTTACACTGCTGTTTTCTTCATAGTATGCCTTGTTCTTCCCTGCTACCATAGTAGTTTTTTATGGTCAAGTTATATTTTTTTTTATTGTTTGTTCATTTTTCTAGCAGATTTTTTGACTTTGAACATTATGTTGAAGTTGGGTTCTCCTCACCTATGTGTGGGGAGGCACTGTTCTAATCTTCAGACTTAGTTGTGCTATTATTTTCAGAGTTAGTTCTTCAGATGTCAAAGTTTTGGATACTTTGAAGATTGTGTTTTCTGTGGAGATGTATGGTCACTTCTCTCCTGATCTACGTTCTGTTCCTTACCCTGCTTTCCTAATGGCACAAGTGTTAGCACCCTTCTTGGTCCTGATGCTGTGAACAGGTCCCCTAATCTCCTACAATCACAAGTGCTAATGTTCCTCTCTGCCATGGAACTGAGACTGGAGCCTCTGTTCCCTTCTGACTAACAAATGACCGCTAGTGTTACTCTCTACACAGAAACTGCAACCAGAACTGCGTAGCAGCAATAGAGTTACAGTTAGTGCCAGCCACATTCAGTGTTAAAAAAGGATCCCAAGTAATTTGTTTCTGACCAGTCATCCCACTCCTCCATCTCTAGGCAAAGGTTTCTGAATCCGTTGCTACTACTACCTCCTCTATTGTTGCCTCCAAGGCCACAGATATTGTTGCTGCTGTATTCTGAGCTGATTCCCACCTTGGACTTTACTGACAACCTCCTAAGGTTGGAAAAAATGTTTCACTATTACCTTTTGTTGGCTCTGCCATTCCAAAAATAAACAAACAAAAACAAATTTGGGGAGTTATTTTAAAGTTGTTCGGAAGGGAACGCTGGAGGAGTTCACCTGAATGGCCATGTCTAATCTGCCATCTTGGCCCTCCATGAAGATCTTTTGAAAGAACAACATTGGAAGGAAAAGTTGTCCATGGCCTACTAAATCCACCTTCAGGTAGAGATTTCTGACTGTGAAGACATAAAAAGCAGAAGGCTGAATCCAGATAGAAGAAGCTAGAATTCTTTTTTCACAGTCCATCTTATTATGCTTCCTTACTAGGGAACTACAAGGGGATAAAATCTTTTAAATCAAGAGTTTGCATGATTCATGTCCAGAGTCACACATAAATAGGATCAATAAGGTCTTGTATAAAAAGTCTTTAATATCCAAAATAAATATCAGATATAGGCCAGTAATTTATTTTCTTCATTACAAAAGAATGCTTAAAACACAAAAGCCTCATAAGTGAACATTAGCAAACATCATAACATAGTTCAATAACTCTTTTATTATTATTTTCCCTCCAAAAACTAAGGGCCCTTGGAGGTAGGGGTCCACTGTACATACATTTCACTTTCATTTCTAACCAGAGCACAAGGTCTGACTTTCTAGCCAGACAGGCTCAGACAGGCTTGTACATTCAGAATCCTTACAAATGCAGCATACTATTCACTGTTTCTTCTGGCAATAGTATATCTCAGAGACATGATGTAGTTTCCAGAAAAGGTCAACTAGCACTAATTTAGAAAGCTAGTACCTCTCCAATGCATAAGGTAGTCAACAAGTCTGGAAATATTCATCTTTCAACTTAGATGTGCTTAGGGAAATATACAAAAAAGAGATAGTCAAGGAGGAGGTTAGCCTCCTTTCATCTCCCTTTCTAGAAGTCAAAGAGAGAGGCTATTTGATATCCAGTTAGCATTTTTAAAAGAGAGAAATGCAGGTAGCAAGGAGGACCCTATCTCCATTCCATGTGTATAGTACTAAGTGGGTGAGGAGGAAACACTTTTGTGCTCAGCTTCCAGTCATCATCTTTGTCACAGCCATCTAGTCATTAGAAACAATAAAAGATAACTTCACTACCCCAAAGCACAAATCTTCTAGTGCTAGGCCTGAGCATATACCTCCCCATGATGTCAGAGCATGCATTACCAACTCCATGGCACATATCCCAATCAGGTAGATCAGGAGATAACTTGGGTGAACTTTATTTCATGAAAACATACTTAGAAAAATTAAAAACAATGCTGGTTGAGGGAGATGGGACAATGATACTGAAATGTGATAAGAAGCATGGAGTACAAAAAGCATTTTACTTTTCTTTTTTCTTTCTACGGGATAACATTTAGACCCGGAAGGAAAAAAAAACATAAATCATTCCCAGGAAGTTGAAATTCAATATGAATTAAAAGACATGAAAAATGAAATTAGACACCTTCAGTGAAGTCAATTCACTAGACCTAGATGATCAAACCCTGAGAGCACCAGCAGATGGGACTTCCTAGTTGAGATAATGGACATAATGACAGGAATTAGAAAAGAGTATAGAGTATGAGGAGTAATGAGGAACTGCAAAAGGGAAATAGTCTAACAATTTTACAAGGGAACAAGAATGCAATTGGTCACCTGGTAAATGGTGATCAATCAATTTGATTGATATGAAAATTCTATAAAGCATAATTTAAAGGTCTGTTTCTGAATATCTTGATGAGGAATCAGTGATCGCGAAAAGCCATGAGGGTTTCTTATATAATATTATTCCTTTTTTGATAGTTAGACTAACAGTTGAGGTAAACAGTGTAGGTATACCTACAGAAGTACTCAAAGGAAGTGACTTCAATGGGGAATTGTTTGTGTGGAGAACTCCTTTCACTGAGACAAATCACAAGCTGTCTTTAATTTCCTGGCTAAAAAGTAGTGAGTTGTCTGAGGCAGATAGAGATTAAGTGACTTACTTGGGGTGGCACAGGTTTTGTCAGAATTGGGATCAAAACTTAGATCTTTCTGACTGTAAACCCAATACTTTACTCTTCTACATCGTGTCCCTTGTCTCTTTTCTTTAGCCTTTCCTCAGAGTGGAAGGAAAATTGACTCAAATGGGAGAATCCTCATTCAAATCTCAACAGTGGTTGTAATGTCTGTGTGATCTAAGCAAGAGTGTGATGGTACATATTTAACAACTGGCTGTATGGGGAAACAAAAGTACAGACAATTGACTTTTAAGTTTAATCTGCATTGCTAAGATTTTTTTTATCACTTCTTGAATTGTGATGTGGTGCAAATGGTGACATGGTGACAAAGACAAGAAGCTGTAGGATGCACAGCAGCCACATGCTGGTAAAATCATCTTGCAGATGGGTTAAATCAGGTTGAAGGTAACTGACAGGCCTCTAACCCCTTGGTGAGTTGCGTGGATGTCTACTCCAAGCATGTGAAGACTCCCCCTAGTGGAAAGGGTGGATCAGGACAATTTGTTCCAAAGACCAGGAAAGTCACTGAAGAAGACATGGTGGGATGTTTACACCTTGATCAAACACCTAAGATGCTATGATTATTCATTGCATCCTAGGCCATCAGCAATTGTTTTGATGTTTTTTGCCATTGGACTTTCATGACTATGGAAGAGAAAGTGAGGCTGACCACTTTATACAACTCTGTCTCACTTAAATCCAGTGACCCTGCAATGCCATTTGTCCTCTTTGAAAACAAAGGATGAACAACAATAAATCAATTCCTTACTTGTAGTGTTTGCCAATAACATGAAAATTTAATAATTGGCTTTCATAAGCCAATTACAGCTGCCTACAACACACACATTTGTTGCTAGAGCAAATCATATAACCTTTGTGAGTCTTTGTTTCCATATCTATAAAATGATAGGTTGGAGTAAATTAACTCTGAGGTCTTCTCTAGCTTTAGTTTCATGAGCAAATGAATCTCTGTGTACGTATTCTGTCGTTGCATGAATTTGTCTTTATCTCTATGTGCATATTAGTCCCAATGTAAATTTCTATATATACATATGTATACACGTGCATATACAATATATTCATATAAAATGTGTGTATACACATGTATGTGTGTATATGTATGAATGCTGTTATATAAGTCTTAGTGAAGTTTTAAGTTAGTAAATTTTAAACAAGTGTACATACACACATATGCATATATTTAAATATGTAGGCAGTTACATTACATGTATTTTAGCAAGATATTGACAATATTTGTTAGGACCAAGATGGAAAGTTGTATGCTAGATGATAGTAAAATTAAGTGGATCCATAATGGAATGAAAGAATGGATGCAAAATATTGTAATTGTTAATATACTCATATGTACTCCAGATGTGCCCTGAGTGGTACAAAGAGCACTGGGACTATCATCTTTCAAATTTTGAACATGATATTTTACATAATAGAGTATATGATAGCATTAGTATGTCATTGTCATTTAACCATGAAATCCATTTGGTGAAAATTATTTAGTGTAATACCCCAGGGATCTCTCTTTGCTCCCAAATTATTAAACATCTTTATCTATGATGTGGATCAAGACATAGAATTTCTCTTTATCAATTTTTCAGATGGCACAAGATAGGAAAGATAGCTAATACAGTGAATAACAACTAGTTGCCATAAAGATCAAGTTGGGCTGAATCTACTAAGTGTAAATCTAAATAGACACAGTACACAATAATCCAATTAAAAATATGTTTTAGGAATTATAGCTAGACCAGGTTTCAGGTAAAAGGGTGATAAGATAGCCAATAACACTCATACTGGCACCATCTTGTTCACAATAAAGAAGGTGAACTTGTGATATATTCTGACTGGTCTGAGCTGTACCAGAAATGTTGTAGTCATTCAGTTCTAGATACCATATTTTAGAAATGACACTTGAAAAATGAGTATATCTAAGTTGGGGTAATCATGATGGGGTAATACATTAACACCTAGAAATTGAATTGAGTTTGTTTTCACTTTAAATATTTTTCTCTGGGTCCCTTTTCACTTAATTTTTTTAGCTGATATATAGATAGGCTGTTGATTTTGTGGTTTTATTTTGTATTATGATACTTTGATAAAACCATTAAACCAAATTACTTCTATTATTTAATATCTTTAGATTTTCTGTGGAAATTACTATGTGAGGCAAAATAGATTTTTTTTCTTCTTTGCTTATTTATTACCTAATTTTTCTTGTCTTATCCTTATGGCCAGTGTGCCTAATAGTCATTTTAATAATAGAGGATGTAGTGGGAATATTTACTTCATCCATTACCATATTGGAAAGAAACTCCCTGTGTTTTTCTATTACAAATATTATTAGTTGTTGGTTAGACATTGTGTATTTAATAATATTAAGGAAATTATTTGATTTGTGTGCTATTTTATATTTAAATACATTATGCTAAAATCATTTTATTTTATCACAAATATTTCTTATGCTATTTTCCTAATATTAAACCAATTTGTATTATTAGAATAAATAAAATTTTATCATGGTGAAAAATGCTTGGTTGTATCATAGTTTCATTCTTGTCAGTATTTTATGTTATCATATCAATATCATGTTATCATAGATATTAGCCTATAATAATATTTTTCTGCCTTAAACTGAAACAAAATGGTCTCTTAAAGTTGCCAGTTATCATAGTATTGCCAAATCTCTTGATCTTTTCTTACTACTAATATGATTAAATTACATGTGGCATTTGCCACTGCTCAATGCCTTTCTCCTCTCCAAAACTAGAATATTCTCTCTTCCTTTCTCTTTTTGTCCTTCTCTCTTTCCCTTCTTCCTTCTTTCCTTCCTTCTTTCCTTCCATTTCTTTGCTTCTTCCCTTTCCTTTTCCTCCTCCTTCCTCTCTTCCTCCCTTCCTTCCTTTCTTTCTTCTGGTTCAACTCCAACATATTTAATTTCCTCTTCTCCATCTCCTTTGTTCTCTCATCATTCATACTATGCCCCCTAAGGGTAGATATTCTCCAAGGCTTTGTCCTAAGTTCTCTTTACTATTTTATCTACAATCTCTCTATCGTTTTTTTTGGTTCTGTGCTGTGCATTTTGTCTTTTTCATATGCACAAACTTTCACACATATCCATACAAGTATGCATGTTTGAATGTGTGTATGTGTATTTATAAAACCACATATAAATGCTTCTACTTATCACTTCTTTCTGTGGAGGTAGTTAGCATATTCCTTCAGAGGTCCTTTGTAGGTGAATGAATATTTATAATACTCAAAATAACTTGGTCATTCACAGAACCTAAATACTATCGCTGTTACTGTATGCAATGTTCTCCTGATTATGTTATTTTCACTCTTCATTATTTCTTTTTAATTTCTAAAATCAATCAGTTCATCATTTCTAATAGTACGGTAGGATTCTATCACAATCATATACGTCAGCTTGGTTAGCCATTCCCCAACTAATGGGCTTCCCCTCAATTTCAAGTTCTTTGACACCTCAAAGAGAACTCTATTAGTATTTTATAACATATATATTTATAACATAAACCTTCTTTTCGTTTTTCAATGATGAACTTGGGAAACAGACCTAAGACTGGCATTGCTAGGTCAAAAGGTATATTCAATTTTATAATTATGTGGGGCATAATTTCAAATTGCTCTCCAAAATGGTTGGACCAATTCACAATTCTACTGACAGTGGGGCAATTTTTTTTGAAGGGAGGAAGACAGGGCAATTGGGGTTAAGTGACATGCCCAAGATCACACAGCTAGTCAAGTGTCTGAGGCCAGATTTGAACTCCAGTCCTTCTGACTCCCAGGCCAGTGCTCTACTCACTGTGCCACCTCAAGTAGGTCATTTTTTTACATCCCCTTCAACATTTGTCATTTCCTCTTTTGATCTCTCTAGCCAATCTGATAGGTATGTAATGGTACCTCAAAGTGGATTTAAAAAGAAAGGCAAATATGTGAACTGCTGATTTCTTTCCATGATACAACTATAGGTTTTTGTTTTAAAAAAGTAACAAATCAAAGAAATAAAACTATATACTCTAATGACTATTGAGATATATATATATATGTATATATATATATATATAATGCTATATTACCAATGTGGCTACAGTAATATACTGAAAAGACTATACACTATGTATATGTTGTATTTATACTAGAAATGCAGGATTAGATCAATGTTAGGAAAATTATAAGAACAATAGTACAAATAACAAAAGTACTTAAAGTCATCATTGTATCAATGCACAGAGAAAAACTGATAAAATACAATACCAATTTATATGACAAAGATTACATGGCATAGGAGCAAATGTCTCTTTCTTCTGTTATAATAAATAGAACCTGTTTATATACAAGAAACAATATTATTTCTAATAAAAAAACACTAGATTCCTTTCTAACAATATCACAGATAAAGCAGAGATGCTAATTATCACCACTATGATTTGATTTAACTTTAGAAATAATAATTATAGCTACAATACAAGAAGATAAAAAAAATTGGAAGGACAAAGGTGGGCAAAATAAAGCATAAGTACCGCTTTTAGCAGATGATAAAATGAGTGACTTAAACGACTCTATAAATTTAAATAAAAGTCTAATTAAAACAATTGATAGCTACAGCAAGTAGTAGGATATGAAAATATTATCATAGCCATCACAAGACTTTTTATATAGTATCAACAAAAATCAAATGGGAAGAAATAGAAAGAGGAAATCCAGTCAAAATTAGTACAGAATATATATAAAAGAATGGGAGTTTAACTAAAAAGATACATACACATAGGAGCCATATGAAAAGAATAATAACAGTCTAAATAATCAGGGAAGTAATAACTGTTCACATTTTGAAAATAAAAATTTAATAAAAATAATAGTGGAAGAAAAGGATTCTGGGAAGATGGTGGAGTAAATCAGAAAATTCCAAGCTCTCCAGATTTCCTTCATGAACAAGACAAAATAATGCCTCAGGGTGAACATAGAGTGACAAAAATTAACAAGTGTTGGGGCAGAAGGCCTCCTGGACAAGTGGAGAAGACCCAAAGAAAGATCCAAGGATGGAGGTTAGGCCTGAGTGAAGTATAAACACTTCCAGGTTAGCTCTATTGAAACAGGAAGCACCAAGACCTGGGAGCAGCTGGGTTGGGAGGTACCCTCAATCTCAGCCACAAGAATTTTCACCTCCCAGACAATGCGGGGAGTCAGGCATTTGAGTGAGAGAAAATTGAGGGAGCCTCTGCTGATAAGGGATGCCAGGTTCCGCTGTGCTGCTGGGATATGGCAAGAAGGAACCAGCACACTCCTGGTGAATGCAGAAGCAGTAGAGTGGGGATGCTACTGGCTGTGGGCACTTAGAGGAGAGCTGACTTCTTGGTCTCAATAATAAGCTAGAGGAGAGAACTGAAGGTCATAGCCACTGGAAGGTTCTCAGGGACCAAGAGAATTTCTAGCATAGTGAGCTGAATTTGGGAGGTGGTAGCTGTGGCTTGGAGGGGAAGGGAATGCAGAAGCCCCCAAAAAAGAGCAAAGAAGGTGCCTGAGGGCACCATTCCCTAGAGAAGACCAGGGTTTGTCTTCAGTGGAGTATACTAAAGTAAAAATAAGCCTCTCTTACCCTGATAGAGTCACATCAAATGGTCATTTGCCCAAAAAGAATTTATAGAAGAATTCAAAAAAAGACTTCAAAAGTCAAATAAGAGAGACTTAGGATTTTCTTAAAGTAACAACAGTCCGAGAAAAACCAAGATTATGAAGAGTTAGCCAACTGGAAAAGGAGATCCAGAATCTTAAGGAAGAAAACAACTCCTTGAAAATCAGAATTGAGCAAAGGGAAGACAATGAAATTATAAGAGACCAAGCAATAACAAAAAAAAATATAAAGAATGAAAAAATAGGAGAGAATATGAAGAATCTTCTAAGAAAAACAACTGATCCAGAGAGCAAATCAAGAACAGAAAACCTGAGAATAATTGAAGTACTTGAAAGCTATGATCACAAAAAGAATCTTGATACAACATTACAAGAATCCTGAAGTGTTAAAAAAAAAGAGGGAATAGCAGAAATAGAAAAAAAAACCCACTGATCATCACCTGAAAGTGATTTTTGGAGGAAAACCTACAGAAATATCATAGACAAATTGCAAACCCCCAGCTCAAGGAGTGAATATTATGAGCAACAAGAAAAAAAATCAAATATGGTGAGCCACAATGAGAATTACACAAGAACTACCAATGGCTACAATAAAAGACTGTGGGACTCAGAACATTATATATCAAAGAGCAAAAGAACCGGGGTTATGGTTTAGCATATCATGCCCAGCAAAGGTAAGTATAATCATGAATAAAAAAGGACATACAATGAATCTACAGGCTTTCAGGATTTTATTGCAAAAAGACCAGAATTTAAGAGAAAATTTAACATATAAGATCTAAGAGAAATATGAGATAACCACCAAAGACAAGGGACTCAAGAAGGACAACTGGTTTATTTTTTATGGAAATGTAAATCATATTTTAAGATTGTCATTGGTGATTGGGTGGTTTGAAAAAAAAAAGAGTGGGATAGAGCTGAGTACAGAGTGATTTTAAAAATCAAAATGATGTGGGAAATTCTGCAACAACAGTGCTGCTTGCAGCTGCTGTGAAGGTTTAAGACCAACAACACCAGCAAACAGGAGGGCTGCTCACACAGTTTCATTGATCTGCTTTTCTAAGAAAAGCAACTTTAAGGTGTTTATAATCTCACTTTAATTAAACATACATATAGCATTCACAGTTCAGGAGAAAAAGTCAACTCCCTGAACTTCAGAGAAAACACAAACAGAAATTAAAAGCAGAAATTATATAAACAGAGTAAATAACACAAATCAGCAGACATAGCTTCTAATTGTCTGTCCATAGCAATATAAACATACATAGTTACTAGAGAGAGAAGCACCAACAAAGCTGGGAGAGCTCCTTAATGACTACGCAGAGTCTTGTCTGGCAAAATCACAGGAACACTCTTCCAAAGGGTGAACCCCTCCAAGCAAAATTCCAACCTTAGAGTATATATACACTTCTTCAGGGTCAGAAAGCATCACAACCAGGTGACTCAAACTCATGTGACTTAGGTTTCTTGTGACTTAAGAAGATCATCAATGACTCTTGATTCAAAGACTTGATTCAAACACAGGCAAGACTTAATCAAACGCACTTGATTGCCTTAGTGCTGAGGAGTACTCCAAAAGAAACAAAACAACAAAAGTCCCACTTTGCTTAGCATTACAAATGGTAAAAAGAGTAGTTATCTCATACAAATTAGGTACAAGAGGTAGAACTGATACATGTATATATGTGTGTGTGTATATACATATGTATATATACACATATATATGCATATATACACATATGTATGTATGTATAGTACTATACTTGGTTTCGAAAAATGAACCTCACCAATACAAGAGAAAAGAGGTAAGGTTAGATAGAGATTAGACTGAAAAACATCTCGCTGCTTCAGTGGACTTTAATATTGGTATTCTGTGATAACGAAGTTAAAAACAAACTAAAATATTATTGGTGGCATTGAGAATCAAAACTTTCAGGAATGAGGAGGTTTCAGTCCCACTGAACTTTGTCCTGGTTAGAGCATGTTTGGAAAACTCTGTTCAGTTTGGTGCATAATACTTTGAAAACATACTAATAAATTGTAGATGATCAAAAGGAATTCAACTAGATTGGTGAATGACTTTAGGCCATGTCATATGAAGATTTGTAGAAAGAACTGGGGATGTTAACATGGAGAAAATAAATGCTGAGGTAGATAATGAGTGATGGTGTAACACCTAAATTGAAGGCCACCATTAAGCCCACCATTAATCCCTTTTATATTCTTATCTTTGTCTTTGCCCTACACCCTGAAATGGCTTGAAACTGCTTAAGGCATAATTCTGGGTGTTGCCCAACCCCCCCACCCCCCCACTTCCTCATGATTCAGCATTCTGTATATTCTCTCTACATCAGTATTATGTGCAAGGATCAGTTGCTGGGGTAAGGTATAAGTTTATTTTAAGGAGAAACCCCCCGGTTACCAAATAGCCCCACCCTGGGTTATGGTGCAGCTATTCTGCTGACCAAGGTCCCTCCACTCAGACCATAGCTGATCAAGTAGGGTTACTTTCTGGGAAATTCCACCCTGAACCCTCCACCCAGCTATAGGAAGCCAATAATGACCTAAGAGGGCCACCCATTCTAGGAAGCTGACCACCCTGTGTCACAGGATGATCGCACCCCTGAATCTCGCCCTATTCTCAAATTAGCTCTGAGCTGATGAATCCAACCAATGGCTGATCTTTGCTTCTGTAAGTCATTGCTTCTGCTAGTGACCCTCCCTAATTGTGTAATTGTGGCTTTTGCCTTTATAAGCGTTGTAGTCCCTCAGTTCGGGACTGCCTGATTTGAGTGTACTTTAAGTATGTACTCCAGGTAGTGGTGCTTGGCCAATAAATCCACACTTAAATTTACCTTGAACCCAGGTCTCGTCCTGCTGTTATTTTCTACATAACAATGGTAGCTTGTTTCAGATATTCAAATGTATATCATGGGGCAGAGTGATTAGACTTGTCCTATTTAGCACCAGAATGCAATACTAAGAACAATTAGAAGTTGCGGAGTCAAATTTTTACTTGATATAAGGAAACATATGTTAACAGTCCTTTCCTCCTTTCTCACCCAATTCTCATTGAGAAGGCAAGCAATTCAGTAGAGGTTATTCATGTGTAGCCATGCAAAAACACTTTCATAACAGTCGGGAAAGGCTAACTATATTTCCTTCCATCTTATCCCACCCATCATTTATTCTATTCTCTCCTTTGACCCTGTCCCTCCTCAAAAGTGTTTGCTTTTGATTATCTTCTCCTCCTGTTTGCCCTTCCTTCTATCACACTCCCCTTATTCCCTCCTCCCCTACTTTCCTGTAGGGTAAGATAGATTTCCATACCCAATTGAGTGTATATTTTATTCCCTCCTTATCCCATATTGTCCAAAAGTGACTTAGGAGCAGCTAGGTGGTGCAATGGATAGAGCGCCAGTTCTAGAATCAGGAAGCCCTGAGTTCAAATCTGACCTTAGACACTTACTAGCTGTGTGATGCTGGGCAAATCACTTAACCCTGTTAGCCTTACTTTCTCCCTATGTAAAGTGAGCTGGAGAAGGAAATGGCAAACTACTCCGGTATCCTTGCCACAGAAATTCCAAATGGGATAATGAAGAGTTGGACATGACTGAAACAACTGAACAAAAAAGTTGCTTATGAGATAATGGTCAACCTTTCACAGGAACTCTTCAAAAAAGGATGGGCAGTCACTTAGATGGGTTCTAGTGGAATTTATTTTACAGTCTCTATGTCCTCTGGAGTTCCTAGAAAGACATTGAACTTTGGTTATTTGTCAAATACCCACTAAAAATATCCTGCAACCTCTCTCAGTACATCACTGTGAAAGAAGTGCTTTGGGGATTTTAATGAGATGTGAGATGAGAGGGATGATTTTTACCAAGAGTGAATAGGGTCCACTTCCATAGGGATTTGAAAGATTATGAGTAGATAAGAAAGTCTGAGATTTCCTCTCAAGGGAAAGAGGACTAGATTAAATAAACATGATTTGCTTTGAGCCCTAGGATACTGTATTTAAAAAATCACAAAAGTGATACATACTACCATGACTTCATTTAAAAAAATTAAAATAAAAGTTATTTTCTTTCTCTTCTTAAATTACAAGATTGAAGTCTAACTCTTCATGTTCCTATATAATTCACCTCCAAATGGCCTGGAGTTATATCTATTCACTTCTTATCTTTCTTTTCCACCAAAGTAAATGCCGAACTTCCCAGTTTGGGAGTGGTTTTTTTTTTAAATTTACTTATTTCATAAAAGAAAATTCATCTAGGGGGATAAAAACTTCAGTAAAACAAATTAAATCTCAGTCTTAATTGTCACTGTGCCAAAATATTCATTTTCAGAAGAGAAAACCTTAGCCACAACAAGGGAGGAGAGAGCAAATCTTTGAGGCATGCTATTTACTGTGGTGTTGACTGAAACAATATATTTTCCTCCAAGACAGACACACATCCATTCCCTATCCCTATCAAATCAAAATTGTCTATCTACATGTGTGTCTAGGGAACATGTGTTAGTGTCGATCAGTCAATAAGCATTTCTTTTTTTCTTTTTGTTAATTAATTAATCTATTTTTAGTTTTCAACATTCACTTCTGAAAGATTTTGAGTTCCAAATTTTCTCCCCATCTCTCCCCTCTGCCCACTTCAAGATCTCATGCATTCTGATTAGCCTTTCTCCCAAACTGCTCTCCCTTCTAATTTATTTTTTAATTTTTTTTACTCCTTTTTTTAAAGGGGGGAAGGCAGAGCAATTGGGGTTAAGTGACTTGCCCAAGGTCACACAGCTAGTAAGTGTGTCAAGTGTCTGAGGCCAGATTTGAACTCAGGTCCTCCTGACTCCAGGTACAGTGCTCTACTCACTGCACCACTTAGCTGCCCATCTGCTTTCCCTTCTAACACACCCCTTCTTCTCATATCCCCTTCCCTTCAATTTTCCTGTAGGGTAAGATAAGATTTCTATACCCCATTGCCTATATATCCTATTTCCCATTTGCATGTAAAAACAATTTTTAACATTTGCTTTTAAAACTTTGAGTTCCACATTCTCTCCCTTCCTTGTGTCCCACCCACCCTCACTGAGAAGGCAAGCAATTCAATATAGGTTATACATGTGTAGTTGAGCAAAACATTTCATAACCATCATATTGCATTTCTCTCTATCCTATCCAGCGCCCCCCCCATTTTTTCTATTCCCTCCTGTGACCCTTTTCCCCCTCAAAAGTGTTTGCTTCTGATTGCCCTCTCTTCCCATTTGCCCTCCCTTCTGTCCCTCCCCCTTCTCTAATCCCCTTCCCTGCAACTTAGCTGTATGGTGAGATCAATTTCTATACCCAATTAAGTATAATGTTATATAAGCGTTATGTCCTTAAGCCATATCCTATGACAGTAAATCTCACTCATTCCCTCTCACCTCCCCTGTCTTCCCTTCCATTGTAAAAGCTTTTTCTTTCCCCTTTTATGTGAGATAATTTACCCCATTCTACCTCTCCCTTGCCCCTTCTCCCAGTACATTCCTCTCTCACACCTTAATTTTATTTTTAGATATTAGATATTTAGATATCGTACCTTCATATTCAACTCTCCCTGTGCCCTCAGTGTATATAGAGACACACGCTCACTCACACACAGACACACAGACACACACACACACACATGCACACAATGGAGCCAAGGACTCCAGCTGCTACCCAGAGTCTCATCTGGTCAAATCACGTGATATTCTTTCAGTGAGTGAGAGCCCTCCCCAGCTTTGAAAACTCAGATGTTGGTGCCTCTCTCTCTGGTAACTATATAATTCTTTGAACACACAACTAGAGATCTATCTGTTGATAACTGTGTGTGTTTGCTCTGTTTATATTGTCTCTGTTTGTAATTTCTGTTTGTATTTCCTCTGAAGTTCAGGGTGCTGGCTTTTCCCCCTGAACTAAGTGAATGATATATATCAGTTTGATTAAAGTGAGATTTTTAACCCTTTAAAGTTGCTTTCCTTAGAAAAGTAGAAGAATCAGTGCTGGTAGCCCTTCTGTGTGCTGGTGTTGTTGGTCTTACACAGCCACAGCAGCAGCAAGCAGCATTGTTGTTATAAAATGGTGTAGTCATTGAAGAATATGCAGACTAAAAGCAAAGTATGGAATTTTGGGGTACTGAGATAATGGTTGAATATTTCCTAGGTATTGGGTTGCTCTTTGTACTTGTGCTGGCTATGGTTCTGTGGAACCCCAGGAGCAGCAGAGGCCTGAAGGAAAACAGGTAAGTAGTAGTGATGGGAGTGGTTTCCCAGGAGCCCACAGCAGAGCCTCTGGGGGATAACCTCTCCTTTCCCCTCCCTACCCAATAGCACTCTGGAGGAGATAGGCTTGGGGGAGGTGGGGATGGCCAGAACCAGGGCTTGAGTGGATTGGCCTTGCTCTGAACTGTAGAGAAGGGGTGAAGGTCCTGAGATTATATTGTATATAGAGCCTTGAAAGAGGAGCAAGAACTGCCTTTGTACAAACTAGGCAGGAGCAGTTGGTGAGGTGAGACAACAAGCAGATGGCTGCCAACAAACTGACCCCAGCAAGCAAAGGAATGCCTGTGTGAGAACTTTGGAAAGGTGAGACTGAAAGCCACAGTGAGCTGCCTGCAAGCCAGGTGCTTGGATTTCAGCCCTGGGGAAAGAAGGAAACTTTGCAGGAAGGCACTGAGTGTGCCTTTCTGCTGCCTTCGCCTGGGACAGTTTGGGACTCAGGTGGAGAGTGGAGTTGTCGATGATAGATGGGGGGAAGTGCTGTGGACCCTCAAGGACCCCACCCTGTTGACTTTATTGCCCAGATGCCTCTCAGGACTTGAAGGGGGGAGCTGGAGCAGTGTGGGGAGAAAGACACATCCCCAAGAGCACTTTATTTGGACTTTTTTGTTTGCATAAGGACTTGCTAATTAAAGCATCCCGTGTCTGAGTGTCTGAGGGTACTGGGAGGAAGCCTTCAATGGCAGGGTGGGGAAAAGGACAAACCCTCAAGAGGGACTTGGACACTCTGTATTTACTAAAGAAGATTGTAACTTGCTGCCACCTGAGGGTGGATGGTGTTTGTATTGTAAACAAGCATTTTGGGGCATAACACTGAATGATATGTTTTGTTATGATATGAATGTTATTCTTTAGTTCCCTGATCGGATCATAATGTGTAATGCCTCTATTTGTTCCAATGCTATTTAGATTGTGTAAAGCCAAGGATGCTGGAAAGGGGTGAAGTGTTATGATAATTAAGGTGGGCCTTTTTTTACTGTTTTCTCTTTTCAAGCACTAAGGTAATCAAGAGCCTTTAAAGAGTCTGTCTTTTGTTTCTTTGATTAAATCAGGAGTCTTTGATGACCTGCTTAAGAAACAAGAAACCCTAGTTCACATAGGTGATACCCTTTGACCCCAAACAGGATATATAAACTCAGAGATTAGCATTTTGTTTTGGGCTCTCACTCACTGAAAGAGTGTCATGTGATTTGACTAGATGAGACTCTGAATAGCTGCTGGCATTCCCTAGCTTTGAAACCCCAGATGTTGGTGCCTCTCTCTCTGGTAATTATGAAATGCTTTGATCAGACAGCTAGAGGCAAATCTGTTCATAGCTTTCTGTGTTTGCTCTATTTATATTGTTTCTGTTTGTAACTCTGTGTGTATTTGCTCTAAAGTTCAGGATGCTGGCTCTTCCTCCTGAACTATGTGAATGGTATATGTACATTTAATTAAAGTGAGATTGTTAACTCCTTAAAGTTGCTTTCCTTAGAAAAGCAGATAAACATAACCTGTGGGAGCAGCCTTCCTTCCTGTGTGCTGGTGTTGTTGGTCTTTCACCCGTACAACAGCTACAAGCAACATTGGTGTTACAGAATTAACCACTGAGATTTAGGGGAAAAGAAAATCACATGCAGAGCTAAAGGCAGAGAAATAAGGACGGACGAATGGGCAGAAGAAGCAGAGGGAGAAAAGAAACATGAAAAGCAAGAAAAGAAGACAAAAGAAAGGTAAAGATGAAGAAATCTAAATCTGAATCACAGTCTAATTAAAGTTGACCACTTGATTTATAACAGATGGATTATTCTTTTTCCTGGTCTTTGTATTAAGCAAACTGAACATGGAGGTGTTTTGTTGAATAGTATGATGTAGGTATAGATGTCACTGGTCATCGTTAATACAGGACAGGCAGCAACTTTCCATTACCCGTTACAAAGAATAGAATAGATGTATTACAAAAAAATAATATCAGAAAAGATAAAGGCTATTTTTCACACACAAAAACTTTGTTTTGGTGTTTTAAATTAAACTACTGATCTTTTTCTGAACTCTGATCTATCACTTTCTCAAATAACCTAAAAGATAAAGATCTTATGTCAGAAATGAAAAACATTTTCTTTTTGGATTAATACTTCAAATATGGCAATGGTATAATTTTAAAGCCCTTCAGATATCAATTTTAAAACTTTCTCAAAGAAGGAAGTAGTCCAAGAAACTGGAAAAAAAACAAATTGTATTGAGAATCCCCGAAAGTAAGTGAGACAATATTGTCAATAACTAACTCGTATAGCTTTTCCTTATTGCTTAAAACTTTTTGAACATGCTCTATACAATTTCAAGGGTATCCTGAAAAAACAGCTAGGATTTCATAAACAATTTTCTGTGGTTAAAATGACTCACCCACAGAGCATCACAAATGTCTAAAAAGTGGGTAGACTACAATACCCTTTCTGAGGAATCTATTTGCTAACCAAAACAAAAACAAATAAAGCATTTGAAATGGAAAAAACAAAAACGCAGTTTTAAAAGTTATGCAGGATTATGTGACAGATCTGACTAGAGAAATAACAGTGTTCAACCAAGCACTGAAAGCAATAATAATAATAATAAAAATAACAATAATCATAGTTAGGAGTACTAGAAGTAGTACTATGTAGCACTTTAAGGTTTATAGAGCATTTTATAAGTATCTTTATTTAACTCTGAAAGCATCCTTCAAAGGCAGGTGTCATTATTGTTATTCCCAATTTGCAAGTTAGGAGACAGAGACAGAGGTTAAGTGATTTGTGCAGGATCATGCATAAAACATTAGGTTCACTCTGTCTTGTTATTTCTCTTACATGTCTTTTTTTCATCCTACATAGTACATATACTGGACAGATGTTTCAAACAAAAATAACTTTGGTCCCAGATTTAGTACAAAGCAAGAAAAAAAAATCCAGCTTGATATCATTTGCAAAATTTTGATCTTGGCTTTCTAGCTCTGCAAAGGGCAATCTCATTAACATAAATATTTCCTCAATGATGGCTGAAAATCATGAAACCTCATGATCTTAAAAGAACAAAAATTGCAACTTACTCAAAGGGTGATGGAGAGATACATGATTGCAATATAATAAGGGCAACAATAGTAGCTAGCATTTACAAAGCATTTTAAGATTTATAAGGTGCTTTAAAAACATTATCCCATTTTATCCCCAAAAACATCCCTAGGAATGATATGATATTATTAGCCCCATTTTAACTGATTAATTGGAACAAATTAAATAACTTCCCAAGATCACACAGATATTAAATGTGTGAGAATGGAATGGAACTCAATATTTCTTGATTCTATGTCTGTGCCACTTAGCTGCAAACATGTATATTACTGTATTTTATAACTCAACAATTTGAATGTGGGAGATACCATAAGGTTCAGTAGACAGGGTACTGGATTTAAAGTCTGACTACCTGGTTCAAAAACAAACTAGGACAGGAGACAGAGAGAGTCAAGATGGTGAAGTGAAGCTAACATTATTGCTGAGCTCTCCCAACACACTCAAAATAAAACAAAACCCTGAAAAATGTACCAAACCAAAATCTAAGAAGAAAAGGTAAGAAAATTAATGTTGATTTATGAAGTGATTATAAAGACAGAAAGGTCTGTAACATTGAGTTTGTGGGCTGGCCAGTTCACAGGAATATGGAAACAGTACCATTGGCAGTATTAGCCTGTAGTAGCAGTAGCACCAGTGGCAGGGAGTAGCCCAGGGCCCAGACAAGGTAAGGACACTTGTGACCTTGTCATTAAGAGACCCCAGGAGACTCTCACATAAGTGCTACAAGAAGGAACAGATGCAATCTGGCAGCTTTTTGTGACACTTTTAAGGATCATAGTTCTAGAGAAGAGAAAAGTGATAATGGTCCCAAAAGAAAAACATGCCCTACCTGGATAAAACCCAGTGCACAGAGCAGTAGGGTAGTGATGAGAACCCTTCATATATCACATAATGTGGGAAATAGTAAAAACTTATAGACCCCTAAGGACATCGAAGATATGAGCTGAAGCCAGTCATTCTCTACTCTGAACCCAAGAGGTAGGCAAAGACCACTTAGAACATAATTTTCCAAGTTAAGAAATAGGCTGAAAAAATGAGCAAAAAACAACAAAATAACCTACTCACTAAAAGGTACTATGGTGATAGGGAAGCTCAAGACACACTCAGAAGAAGACAATAACTTTAAAAAAATCTAGAAGCAAAACCTCAAAAAAGATACAGATTTGACAAAAGCAAAGAAAGAATTCCTGGAGGAACTAAAGTGAACAATTTTTAAAATGATTATTAAAAAAATAAATAAGACAGATAGAAGAAAAAGTGGGAAGAGAAAAGAGATCAATGAAAAAATATAAAAATTATCAAAAAAAACAACTTAGTAAAAGAAACAAAAACAGTGAAGAAAATGCCTCCTTAAAAATCAGAATGGACAAATGGTAACCAAGGTAAAACTCTTCACTGAAGAAAACAACTTGACTATCAAAATTGGTCAAATAAAAGCTAATGACGTTATGCAACATCAAACAACAAAAAAGTCAAAATCTTGAAAAAAATTGGAAGAACATGTGAATGTCTCATTAGAAAAACAACTGAAATAGAAAACAGATTCCAGGAAGCTAAGTTAAGACTGATTGGACAATCTGAAAGCTGTGATAAAAAAAGATCTTGGACATCATTTTTTCAAAGTGATTATAAAGAAATTTGGCCCAAATCTTTTAAAACACTGAGGCAAAATAGAAATTGAAAATATCTAGCAGTCAATTCCTGAAAGAAATCCCAAGATGAAATCTCACAGGATTAATATAACCATACTCCAAAGCTCCCGTGTCAAGGAAAAAATATTACAAGCAACCAGAAGGAAAAAATTCAAATACTATGGAGCCATAGTTGGGATTAAACAGGATTCAAAAATTACCACTCTAAAGGAGTGGGGAAATAAGATTATGATATTCCAGAGGAAAAGGACCTATACTTATAAACAAGAATTACCTATTCAGAAAAACTGAATATAATCATATGAGAGAAAAACAAATATTTACTAAAACATAGGACTTCAAGCATTCCCTAATGTAGAGACCAGAGTTAAATAGAAAATTTGACATTCAAGCGCAAGACTCAAGAGAAGCATGAAAACATAAACAAGAATTAGAAAATATAAATAACTTAATAAGATTAAACTGCTTATATTCTTATGTGAGAAAATGATATAAGCTAACCTTAAGGAATGCATATGAAGCTACTATGTTGGAATGATCTTGAAAGAAAAATGGAGGAATTAGACCAATGAATGCATTGGAAAAGGGAAGACAAAGAGAGAGGAAATTTTCTTACATAAATGAAGTGGTTTGGAAGAATTTATAAAATGGAGTGCACAATGTACGAATATGCTTGAATATCACTCTAATCTCTACTGGTTAAAAGAGGGAAAATATGCATACACAGATAGTTGGAAAGAGAAATTCATCTTACTCATCAGGGAAGGATGAGACTAAGAGAAGGGCAGAGAGAATAAAAGGGAAGACAGATAAGGTCCTATGGTGGTCAGAAGCAAAACAAACTCTTGAGTGGGGGAGGGGGTGGGAGGAATTTGGTTAAGAGAGGACAAACAGAAGAGAAAATGGTGGAAGGAAATACTAAGTTAACAATAATAACTGTGAATGTGGATATGAGGAACTCATCCACAAAACAGAAGCAGATGACAGAATGGAATAGAAATCAGAATCCAAAAATGTTATTTGCAGGAGAAATATTTGAAACAGAAACACAGAGAGTTAAAATAAGGGATGGGAGCAAGTCTGTTCTGCTTCAGCTGACATACATAGAAAAGGCAAATGTAGCAATCGTGATCTGAGATAAAGCAAAAGCAAAAACAGATCCAACTAAAAGAGACAATCAGGGAAACTTTATTTGGTTAAAAATCATCATAGAAAATGAATTAATATTGATACTGAAGATATATGCATAGCATCCAAAACTGTGAATGAAAAGTGACAAAAAAATCCATACTAGTGGAGATGTCAATTTACCCCTCACTGACCTAAATAAATCTAGCCATAAAATAAACAAGGAAGAAGTTAAGCAGATGGATAAAATTTTAGAAATTTAGGTGTGATGTACTTCTGAAAATATTGAATGAGAATGAAAAGAATATAGTCTTAGATGTGCATGTCATCATACCAAAATTTACTTTATAAGGTCATAAAAACCTCACTAATGAATGCATAAAAGCAGAAATATTAAGTGCAACATTTTCTCAACATAATGCAATAAAATATGTTCAAAAATCTATTAAAATGTATTGAAAAATATGTTCAAATATATTCAAATTAGGGCCATGAAAGCATAGATCAAAACATTAATTGGAAACTAAATAATTTAATTCTAAATAAAGAATGGATCAAGAAATAAATCATAGAAAAAATAAATAATTTCATTAAAAATAATGAACACAATGAAACAACACAAGAAAATTTGTGAGGTACAATCAAAATAGTATTCAGGGAAAATTATTTCTCTAAGCACATATTAAAAAAAATAAAGATCAAATCAATGATTTGGGCACACAACTAAAAAACTGGGAAAAAAAAAAACAAAAACAAATTGAAAGTTCCCAACTAAACACCAAAATAGAAATACCAAAATATCAAAAGATAGGTTTGAAAAATCAAAACTAAAAAAATATAACATAAAACTAGGCACCAGTTTTATGAAAAAAAAAATTCATAAAAAGTAAACCCTAGGCTTCACTGATTTTAAAATGAAAACAACAACAATAAATTACCAGTATCAAAAAAGTAAAAGTATTGCCAATGAAGATAAAATTAAAGAAATTATTAGAAGATTTTTTGCCCAATTACCTGCCAATATGACAGTCAAGGTGATAAGGATGAATGATACACATGTACATATCTATCTGTCTATCCATCCATCTATCTATCTATCTATCTATCTATCTGTCTGTCTGTCTGTCTGTCTGTCTGTCTGTCTATAATATAAACAGAAGAGGAAATGAAATACTTTAAAAACAACAACAACAACTGTCTTGTAATAATGCAATCCATCAATGTGCTCCCTAAAGGGGAAAATTGGACAGATTGATTTACAAGTTAATTTTACTAAATATTTAAAGTATTATTCATTCTAATATGATATAAACTATTAAAAAAGTAAAGGGGTTCTACAAAATTCCTTTTATAACACAAATATCATTTCATATCTAAAGCAGGCAGAGAAAAAACAGAGAAAGAAAACTATTGACTAATCTCACTAATGAATATTAATGCAAAAATTTTACATAAAATGCTAACAAGGATGTTATAATAATACGTCACAAAGATTTAACAAGCACTCTGGCACTCAGACTGTCAAATAATTATTTTATAAAACTAGAAAAAAGTAATAATAAAATTCATCTTGTGTAGAAAATAATAGCGAGATGAGACCTGGGTTCAAGGTAAATTTTAAGTGTGGATTTATTGATCAAGTGCGTGACTACCTGGAATATACACTCAAATCAGGCAATCCTGAACTGAGGGACTACAAGGTTTATAAAAGCAAAACCACAATTATACAATTAGGGAGGGTGGCTATCAGAAGCAATGATGTACAGAAGCAAAGATTAGCCATTGGTGGGATACATAGCTCAGGGCTAATTTGGGAATACGGCGCAAGGGTACAGGGGTGCAACCCTTCTTGTGACATGGAGGTCCCTCCTAGGTTGTGATCAGTTTCCTATAACTGGGTGGAGGGTACAGGGTGGAGGAACATGCAAGGGGCAATGGAATTCCCCAGAACAGGGTCATGTTCTGGGTGAAGGGTGGGGTCCTCTGTACTCCCTGCTTGGTCAGCTATGTTCTGGGTGGAGGGACCTAGCTTGGTCAGCAGAACAGTTGCACCATAACCCGGGGTGTGGGGACCCTATTTGGTAACAGGATGGTCTCTCCTTAGGATGAACTTGTATAAAGCTGAAGTAAAGGAGAATACAGAATGTTGATTTGGGAGAAAGGGGCAGGGGTCAGGGGACTAGCCTTGGGCAATCTACCCAGAATTATGCCTTCAGCTGTTTCAAGTGATTACAGGGTTTAGGACGGACAAGGACAAAATATAAAGGGGATTAATGGTGGACTCAAAGGGGATTAATGGTGAGCTTCTGTTTGGGTGTAACAATGTCAAGGAACAAAATGTCAAGAATAACCAAGGAATAAATGTAAAAAAAAGATTGGCTAAATATAAAATTATAGTATAAAGTTGTAATCATCAAAATATTAGTACATAAGAAGTAGAGCAATTGATCAATAAAATAGATTAAGTTCATAATATGCAGAACTAAATGACCACAGCAACCTAGTTTTTTTTTTTTAACTCAAAGGTGTCTGCTTTGGAGAAAGAGGTCACCATATGATAAAAACTGCTAGGAAAACATGTAAAGCAATATGGCAGAAACTAAGCATAGACGAAATTATCATACTGGGGGAAAATATTTATAGCAAGTGTCTCTGATCAAGGTCTCATTTCTCAAATATACGGGGAACTGAGCCAAATTTATAACAGGCAGTTTTCAGAGCAAGAAATCAAACCTATCCAAAAATGCTCTAAATCACTAATAATTAGAAAAGTGCAAATTTAAACAACTTTTATGTATACTCATTAGATTGGCTAACATGAGAGAAAAAAAAATAAATGTTGGAGGAGATGTAGAAAAAATAGACACATTAATATACAATTTATCGACCTATGAACTGGTCCAACTATTCTAGAGAACAATTTAGAACTATACCAAAAGGGCTATAAACTCTGCATATCCCTACACCTAGCTATACTATGACTAGGTTAGCACTCACAACAAAATAAAAGAAAAATTAACCCCATGTATCAGTAAGGCAAGATTCATGATATTGGTGGTGACTATGAATATGCCTGTATAGATTTGTGTCACAGAATATAAAAGACTCTCTATACAAAAGGCAGAAGAAATAAAACATTTATTCAGACAGCAGAGGATCAAATCCCAAAACCAATAATTCCAATTAGACATAGCAGCAATTTTATCCCAATACCAGTAAGTCTACTTCAATATAACAGCAAGGAAATTAAAGCACAATATCCCAACAAGGAGCCAAACTACCCCATAACCTTTCCCTCTTCTGGGGCCTTCCCTGTAAACACCCTTACAAATCCTAGCTGTCTGCTTGCCTGTCTCCTCCCCTCCCGAAGTTCTGAAAGCCCTTGCAGTTCTCAGGGCCCTTGCAGTTCTCTATGTCTGGTCTCCGAGCTTCATGGCTACCCTCAGGGTATATATATACCTTTCTTAGGGCCTGAGAGCTTCTCACCTAGTTAGCAAAATGGTGTGAGACTGGTGCTTCAACCTAGTTAGAAAAAGAGTATAAGCTTTCCTACAAACAAGCTTCCTCTAATAAAGCCTCCCTTAACTAGCTCCACCTGGGGCTTATTAAGGGATTAATGGGTGGGGAAGATCTTTAATCACATTAACACCACACTCACAAGTAAAAAATAATATATTTATAACAGCTCTTTCTGGGGGTGACAAAGAATTGGAAACTGAGGAGATGCCCATAAATTGGGGAATGGCTGAACAAGTTATGTTATGTGATTGTGATGAAATACTATTGTCTTGTAAGAAATGGTGGAGGGATTGTTTTCTGAAAAACCTGGGAAGACTGATAAGAACTGATAGAAAGTGAAGTGGGAAGTACTAGGAGAAAAGTGTAAACAGTAAAACTGATATTGTAAAAATAATCAACTGTGAAAGAAAGCTACTATAATCAATAAAAAGATCCAAAAAATTCCCAAGCATTCATGATAAAAAAAACTATTCCTCTCCAGAGATAAACCTGACAAATTCTAAGTGTTTATTGATGGATGGGGAAGCAGATTGAGGGAGGGAAAATATTTAGAAGTAATACAAAAAAAAATTAAAAGAACGATTTTCTCATTCTCTCCTCAAACTGGTTTGCAAGGCCTGTAATTTCTACTTTGATGGTATCTCTTATTTATACTCCTTACATGCTGAGTATGCTGAGATCCAGTGACACTATTCATAGCACAGGACACTCCATTTCTTGATTGAATTTTAAATGGCTGTCTCTCATTTATAGAACTTGCTACCTTAAAACCAAAATAAAACAAAAAAAACTTTATTTTTAACATTCAGTTTTTTTCTTTTTAATTTGAGCTTCAAATTCTCTCCCTTCTTTCTAACTCTCCCCTACCCATTGGAAAGACAAGAAATGTGATATCAGTTATACATATGAAATTACAAAAAACAAATTTCCATGTTAGCCATGTTTGCAAAAAAGAAAAAGAAAAAAGTGAAAAAAAATTATGCATCAATCTTCATTCAGACTCCATTATAAGTCTTTTGGAATGGTCTAAGATTGTTGGATTATTCAGAATAGTTATATAATTCCTAGCTGATCATCATATATTTCTGTTATACAATGTTTTCCTGGTTCTGCTCACTTCACTTGCATCAATTCATATAAGTATTTCCAAGATTTTATGAAGCCATCTTGTACAATATTATTTCATCACAATCATCTACCACAACCTATTCAGTCATTCCCCAACTGATGGGTATCCCCTCAATTTCCATTTTTTTCCACCACAAAAAAGTTGCTATAAATATTTTTGTATATACGTGTGTTTATTGACTTTTTTTCCATTTTTTGATTTCTTTGGAATACTAAGCTAGTAGTAGTACTGCTGCTATGCCTTTTGACACAATTACAAAAATTATTCCTTTTGACATAATTCCAAATGGCTCTCCAGAATCATTGGTTCAGTTCACAACTTTAACAATACTACATTAGTGTCCCAATTTTTCCACATATCCTCCAACATTTGTCATTTTTGTTCCTTTCTGTCACATTAGCCTATCTAATAGGTGTGAGGTGTTATCTCAGATAATTTTAATTTGCATTTCTGTAGTCAATAGTGATTTAAATATTTTTTCATGTGACTAGAGAGAGCTTTAATTTCTTTTTCTGAAAAATCCCAGTTTATGTGCTTTACCATTAATCCACTGGTTAATAACTTGTATTCTTATAAATTTTACAACACTCAGTTCCACAAGTTATGGGGTTCCAAATTTTCTCCCCTGACCTCTCCCCCTCCCTGGCCAAGACAGCATGTAATCCAATATAGGTTCTACATATACCTTCCCATTGAATTTATTTATGTAATAGTCCAGTTGTAAAGAAGAGTTATAACCAATGGAATAAATCATGAGAAAGGAGAAATGAAACAAAAAAGGAAGGGGAAAAAAGAGAGCAAATACTTTGCCTCAATCTGCATTCACACTCCATAATTCGTTTTCCGGATCTGCGTAGCTTTTTCCATCTTGAGTCTTTTGGAGCTTTCTTTGAACCTTGCACTGAGGAGAGAAGTCAAGTCTATCAAAGTTAGTCCTTACAGATACCACGTGTCTGTAATCAAGTATAATGATCTCCTGATGCAGCTCCCCTCACTCAGCATCAGTTCATATAAGTCATTCCAGGTTGTAATGAAGTCTGTCTGCTCCTCCTTATAGCAAAATAGTATTCCATTACATTCATAAACCACAATTTGTTTAGCCATTCCTCAATTGCTGAGCATCCCCTTGATTTCCAATTCTTTGCTACCACAAAAAGAGCTGCTATAAATATTTTTGTGCATATGGGTCTCTGTCTCACTCATCTGATCTCTTTGGGATACAGGCCTAGAAGTGGTATTGCTGGGCAAAGCATATGCACATTTTTATAGCCTTTTGGGTATAGTTCCGAATTGCTCTCCAGAATGGCTGGATCAATTCAAAACTCCACCAAAAATGTAAAAGTGTTCCTATTTTCAAATATCCTCTCCAGCATTTATCATTTTCCTGTTTTGTCATATTAGTCAATCTCAGAGGAGAGATGTGGTATGTAAGAGTTGTTTTGATTTGCATTTCTCTAATAATAGTTATTTAGAGTATTTTAAATTTTATTTAATATTTTGGTTTTCAACATTGATTTCCACAAGATTTTCAGTTAAAAATTTTCTCCCCCCATAAATTTCTCCCACCATAAAAATTATCTTCCCCCCATTAAAGAAGGCATATATTCTGATTATCTCATTCTCCAGTCAGCCCTCCCTTCTTTCACCACACTCGCCCTCATTCCGTTTCCCTTTACTTTCTGTAGGGCAGGATAGATTTCTATGCCCCATTCCCTCTGTATCTTGTTTCCCAGCTGTATGCAAAAAAAAAAAAAACAACTTTTTAAAGCATCTGCTTTTAAAACTTTGAGTTCCAAATTCTCTCCCCTCTTCCCTTACCTTTCATTCTCCCTAAGAGGGCAAGCAATTCAACATAGATTACACATGTGTCATTATGTAAAACACTTCCACAATGCTCCTGTTGTGAAAGGGTACCTATATTTCCTCCCATCCTATCCTGTCACCCTTTATTCAATATTTCCCTTGACCGTGTCCCTTTTCAAAAGTGTTTGCTTTTGATTACCTCCTCCCCCTATCTGCCCTCCATTCTATCATCCCCCTTTTTGTCCCCTTCCCCTAACTTTCCTGTGGAGTAAGATACCCAATTGAGTGTGTATGCTATTTCTTCCTCAAGTCGAATCCAATGAGAGTAAGATTCACTTATTCCCCCTCACCTGCACCCTCTTCCCTTCCAACAGAACTGCTTTTTCTTGAGATCATTTACCCCATTCTATCTCTCTCTTTCTCCCTCTCTCAATATATTCCTTTCTCACCCCTTAAATTTATTTCATTTTTTTAGATACCATCCCTTCATATTCAACTCATCCTGTGCCCTGTCTGTATTCCCTTCAACTGCTCTAATACTGGGAAAAGTCTCATTAATTATACACATCATCTTTCCATGTAGGAATGTAAACAAAACAATTCAACTTTAGTAATTCCCTTATGAATTCTCTTTTTTGTTTAATTTTTCATGCTTCTTTTGATTCTTGTGTTTGAAAGTCAAATTTTCTATTCAGCTCTGGTCTTTTCATTGAGAAACCTTGAAAGTCCTCTATTTTATTGAAAATATATTTTTTGCCTTGGAGCATGATACTCAGTTTTGCTGGGTAGGTTATTCTTGCTTTTAATCCTAGCTCCTTTGACCTCCAGAATATCATATTCCAAGCCCTTTGATCCCTTAATGGAGATGCTACTAGATCTTGTGTTATTCTGATTTTGTGTCCATAATATTCAAATTCTTTCTTTCAGGCTGCTTGCAATATTTTCTCCTTGATCTGGAAACCAGAATTTGGCAACATTATTCCTAGGAGTTTTCTTTTTGGTATCTTTTTCAAGAGGCAATTGGTGGATTCTTTAAATTTCTATTTTACCCTCTGGTTCTAGAATGTCAGGACAGTTCTTATTGATAATTTCTTGAAAGATGATGTCTACACTCTTTTTTTGATCATGGCTTTCAGGTAGTCCAATAATTTTTAAACTATCTCTCCTGGATCTTTCTCCAGGGCAGTGGTTTTTCCAATGAGATAGTTCACATTGTCTTCCATTTTTTCATTCCTTTGGTCCTGTTTTATAATTTCTTAATTTCTCATAAAGTCACTACCTTCCACTTGCATCATTCTAATTTTTAAGGTAGTATTTTCTTCAGTGGTCTTTTGGACCTCCTTTTCCTTTTGGCTAATTCTGTCTTTCTAGGCACTCTTCTCATTGGCTTTCTGGAGCTCTTTTGCCATTTGGGTAAGTCTGTACTTTAAGGTGTTATTTTCTTCAGTATTTTTTGGGTCTCCTTTAGCAAGTCATTGACTTTTTTTTCATGGTTTTCTTGCATCACTCTCATTTCTCTTCCCAATTTTTCCTCTACTTCTCTTACTTGCTGTTCCAAATTCTTTTTGAGTTCTTCCATGGCCTGACACAAATTAATATTTTTCTTGGAGGCTTTTGATATAGGCTCTTTGACTTTGTTGACTTCTGGCTGTATGTTTTGGTCTTCTTTGTCACCAAAGAAAGATTCCAAAGTCTGAGTCTGAGTCTGAGTTTGTTTTCCCTGCTTGTTCATGTTCCCAGCCAACTACTTGACCCTTGAGTTTTTGGTTGGGGTATGACTGCTTGTAGAGTAGAGAGTACTTTATCCCAAGCTTGAGGGGCTGTGCTGCTGTTTTAAGAGCTACTTCTACACAGCAAGCTCTGCCACACCAACACTTCTTCTCCCCCAAGAACCACCAACCAGGATTGTGGCCCAGATCGAGGCAGGCAAAGTAGACTTTGCACTCCTACTCTAATATGATGCTTAATTCCTCCCACAAGGTATGCCTGGGGCTGGAAGCACCTGCAGCTGTAGCATTGGAAGCAGCCCTGGGGCACTGGACAACAGTAAACTCCTTTCACTCTGTCCCAGCAGCTTTTCCCACTAACCTTATCTGTTGCCTTTGGTGTTTGTGGGTTGAGAAGTCTGGTAATTGCCACAGCTCACTGATTCAGGTCACTATGCCTGTTCCTCCTGGCTCCAGGTCCAGGTCGGCCCTGGCATGGCCCATGCTGGGCTCTGCTCTGCTCCCAGCTCCATGTGATAGATCCTTCCCAGCAACTATCCTGGCTGTCCTGGGCTGGAGCTCTGCTTTCCTCTACAATTTCATGGGTTCTACAGCTCTAGAATTTGTTCAGAATCATTTTTATACGTTTTTGGAGGGACCTGGGGGTGAGCTTAAGCAAGTCCCTGCTTTCCAGCCACCATTTTGGCTCTGCCCCCTGCTCATCATTTCTTATTTTACAATAGTATTGCATTACATGCATATACCACATCTTGTTTAGCCATTCCTCTGTTAAAGGGCATCCCTTCCATTTCTAATGTTTTGGCATAATTAAAAGGATTACTATAAATATTTTTGTATATATAATTCTTTTTCCCTTGTTTATAATCTCTTTATGAGACAGATCTAGCAGTGGCATTGCTAGATCAAAGAGTATGCACAGTGTGTTTGCCCTTTTGGCATAGTTCAAAATTTCTCTCCAAAATGGTTGGATTAGTTCAAAACTCTACCAAAAGTCCAACAATGTCCCAATTCTCCCATATCTTCTCAAACATTTACCATTTTCATTTTTTGTCATATTAGACAATCTAATAAATTCATACTATCTTACAAAGCACATTCTTCTTAATCTAGCGAAAAAGGTAGTGTTACTTTAAAATGACAAATGAGGCAACTGAGGCTCAGAGAGGAGAAATTACTTTCATGTTACCACATAGCTAGCATCAGAGGACATATGCTAACTCAGGTTTCCTTTCACTTATAGTAAATATTCTTTCATGTATTTCACATTTATTAGCACATCAAAATTTCCAAACTACCCCAAGGCCTAATTTGTTTGTAAAGACAAAGATGAAATGTGTTGCCAAAGGTCATGTAAATGGTTAATGTAAGAAGGTGAACTATAACCCAGACCTCTCCTGACTATTATTCTGTCACTCTTTGAGAGATGTAGAGCAGCAATGTGGTATAGTAGATTTGACACTGGACTTTTATGCAGGAGGACAGGGAGTGAAATCTTGTTTCAGACATTAACTAGCTATGTGACAATAGACACATCACTTAAACTCCATTGACCTCAGTTTCCTTATCTTTAAAATGAGGAGGGTGAATCAGATAGCCTCTAAAATCACTTCCATCTCTAAAACTATGATTTTTAAAAATGAAGGTCTTGACTTCAAAAAGGCTTGGGTTGAAATTTTTTGCCTACCACTTAACAGTTGAGTGATTATGGTCAAGTTCTCTCACCTCACTGAGTGAACAGATTGATGAGATCTGGGTTATAGTTCCCCATCTTCCATTAACTATTTACATGACCTTTGGCAATGTGTTTCATCTATAACTTCACATACAAAATCAGGCCTTGGGTTAGATGACTTCTAAGGACTCTTTCATGTCTAAAAAAAATTAACGCAATAATAATAAATATTTTTCTTTTTAGTTCTAAACTCCTCCTTCTTTCCCTCCACCCTCTCCCCAATCCAGTAGAAAGTCAAGCAAGATGATACCTATTACATATATGAAGTAATGGAAAACGTTTTCACATTAGCCATGTTGATATAAAAAAGCCAAGAAATGTAAACAGCATGTTACAAACAGGGAAGATGAAATTTCGGTGCCTATTCTGTTGACCTGGCTAAGTGAAGACTAATCCAGGTGTACTGACTCAAAGTCCAGGATTTTTCTCCTATTCCACACTGTCTCTGATGTAGTGATGCTCAGTCCATATTTTTGAAGTAAATAAATAAATGGAAAAAATAGAAAAAAATGCAGTTGGCCTGAAAATCATTTACTCTTCCTAGTATTCCCATTTTCTTTGTTGTGCTTTTTTTTTTCTCCTCACCATGCCACCCTCCCTTCCCCAAGGCCTGACTTGAAAATAAAATGCAAGGAAATGATGGTGTTTATCATACTAAAATGCAGACTGTTAAATGAGCCATCTGAAGTTTAATAGTAAAGTGAAACTAATAATCCATGTGCAGGTTGGGTCTGTCAAATAAAAAATGAATTGTCAGAGACCCAGTAGTCTACATAAGTGATAAAAGTGACATAAACTGTGTTGCTAGGGGTTGAAATAAGGGAAAGTTATTTTTGAAGTGGGGATTTATATACTTAAAACACCTATAGGAAATCATTCTGAGGCAGCACAAATAAAGTTAGGAGAACTTTGTGGGTAGGTTGAAGGATGTCATGTCAAATAACAGTAGAAGGAGGCAAGGGATGACAAGGCCTTCAGTTTGACAAGTTCTTTATTATCGCAAAACTATTATAGGCTGACTCTATCCTAAATCACTATAGCATACACAGTACCAAAACTCAAAAAAGCCACAACATTTACTAATGAACAAAACTTCTACAGCTACATAATAATTTATCCAATAAAAAGGTTCACTTTGGTGAATGGCAATATGTCTTTATGTTAATAAACTCATCTTAGATTTAAAAAAAAGTGAGTTTTAGTCTGCTAATCATACTTAGTAACTGTCTGACTATTTGAAGTGAATATAACTTCTTTGTGCTTAAGTTTCCTCATCTATTAAATGGTTTAGATTGTTGTAAGGAAAATGATTTGAAAATGGTAAAGAACTACTTAATTATAAGTTAATGGTGTAAAATACCAGGAATCTACTTTAACTGTGGCCAGAGAAGTACATTTCATTATTTTCATAGCCTTGATAAGTCCTGAGTGAGACAAAAAAATTATATCCAATGATTCTAAATGATATGTTTCTAATCTAAAGCATTTTTGACACAGGCCTATTTACGGTTTCAAGGACAGTGACAAGAACCCATCTTCTTTCAACTGTCTCTATATAGTGGATATTGGATATCAATTTGAAAGATATTAGTATAAATCGAAAACCAGACTAAGTTGTACCAAGGTGTATGAAGAGAGCCATTTGCCAAGGGTTGAAGAAAGAAAGAAAGAAAGAAAAAAAGAACAAGCAAACTAGCAGAAATTTAGGCATGTGAGAACTCTGCAAGATCAAAGAAAAATACAGTGCATGTTCTGAAGCTAACCATACATTTTGGCACTCCATATTTCACCATTTCTGATTCTTTTTATTATGGCTCACTTTCTACATATATATGTACACATACATGTACACTTTATTGTACCAATGCAGTATGATACATTATCCAACAGTTATGTTATCCTCCATACAACCTCTTAATGGAGTTGTACAGTATCCCTCTTTGGATTCTGGGATAATACATCCTCCAAGGTACTAGAATAGATCTTCCAATGTCAAAGCCATTATTTAGTTATGGGGTAACACTCTAAGTCCAAGTCATGTAGTCAGTAAATTAACTAGCATTTATTAAGCACCCACTATGTGTCATACACTATGTTGAGCCCAGCCATGATATGCTGGGTCCAATTTCTTTTCCTCACTGCTAGATTTCTTCAAGTCTGCTAGGAAGTAAAGGTAATTTCTTTAGATTTGTGAATCTAGAACAGAGGTGTCAAAAACAATGATTATGGGACAGCCTGTAATACTCTCAAGTGTGCCTCCAAGTAGATAAGACTGCAATTGGGAAATATTTAGAAAAAAAATCTATTTAAAAAGAAGCCAGCCATGGCATAGCTAAAATGGTGGATCATAGGCATCAATTTAACTGATGTCCTCCAAAAATCCCCTCTAAAAATCTTTAAAATCAAACCTCAGATTGATTTCTGGAGTGGCACGGCTAACAAAGGTTGAGGTGAAACATTTTTTCTAGCACAAGAAAACTTATGAGGTCACCAGGAAAGGGCTGTCATACCAAGGTGGTGGTCAGCTGGGAGGTCATAGCCCTGAGTGCAGCACAAGCCAGCAGCAACACTCCCTTGTACAATAAGAGTGGCAGCTTTGGAGGCAGCTGTGACAGAAGCAGCAACAGTTTCTGGAGCTCTTAGCCCAGAGATGGTGAAGGGATCAGGAAAATGGTCAAAAAAGATTACAAGGGATCCTTACTGGGTGGCAAAGGACACTATCGAATTGCCCATAAATTTTTCCAAGTTGCAGTTCCAGAGTTAAGAGGAGCACTAGTGCTTGCAGCCACAAGAAACTGTATTACCAATTCCCCAGGCAAAAGGATTAGTATCACTTGTGAGGACAGGGGCCAGGGAACCAAGTTGCAGGGCAGAGAAGAGTGCTCATGGTCATTCACAGGGGAGCACCTAAATAATCAGTTTGTATATATACACGTATATATACATATGTGTGTATATATATGTGTATATATGTGTGTATATGTATTACTAGCAAAGTTCAATAAGAAGAGAGAGACAGAAATTATGTGAACATGATTTCCAAACACTTCTAGACAAAGAAAATCAGATCTAAATAACTGGAGAAATATTCATTGCTTATGAAGAAATATGATAAGAATGGCAGTTCTACCAAAATTAACTTACTTATTTAGTGACATATGAATCAGGTAGCCAAAATGATTTTATAGAGCTAGAAAAAAAATAAGAAAATAAATCTGGAAAAACAAAAAATTCAAGAATATCAATGTTATCGATGAAAAGAATGTCAAGGAATGTAGCTTAGCAGGCCCAGATCTCAAACTACATTACACAGTCGTAATCATCAGAAGAATCTGGTACTGGCTAAGCAACAGTGTGGTGGATCAGTGGAATGAAGTAGGTATGCTATGCACAACAGTAAAGGATCATTGTATTCTACTCTTTGACAAACATAAAGATCAAAGCTTTTGGGACAAGAACTCACTATTTGACAAAAACTGTTGTGAAAACTAGAAAGCAGCTTGGCAGAAACTGGATATAGACCAATATCTCACAGCATATGCCAAGATAAGTTCCAAATGAGTACATTTTTTAGATCTAAAGCATGATACCATGAACAAATTAGGGAAGAATAAAACATTTTACTTACCAGATCTATGAATGATGGAAGATTTTATGACTGAACAAGATAGAAAGGATCATGAGATGTTGAAAGGATAATTTTGACTACATTAAATTATTTTCACAGAAACAAAACCATTGCAACCAAGATTAGAAGAAAAACAGGTAGACAGAGCCAAGATGGTGGCTGGAAAGCAAGGACTTGCTTAAGCTCTCCCCCAAATCCCTCCAAACACCTGTAAAAAATGGCTCTGAACAAAAAGCTGCAGAACCCATGAAATAGCAGAGGGAAACAGGTGTCCAGCCCAGGAGAGCCTGGATGCTGGGAGTAGAGGGCAGACCAGCATGGGTCACGCTGAGACACACCAGACTCGGAGTCAACCAGAGAGAACAGGCATTGGGGCCATGAATCAGTGAGCTGTGGCAGTTACTAGACTTCTCAACCCACAAATGCCAAAGAGCAGATTAGAGTTCAGAGGGGAGGAGGAGAAGGTGCAGCTGTGGCAGTGGTGGCAGCAGGAGGAAGCTCCTGAGGCTGCCTCCAGAGCTCCAGCATCAGCTGCTTCCTGAGTCCCTGGATCACACAATGTGATGAATCTAGCTGTGGATTAAAGCAGGAGTTCAAGAAGCACTTTGGGGGTCCAAAGGAAGATTCTCTTGCTGCGCCCTGCTCAGATCTGTATTTCAGTACTAGTTGGCAGGTCTTTGGGGTGGGGGAGCACTGCTGTGACAGAGCCTGGGGTGATAGTGGAGTAGAGGTAGCTATGAAAGCATCAGTGCTTGGACCCTCAAGCTTGGGACAAAATACTCTCTACAAGCAGTCATATCCTGCCAAAAAGCTCAAGGGTCAAGTAGTTGGCTGGGAACATGGAGAGGCAGCAAAAACAAACTCAAATTCAAATGCAGACTCAAACTCAAATTCTGGATTACTTTTTTGGTGACAAAGAAGACCAAACTATAGAGCCAGAAGAAGTCATGTAATGAAATGCCTAGGCAAAAGCCTACATCAAAAGGCTCCAAGAAAAATATGAATCGGTCTCAGGCCATGCAAGACCTCAAAAAGGATTTGGAAAAGCTAGTAAGAGCAGTAGAAAAAAATTGGGAAGAGAAATGAGAGTGATGCAAGAAAACCATGAAAAACAAGTTAATGACTTGCTAAAGGAGACCCAAAAATACTGAAGAAAATAACACCTTAAAAAATTGATTGGAGGAAGTGGAAGCTAGTGACTTTATGAGAAATCAAGATATTATAAAACAGAACCAAAGGAATAAAATATGGAGGACAATGTGAACTACCTCATTGGAAAAATCACTGAGCTGGAAAATAGATCCAGGAGAGATAATTTAAAAAATTATCGCACTACCTGAAAGCCATGATCAAAAACAGAGCCTAAATATCATCTTTCAAGAAATTATCAAGGAGAACTACTCTGATATTCTAGAGCCAGACAATAAAATAGAAATTGAAAGAATACACAAATCACCTCCTGAAAAAGATCCTAAAAAAAAAAACTCCTACGAGATCAAGGAGAAAATACTGCAAGCAGCCAGCAAGAAGCAATTTGAATATTGTGGAAACACAATCAGGATGACACAAGATCTAGTAGCTTCCACATTAAGGGATCAAAGGGCTTAGAATATGATATTCTGGAGGTCCAAGGAGCTAGGATTAAAACCAAGAATCACCTACCCATAAAAACTGAGTATCATGCTGCAAGGCAAAATATGGATTTTCAATAAGATAGAGGCCTTTCAAGGTTTCTCAATGAAAAGACCAGAGCTGAATAGAAAATTTGATTTTCAAACGCAAGAATCAAGAGAAGCACGAAAAGGTAAACAAGAAAGACAAATCATAAGGGACTTACTAAAGTGGAACTGTTTTGTCTACATTCCTACATGGAAAGATGATGTATGTAATTCATGAGACCTCAATATTAGGGTAGCTGAAGGGAATATACATATATAAATAGACTGAGGCCACAGAGTGAGTTGAATATGAAGGGATGATATCTAAAAAAATAAAATCAAATAAAGGGATGAGAGAGGAATATATTGAGAGAGTGATAAAGGGAGAGATAGAATGGGGTAAATAATCTCACATAAAAGTGGAAAGAAAAAGCAGTTCTGTAGGAAGAGAAGAGGGAGCAGGTGAAGGGGAAGGAGTGAATCTTGCTCTCATCAGATTTGCCTTGAGGAGGGAATAACATACACACTCAACTGGGTATCTTACCCCACAGGAAAAAAGGAGGAAGGGGATAAAAAATCAGTCATGATAGAAAGGAGGGCAGATAGGAGGAGGAGGAGGAGGTAATCAAAAGCAAACACTTTCAAAAAGGGACAGGGTCAAGTGAGAAAATTGAATAAAGGGGGACAGGATAGGATGGAGTAAAATATAGTTAGTCTTTCACAACATGAGTATTGTGAAGGATTTTGCATAATGGTACAATGTGACCTATGTTGAATTGCCTGCCTTCTTATGGATGGCAACTGGGGAAGGAAGAGAGATGGAATTCGGAACTCAACATTTTAAAAGCAGATATTCAAAAAAATAAAAGGTGTTTTTTTGCATGCAACTGGGAAATAAGATATAGAGGCAATCAGGCATAGAAATCTATCTTGCCCTATAGGAAAGCAAGGGAAATGGGGACGGGGAGGAGAGGAGTGACAGAAGGGAGGCCTGACTGGGGAATGGGGCAATCAAAATATATGCCATCTTGGAGTAGGGGGGAGGTTAGAAATAGGGAGAAAATTTGTAATTCAAAATCTTTTTGGAAATCAATGCTGAAAACTAAAAATATTAAATAAATAATAAACTTTAAATTAAAAAAAAAGAAATGATGAGCAGGCAGATTTTAGAAAAACCTGAAAAGACTTGTAATAACTGATGCAAAATGAAATGAGCAGAACCAGAAAAACATTGTATATAGTATCAGCAATATTATGTTATGATCTGCTATGAGTGACTTAGCTCTTCTCAGCAGCACAATGATCCAAGAGAAGCTCATCCAGATGAAAGAATTGATGGACTCTAAATGCAAATTGAAGCCTACCTTTTCACTTAAAAGTTTTAATGTATTTTTTTTCCTTTTGATCGGTTTCTTCTTTTACAACTGTGACTGATATGGAAATATTGTTTACATAATTATACATGCATAACCTATATCAAATTGCCTACCATTTTAGGAAGAGGTGAGGGGAGAGAAGAGAGAGAGAGAATATTCAGAACTCGAAATCTTGTTAAATTGAATAATAAAAATTTTAAAAATGAATACTTAAAGTGTCTTGATATAAAACAATGAAAAACGTAAAACACTGCTTTAAAAAAACAACATGAATATAATGGACCAATAGGACTGAAACTTTTTGGACTGTGCTGTCTTTTGACCCTTACCTACATTCACTCTAAGGATGAAGGTGAGATACATAAATTAGCATAATGTTATTGTTCTGAATGATCTTAGTTACAATTTATTATGTATATGCGTCTCAAATTGCTGAGATATTGTAATCTCACTTTCTTGGGGGGAAAATGTTACATGTGTAAAGAAGTAGTGAGCATCAACTTTATTAAGTAATGTTTTAGTGTCAGGAGAGGATGAGAGCATCTTAGGATCCTAGACTGAGAACCAGAAAGATCTTCAAGTGTCACCCACTCAACAAATGTTTTCTGAAAGAGAGACTACAAAATCTAAATCGGGCTATTCACTCCTATAGGTTAAGGAGAAAAAAAAAAAGCTAAATTTTATAAACCTTGAGAGCCAGATATCTGAAGTATCAAATAAGTGTAACAACAATGTTTCTAGCAGCTCTTGTGGGGGTGAAAGACCAACAACAAGACCAGCACACAAAAGGACTGCCAGGACAAGTTGTTTGATCTGCTTTTCTAAGGAAAGGAACTTTAAGAGGTTTACAATTTCACTTCAATTAAACATACATATATCATTCACTTAGTTCAGGGTAAAAAGTCAGCTCCCTGAACTTCAGAACAAATACAAACAGAAATTGCAAACAGAGACAATATAAACAGACAAAATCACAATACATAGTTACCAGAGAATCACCAATATATGAGTTTTTCAAATAGAGGGGTGGGGCTGCTTCAAAGGCTACCAACAATCTTGTCACCAACACTCTTTCAAGGAGTGTGTCCCCAAAACAAAAACACCAACCTAAGATCTTAAATACACATTGAAGGGCCCTGAGGCACTTGATTACTTCAGTGCTGAGAAGCATTCAAACAAAACACAAAAAAATTCCTACTTTACTTGTCCTATTCAAACAAAGACAAGACTCAGTAAAGGCACTTGATGGCCTGAGTAGTCCAAAAGAGAAGACAACAAAAATGTCCCACCCTAATTACCATAACACTAGGTCAATCAATCAATTAATATATACTTAGTAAGGGTCTGATACCTTCCAGTCACACACACACACACACACACACACACATATGTATGTATATACATATACACATGTATATATGTGTTTATATGTATGTATGTGTCAGTTCTGGCCCTCAAGGATTTCAGATTAAGAAAGGAACAACATATTCATTTAAGTGCATACAAAATATTTACTAGGAAATATATTTGGTGTGGTCATTAGGAAGTAGTGGGATCAGGGAAGGGACTCTATAGATAACAGTATTTGATCTTAGCTCTGCAGAAAATTGGGAATTCTCATGTATAGAGATGAAGAGAGATCATCCAGGCATGAAGGATAGAAGATGCAAAATCATGGAAAATAGAGATCCCTGTGTCATCTGTGAAGAAGAGATGGAAGGACAGTTGAGCTATAAGGTAGAGAGAATTAAAGGGAACAAAGTTTGTAGGCATATATAAAGGGCTTTAAAGATGAATTAGAAAGATGAACAGACAAATTGATCCTGGATCTTATGGTTTGCCAAATAATGTGTTTCCTTGAAAGACAGTGGGTTTCCTCTCCTTGGACCACTTGATAATCCTATTAAGGTGCAAATTCCTTTGATAAAAGGATTAAAAGACTATTGAGGTCCTTTCAAACTCAAAAACTGAATGATTGTAAAACGTACAGCTCCTGGAGTTTATTGAGCAGTGTTTATTTAGCATGGTCAGACCTTGGCTTTAACAAAATTACCGGTAGTGAGGTGGAAGATGTATTGACATCAGGAGTGCTGAGGCAGGGAGACTAAGTAGGAGGCCACTGACATGACAGTGGGTGAATGATAAGGAGAGTTTAAACTGGGGTGTTAGATGTGGGAATGCCAAGACAGGGATTGATATGAGAGATGTTTAGAGGTAGGAATAAGGCTTGGCAATTTATTGAACATACTGAGTGAGGGTGAATGAGTAGTCAAGGATAACCCTGAGGTTGTCAAGCTGGTTGATTTGTAATTTGCTGGTGTCCTTGACAATTATAGGCAATGACCTTCTTTATAGACAAACTCAACAAAATTTATATATATTAATACTTCAGTTTTCCAGAGATCCATTATTTCAGTAGTATAGGTAGTCCTTTTACTTCCATATTTAAGTTATTTCAAAAAGAGAAGGAAATATAAGACAACAGAACTGTTCTAGTAATCTATTAATGACAGGATTTGGTCTTATGAAAGCCTAGTTTCTTAACAACAAAAATAAATTTTCCCTTAAGAGACCAAAACAAGATCTAGAAGCCATTTGTGTTGCCAAAATTTTCCTGGTATGGCACCAATCAATGACATGAAAAACACTGCTCAAAATTTTAATTGCATTTGGGTTACTACTATAGGGCCAAAAAACTTTGCACAGGCATGGTTCTGCCTCATATCACCATGCCAGGAACAAAACAGCTAGAGGGGGAAAAATGCTTTGAGTAAATGGTCTCTAAAGACTGTCACCTAACAGATTTCAGATAGGTCCAGGGATACTGTCCACACAAACTTATCAGAGTATGTTGAAGACATTTCTTATTTGTAAAATAATCCTAAAAAGCAAAAATTTCTTCACTTTGTCTTGGCAGAGACTTGTTTGCTTTTGGGAACTTTATGAATTAACCCAAAAGAATCAGAAAAATCATTTATTTTCCAAATTTTCATTTCAATTCAAGAACAATGGGGACATCATGGTTCTGATTGCAAAGAATTCCATATTCAAATTTCCTGAGAAGTTGAATAATCAAAATTCATTGTTAAAATGAGAATTTTACTCCCAAAGAATTTGTTTTTAATTTATTTTCCACTTCAGGCCAGATAATACCTCTTTTTTGCTTTCTTGGATCCTAAAACATTATAAAATATAATAGCATTCCTTTTATGCCCAGAATGAGACCATCTCAATGAATGTCTTTTCTTCTCCCTTGGATTTTAAATCAAAGTTTATATTTCATTTGGGTGTTATGAAAATAAAGTGTATTGCCAGTATTCTCTTGATCATTGCACAGAATGGTGAATCATGAAATGCTAGTATCACAGAATAAGCAAAATTGCAGGTAATGTAAGGGCAATGTAAAGAAACATTGGGTACATATGTAGCCTGCATTGTTACTTACAATGATTTGTGTGTGAACAATGGCATGAAAGGCCTTATCAAGAAAGTTGTACAAAAAAACCGTGTGATAAAAGATAACAGATGGGCAATGTGAGTGCTGCACTGGCACCAAGAACACGGTTAAAGAGCCAGAGGAAGGCCTCTAGGGAATTTGGTAATTATTTATGGAAGTACCTGGACTAGTATTAGAAGAAGCAAATAACAACAGGAAAAGATTACTTGAATAAAAGAGTATATGGAATTATGAGAGTACTGAAATAACCTGTTCCTCAAGTTCCATAATTTTGATTTGGAGTTTTGGAATGATCTTGTAAAATTGATTAAAAAAAAAGAACATCTTTGGGAGAACATTATGCTCTTTGAACTGAGACAACAGTTGTTAAACTCAGATGCTTCATTTAAAGTCATTGGTTACATATATTTGTACATCTCTAACTGTAAATAAATTTCTTCTCATCAGCACAAAAGTTTCAAATGGTTAAAGAGCTCTATATAACCATACATAGCCCATCTGAAAAACAGAATCCTGTCTGTAATTAATCACTAATTAATAATATACAATTATAGTTCTTGAAAGACACATGTTCATCTTATTTTAGATATTTTCATTGTGGAATTATCATTGTACGTTGTATGTATCATTTTATGTAATATGCTCTTGCTTTTCATAAAGTACAATATAATGACCTTTAATTCTGAATTTTAAGATTAAATATTAAATATCATGTAGAATAAGTTTCTTTTGGGGAATTTTCCTAGAGCAGAGTATCTCAAACTATTTGTGTATTGGATACCTTTGGCAATTTGGGGAAGTCAAAATCCTTTTTCTCAAAATAGTGCGTTTAAACACATATTCACACACGTGCATGTGGGCGTGTACACACACACAAAGGCATATAGTTATCTTTCTATCTAGATCAAATTTATCTATATAGATCTATATCTAGGTCTAGATTATTATAGTTCTATACTTTCTAAATGGGTACTTCCATAAATCTCCCACAGAAGATCTACCAAATGCCTTGAAGGCCCTCATCTGGCTCTTTAAGTGTATTATTGATGCTAAATTAACACTCACATTGCCATCTATTATTTTTGACTACATCGTCTTTTGTGCACAACATTCTTGCCAGTGTCTTTAGGCCCTTTTTCATACCCAAATCATACTAATCTAGTAATAGTAATAGTAATCTAGATCTACATTTAACTAAGAATCTGTGTACGTATACATATATTTACTTATAATATCATATATCATATCATGTTATATTATATTTTAGTATATTAATATATAAAGTTCATAGGCACCAGATTTAGAAAGCCTGTTCTAGACAAATGAAATTTGGGGTTCAATGCAATTTTAGGTTTTAAAGAATTATTAGAATAGAATGTTAACAAGACAGATATAATTAAAATATATAAAGGGTATTGAACGATTATTAATTTTAATGACCAATAAAGACATCTGTGTAAATTGGCAACCATATATACATGCATATGTATTTGTGAATGCTTTGATATTTCAGTTATTATATTATTATGTATTGTATTTTATATTATATTATTGTATCATTAGTTGATTTGATAAACCAGGTCAAACTTAAAAAAAAAACAGGCAAGGTAAATGAAGAGGTATCATATGTGTGAAGATCTGTATCATTTGCCCATATATGGATTCATGTATGCTTCATGCATTAATGCAGGCTTAATATGGATAAAATGTTAACTAAAATTCTACTAGCTTTAATGGAAATGTGATTTCTCTAAGATATTTCATCCTTTCTTTTAAAATTTCATTAAGTTCTAAATGAGTTTTTCAAAGTATAGATCTGAAATCTTGATGTCTATAAATGCAAACTCTCTTCAAAAGGAAGTCTATATTGACCAACTTCATTAAATAACTTTTTCATGCTAAGCACTCTGCTAAGTGCCGAGTGGACAGCTTGTAGGTTAGTTCCTTCCCTTAAAAAGATTACAGTCTAGTACATCTCAAATGACTTTATCCTGCTATTCAGGGCCTCCAGAGTCTGACTCTACTATCTCCCAACTTATCTCGTATGGCTAAATCTCACTAATTTTATATGACATTTACCAAGATAAATGGCTTGGTCCCCTGCTTTTATTCTGTTTTTTTTTCCTCATCTGTTTCTATGCAACATCATCTTCCCTGTCTCAAATGGATCTCCTATCATCTCCATGTTTTTGAGTCCTCTTCCTTCAAGGCCTAACATGGTTGTTGCCTTTTACATGAAGCCTTTTTTGGCCTTCCCCCATTTGAAACTAATCTTTTGTCTTCTAATCCTCTTATGCTCCTCTCGATTTTCCTTGTGTCATAAATGTTTTGGCTGTTATCCAATGATTCATCATGAATCCAGAGAGACAAACTCACCCAACCAGTACATGAATAAAAATCTCTTATAACAAATGGTCCTCCCCACTTTGATTGAAGAACTCAATGTTTTTATGCAGTAGGGGAAGGGGGATAATGGGGAACAGAATTGGTACCTGCCAAGACAGGCTATTCCATTTGGAGTAGCTCTGTTTATTAGAGAGGTTCTTTCTCCTGCTCTTTATGTCAGAATTAAATCTGCTTCTCTGTTATATCCAAACCTCTCTCATGCTGACAGAACAGGCTTAGTCACACTTTCAGCTAGGTGTCTTGCTAAGTAGTAGAGTAGATAATATTAGCTAAGGAGTCAGGAAGATCTGAGTTCAAATGTTAGCCCAGACACTTATTATCTGTGTGGACCTTCACAGTTCACAACCAGTCAGCCTCAATTTATTTGTTTCTAAATAAAAATAGTAATAATAATAATAATTAATGATAGGAGGAAGAACAAAACAAGAACAAGAAGAAAATCACTTAGAACGAGGATTTTTATATCCGCTGTTCTTGTCCGCATCTGCTGCTCTATTTGCTTTGAACTCTTCCAAATGAGATGCCCCTTTCAGGATCAGCTCATTGTTTTTAATCTCATCAAAATGCTGCCAACTCAGGCCTTCAGGGATACCATCTCCTTCAGCCACCTCTCTCCTTTGCTTAGAGGACTAGAAGGTGGAGTGCCAGACTCCTCCTGATGCCTTTCTTGAAAGACACCAGACATTGAAATTTCAGCTTCCTCTACTTTGCATCTACTATTCTTCTTGTTTTCAAATCCACAGAACCAGATGCAACCAAATTATATAAGCCATGGGGTCTCATGCTGCTTCTTTACCACCCACCACTTTCCTGCCTCCTTTTTTATATTGTCTCCCTTTCCCGCTCCCCACCTTGTTATATGGTAAGCTCCTTGAGGTCAAGGACTTTCTTTCTTTTTATTGAATAGATTCTCAGAACTTAGCCTGGCACATAGTAGACGTTTAAAAATGTTTAATGTATTGGATTTATTGAATTGGACTGTTGTAAGGATCAAATAATTTATATAAAGTAATCCACAAATCCGAAAATGCTATATAAATGTTAGCAATTATTACACCAAATGATGCGACGCCTGAAAACAGCTATCATATCCCCATTAGTCACCTCTTCTCCAGGCTATACACATTTAGTATCGGGTTTTTTTCCTTATATTTTTAAAATTTATTTAGTATTTTATTTCCCCATAATTATATGTAAAAATAATTTTTAAGATTTGTTTTTTTTAAATTTGAGTTCCTAATTCTTTCCCTTCATCCCTTTCCACCTCCCTTGTTGAGAAGACAAGCAACTTGATATAGGTTATACATGTATAGTCATACAAAACATATTTCCATATTAGTCATACTGTAAAAAAGAAAAAAACAAAACATAGACCTTTGCCCCACCCAAAAAAAAACTCAAGAAAAATAAAGTTTTTAAAAAAAGGTTGTTTCAATCTGTATCCAGTTCTTTCTCTGGGGATAGATAGTATTTTTCATCATAATCTTGTCTTGGATCATTGAATTGTTGAGAAGAGCAAAGTCATCCACAGCTGATCATTACATAATATAGCTGTTACTGTGTAGAATGTTCTTCTGGTTCTGCTCATTTCACTTTACTTCAGTTCATGTAAGTTTTTTCAGGTTTTTTTTAAAGAGCATTTAGCTCACCATTTCTTGCAGCACAATAGTTTTCCATTGAAATCCTGCCCCACAACGTTTTCAGCCATTCTTCAATTGGTGGGCATCATCTCAATTTCCAATTCTTTGACACCAGAATAAAAGTGCTGTAAATACTTTTGTAGGTCCAAGTCCTTTCTCCCTTTGTGTAATCTTTTTTTGAAATACAGACGTAGCAATGGTATGCTAGGTAAAAGGGTATATGCATGGTTTTGTAACCCTTTGGTCATAATTCCAGTTTGTTGTACAGAATGTTTGAATCAGTTCACAACACCATCAACAGAGCATTAATGTCTCCATTTTCCCACATCCCCTCCAACATTTGTCATTTTCTTTCTATGTCCTATTAAACAATCTGATAGTGTGGAATAGTAACTCAGAATCATTTTTTCTTTGCTTTTTATTATAATACTATTTTATTTGTCCCATTTAAGTGTTAAGAAAATTCTTAACATTCATTTTTACAAGATTTGAAGTTTAAAATTTTTCTCCCTTCCTTCCACTCTTCTCCTATTTTGAAAATGGTGGGCAGTTTTGTATATTTTATATATGTGCTATATTGTAAAAAAAAAATATTTCCATATTAGTTACACTTGTGAAAAAGAAAGAAATAGTTCAAAAGTTAAAAAAAAATAACATGAGAAAGAATAACAAAAAAAAAGAAAATATGCTCCAATCTGTATTCACAGTCTCAGTTCTTTATCTGGATTTGGATAGCATTGTCCTTTGTGAATGCTGTGTAGTCGTCTTGAATTATTGTGTTGCGGAGAAGAGCTAAGTCATTCCTAGTTGATCATCACATAATGTTGCTGATATTGTACACAATGTTTTCCTGGTTCTGATCATTTAATTTTCATCATTTAGCGTAAGTATTTCCAGGTGTATCTGAAATATGCCTGTTCATCATTTCTTATTGAAGTTTTCCATTACATCCATATGCCACAGCTTGTTCAGCCATTCCCCAATTAACGTATATCCCTTCAATTTCTAATATTTTGCCACGCAAAAAAGTGCTGCTATAAATATATTTGTTCATGTAGGTCCTTTTGTTTTTGTTTTTGTTTTGTGATCTCTTTAGGGATATAGACCCAGTAATACCATTGCTGGATCAAAAGGTATGCACAGTTTGGTTGACTTTTGGGCATAGTTCCAAATTGCTCTCCAGAATGTTTGGATCAGTTCAAAACTTCAACAGTGTAACAATGTCCCAATTTCCTCACACCGTCTCCAACATTGGTCATTTTCACTTTCAATCATACTAGCCAGTCTAATAGGTTTGATGTGGTGTCTCAGAGTTGTTTTAATTTGTATTTCTCTATTCAGTAGTGATATAGAGAAGGACTTTTTAAACTTTTTTTTTTCACATCAGGACCCCTTTTCACCTTTCAGCAGCTTCCATTGGTGTTGCCTGGCCTGAGGGCATGCATAGTGCAAAGTGCATATGCTTTGTGTTCAGAACCAAGGCTTCAGTGAAGGATGAAACATGAGGAAAAACTGCCAGAAACAACCAGGATTCATTACATGTTTCATCTTTAATTAATATTTTGCTGTTGCATGTTCAGAAACCTTTTATTGGTGCCAAATTTTTTTGTGACCCCATATGGGATCAGGACCCACAGTTTAAGAAATGCTGATTTGAAGCACTTCCTCATATGCCTGTAGATAGCTTTGAGTTCTTCTGAAAACTTCCTGTTCATATCCTTTTACCATTTATCAATCAGGGCATGGCTTGTATTCTTATAAATTTAACACACTTCTCTATAAATCTGAGAAATGAGGCCTTTATCGCAGATACTTGCTGTAAAGATTGTTTCCCAGCTTTGTGCTTTTCTTCTAATCTGGGTTGCATTGGTTTTATTGGAAAAAAAAAACTTTTAAATTTAATGTAATCAACATCCTCTATTCTACATTTTATAATGTGCTCTATCTCTTCTTTGGTCATGAATTCTTCCTCTTTCCATAGATCTGACAGGAAGATTATTCTTTGCTCTTCTAATTTGCTTATGGTGTCATCCTTTATTTCTAAATCATGCATGCATTTTGACCTTATCTTGTTATATGATGTGAAATAGTTGTCTATACCTAGCTCGTGTCCAATTATTTTCTGGTTTTCCCAGCAGTTTTTGTCAAATAGTGAGTTCTTATCTCATAAGTCATTGGGTTCCTCAAACTCTAGGTTACTCTAGTTGTTGACTACTGTGTCTTATGTAGCTAATCTCTTCCACTGATCCACCACTCTACTTCATAGCCAGTACCAAATAGCTTTGATAATTCCCGCTTTATAATATAGGTGGAGATACGATATTGGTAAGCTACCTTCCTTTCTATTTTTTTTTCCATTAATTGCCTAGATATTCTTGATTCTTTGCTCTTCCAGATGAATTTCATTTTTATTTTTTCTAGCTCTATAAAACACTTTTTTGATAGTGTGATTGGTATGGCACTGAATAAGTAAATTAGTTTAGGCAGAATTAGCATTTTAAATATATTGGTTCAGCCTACCTAAGAGCAATTAATATTTTTTCCAACCTTTTAGATCTTATTTTATTAGTGTAAAAACTGTTTTGTGATTGCACTCACATAGTTTCTGGGTTTGTCTTCACAAGTAGACTCTTAGGTATTCTCAGAATTATTTTAAGATGCATTTCTCAAATTAAGACTGTTTTAGAGCATTTTTTTCATAAACCTATAGATAGCTTTGATTACTTCATCTGAAAAAGACCGTTCATATCTTTTCATCATGAATCAATTGGAGAGTGGCTCTTCATTTTATAAATTTGATTCAGTTCTCTATATATTTGAAAAATAAGGCCTCTATCAGAGAAACGTGCTTTGATTTTTTCCACAGTCACTATTGATAACTATATTTCCCTCCATTCTATCCCCACATGCTTTTATCCCTTTCCCCCTCTCCTACTTTCTGGTAGGAAAAGTTTGATTTCTATACCCAATTGAGTCTATATGTTATTCCCTCTTTGAGCCAGTTCTGGTGAGAAAAAGGTTCAAGTATTCCTGTCACCTCCCCGATCTTCCCCTCTATTGTAAAAGAAGGAAAAGAAAAAGTTTTTCTTGCCTTTTTTACATGAGATTATTTACCCCATTTTACTTCTACCTTTCGATTTTTAAGTACTTCCTTCTTTCTCAACCTTAAATTTTATTTTTTAGATACTGTCCCTTCATATTCAACTCACACCTGTGCCCTCTGTCTGTATACAACCCCTTGTACCTGCCCTAACAATCAATTTTTTTTTATAAATTACAAATATCATCTTCCCATGTAGGAATGTAAACAGTTTAACCTTATTAAGTTCATTATGATTTTCCTTTCTTCTTTATCTTTTTATGCTTCTCTTCAGGCTTGTATTTTAAAGTCAAATTTTCTATTCAGCTCTGGTCTTTACATCAAGAATGCTTGAAAGTCCTGTTTCATGGAATATCTGTTTTTCCTGTGAAGGATTACACTTAGCTTTGCTGGTGGGTGATTCTTGGTTATAATCCCACTTCTTTTGCTCCATCATATTACAAGCAATCTAGTGCTTTAATGTAGAAACTGCTAAATCCTGTGTCATCCTCACTGTGGCTCCATGATACTTGAATTGTTTCTTCCTGCTGCTTGTAATATTTTCTCTTTGACTAGGGAACTGTGGAATTTGGCTACAATATTCCTGGAAGTTTTCATTTTAGGATCTCTTTTAGGAGATGATCAGTGAATTCTTTCAATTTCTTCCTTACCCTCTGGTTCTAGAATATCACAGCAATTTTCCTTGATAATTTCTTGAAAGATGTCATCTAAGCTTTTTTGTTGATTATGGCTTTCAAGTAGTCCAATAATTTTTAAATGATCACTTCTAGATCTATTTTCCAAGGCATTTTTCCCTAATGAGACATCTCTCATAGTCTTCTGTTTTTTTCATTCTTTTGATTTTGTTTTTATTTTTTCTTGATTTATCACAAAGTCATTAGCTTTCATTTGATAAATTCTATTTTTTTTAGGATTTATCAATTTTTTGTTTGTTTGTTTGTTTGGTTTTTGGAGGAGGGAAGGCAGGGCAATGGGGGTTAAGTGACTTCCTTGCTCAAGGTCACACAGCTGGTAAGTGTGTCAAGTATCTGAGGCCAGATTTAAACTCAGGTCCTCCTGACTCCAGGGGTGGTGCTCTATTCACTGCATCACCTAGCTGCCCCCGGATTTATGACTTTTAGTAAGCTTTTGGACCTTCTTTTCAATTTGGCCGCTTCTACTTTTTAAAGATTTTTTCTTTAGTTAATTTTTGTTCATTTTTCATTTGGCCAGTTCTACTTTTTAAGGAGCTTGTATCTTCAGTGAACTTTTGTATATTTTCTGCACTTGGCCAATTCTGCTTTTCAAGGCATTCTTCTCCTCAATGGATTTTTGCACCTCTTTTACCATTTGGCCTAGTCTGGTTTTTAAGGTGTGGTTTTATTCAGGACCAAGTGCCTTTGATGAATCTTGCCTTTGTTTCAATCAAGGGAGTCTTTGATTGAATCAAGAGTCTTTGATGACCAGCATAAGAAACAAGAAAACCCCAGGCTCCAGGCCCCACACCTTTTTGCTAAGTAGGTACTAAGCCCCAGGGCCTTGAGAAGGATATATATGATCTGAAGTTGGTGTTTTGTTTTGGGCCTCTCATATACTGGAAGGGTGTCCTGTGATTTAACACGGATGAGATTCTGGGAGCCTCCCCCCACACTCTACTTTGAAAAACCCATAGGTTGTTGCCTCTCTCTCTAGCAACTATGCATGTATTGCTATGGTCAGACAAAACCCTGTCTGTTGATATCTTTATATTTTTTTTATAATTTCTGTTTGTATTTTCTCCGAAGTTTAGGGTGCTGACTTTTCCCCCTGAACAATATATGCATGTTTAATATGTTTAATTAAAGTGAGATTGTTAACCACTTAACCCTTAGAAAAGGGGATCAAAGAACATGTACTAACAGCCCTCCTGTGTGCTCTTTTTGTTGGTCTTTCACATCCATAGCAGCTGCTAGCAACATTATTGTTACACCTCCTCAACCAAGCTGTTGACTCTTCTTTCATGATTTTCTTGATCGCTCTCATTTTACTTCCCATTTTTTCCTCTACTTCTGTTGCTTTATTTATGAAGTTTTCTTTGAGCTCTTCCATGGCCTAAGAACAATTCATGCTTTTCCTGGAGACTTTTGATGTAGGATTTTTGAATTTGTTGTCTTCTGAATGTGTTTTGGTCTTCCCTTTTGTTTCTTGCTCATTTTTCCAGCCTATTTATTGTCTTTTAACTCTTTACTAAAGTGGGTCCCTACTTCCACTGTGTAGGCTTATTATCCCAAGCTTCAGGGGTTTCATGTACTATTTTCAGAGATACTTTTAGGGACTTGTAAGTTTTCAGTTCATCCAAGGCAGTACAATCTAAGAAGGCATATGTTTACTACTTTCTTGGCCTTTGCTCTGGTCTGTAGGTGTCCACAAGCAGTCTTTTCTGCCCTGCAATTGTGGTGAGGGTCCCCACTCCACTGCAGCTGCAAGCCCTGGTATGATAGTGCTCCTCCTTGCCCTGGGACTGCTACCCAGGACTGGGACCTAGATATAAGTATGGGCAAAGCAACTGAGTCCTGTCCCCAGTGCCAGCAAAGCTTACCCTGTTATCTTTTTTCCTGTCCACTTGGTAAATGCCTCCTCTCACCCCTTACTTTCTGTGGGTTGAGAGTTCTGGAAGTAGCTGCTGCTGCTGCTGATTCAGTGGCTCCCAAAGCTTGCTCCTGGTTTGCTGGCATGTACTGCACTGAACTGTGTTTCACTATTACTCTGGCATGACAGACCTTTCCTAACAACCTTCTAAGTTATTTTGGCTGGAAAATTGTTTCACCCCATATTTTTGTTTGTTCTGCCACTCCAGAATTTCGTTTAAGGCATTATTGGAAGGTTTTTGGAGGGTACTGGGTGAGAACTCAGGTGAGTTTCTGCATTTTCTCTGCCATATTGGCTTCCCCTTCTCTCCTACCCACACATACTCAGTTTCTTGAGGAATTTCTAAAATGTTATGGCTTTGAGGCCCTTCATCACCCTGGTTACACTCTTCTGGACGTTATAAAACCTACCAATGTTCTTTCTAAAATATGTTATTCAGAGTTGAAGACACTGATCTAGATATGCTCATAATGAAGGATTGTAGGAGGCCTAGCATCTCTATTGTTCTAACCAAAAAGTATTAATGAAACCTGAGATCAAATAAGCTTTTTTTTTTTATATAATTTGGCTGCCATGTCAAACTGCTTGATCATATTGAGAATTCAGTCCAATAAAACTTTGTGATCTTTTATCTCTTTTATAATTCCATTCTACACTAAAATCTGCATTATACTTAGAAAATACAATTTAAAATAGAATATAAAAATTTACATTTAACTCTATTAATCCAATTATATCAAGTCCAAGATCCAAATCTTCCGAAGTCTTTCAAATCCTTGCTGCCACTCAATATTCTAGTTATCTATTCTCTCTAGGAGTTATCTGAAAATATGATAAACACATCTACTCTGATTCTGCTCACATTATAAAAAGTGGAAAAAACGCAGGACTATTATCAGGTTCCTTGGTGGTTACACAATAGTCCTATTCCCAAATTTATATTGCACTATTAATGAATATTATTTGGTTGTGCCCATGAAACCAGCTTAATTTCTACCTAACTTCTGTTTTTTTAATAATATCTAATACAATAATCATTTCCTCATTTTGTTCTAAAGAACTGCATAAGAGACCCAAGTAAGTGTTTCATTTAATATGGCAACATATATCCACAAGGCTCTTGATGAATCAGACCTTTCATAGAAATAACAGTTAAAAGTTGTCTTTGGGAACCATGCTATCTCTCTACAATTTCTACTTCATATTCTAAGTTCACTGTCTCTTTAACAATACATTCTAGAATTTTGCTATGTGTCTAATTTAAACTTGGTGGCGTTGCTTGCAAACTTCATTCTTTCCCCTTTTTTTGAAAATCAGAATATGTTCTTTGTACTTTGTACTTTTCTGGGCTAGTAGCTTCCACCTCACTCCCTACAATTTTTCAAATGTCATTTATGGTGGCTACAAAATCATATCAGCTAGCTTTTTTAAAACTTTGGTCCTGGGGATGATCTCATCAAGGGAATGTGTGGGATGAAAGATCTTCACCAATTAGAAGTTAATAAGGATCCATCTTAGGGTGGGAACAGAAATAAATTTTATTCAGTTCTTGATAATTTGGCATCCCTCTGCTAGCAAAGAGCGGAACTAGCAAAAGAGGCACTTTACAAGGGGCAAAGTACTCATAATTATACCTAAAACAAGAGAAGTCCTGGCCCACCTCTGACTCTTCTCACTATTGGCTGGGAGGCGGGCTTACAATCTGAGCATGAAAGCTAGACAAAGAACTGGGAAACTGAGGCACAGAAACTCTAATTCCTATTCCCTTAGTTAATGATTACAACTGAAGTGACATCTATAAATCTCAAGAAGGAGAATAAGATAAGGGGAGGGGGAGACCCCCTCCATTCTCTTACAATTCTTTTACTGTAAAGGAAAGCAGGTCACAGTGACCCAATTCTTACTGAGCAGATCGTTAAACCAGAACCAGAAGAAAGAACAAAAAGTTTCAGGGTAAGCTTTCCCAGAGGCTGAGACATCAGACTCTCATGGCCTCAGAATTTTTTTTCACTTCTCTATTTCTTGATTTTTAAACATTTCTTAGTATAGATATAGATATATATTTATATATATCTTCCCTGTGAAGTCTTCACATTTCATTTACCTCACACAAGAAGTTGTGGGTATTCAATATCTGTCTTCTTATTTTGTGTTCCACCCTCCATTGTCTGTTTTTATTTTGCATTTTGAATTCATAAGTTATTCAACTTGGCAGAGAAAAAATCTAACTCTCTCTCTCTCTCTCTCTCTCTCTCTCTCTCTCTCTCTCTCTCTCATTTCCTCTCTCCCTTAACGTTACCTACCAGCCTCAAATCATTCTGAAATTTAACCTTCCTGAAAATGTTCTTACAGGACTATTTCACATTTTTATCCTTTTTCTGTTGCCTGCTTTTGTTCCTATCTGCAATTTGTGTTTTAAAATTCATGTTGTTCCCTGTTCATTGGTCTGGTCTATTTACACAATTCTGATCCTTTTCAAGGGACTGAGTTTTTGTGTGTTTGTTTAGTTTTCCTTTGTTTTTTTTTTCTTTATGAATTGAGAAATTCTTTCTTGAGAGTTTTTTTGCCCTTCATGTGAGCTCTTTGTTCTCATTTCTATTGTTCTGAGTATGATGCATCTTTGAACACTGAAAATTGTTGTCAAATGATAATATGTTGCCTTCAAGTTTTACAAGGATATATTCATCCTCCTTCCTCCATCAATTCCAGACAGTACAGTAAATATCAGGAAAAAAACAGTGGATCACAACATATTGTGGGTTTGGCCTTCTTTTATGAATAGGATGTCACCTCCTTGATAGACAGCTGATTCTTAATTAAAAAGGGAAGGGCCATTCTGACCTTCATATCTGGCAGAAATTGGAATGCAGGAGGCAAGAAATTGCTTCTAACCCTAGGGCAATGAAACTATAAAGCCCATCAATAACTATCAAGAAGAAACAAGAAAAAAGGTTATGTGACCTAATAACTAGAAGTAGTAGCAAGACTGTAAAGCCAGCAGAATGGCAGCATCTTGGCCCTTCTTCTCTTTCTTCTCTACCTAGCACTTAGGAGAGACACATTTTAGACTTCGCTCTTTTTCTTGTTATTCTATATCTCTTCTCTTCAGGAAGATGCAGTGATGGGTAACAGTGTCTCCTTGCATTCTCTATGGCCAATATTAGAGAAAAGTTTTGTCATCTATCTCTAAGCAGTAAACATTATACTTTATCTTCTCCTTTTCACTTTCTCTGCTTGAACTTCTCAGGTATACACAAAAAGACAGTGAGTAACATACTCACTGACACACTCTCAGATATACACAAAAAGACAGTGAGTAACAGATACTGACACACTCTTTAAAAAAAGGAATACTTTATATTTTAGATTATAATTAGGTCCCAACCAGTGCAAAAAATAAAATCTCCTAAAGTGGTCATATGTATTCAAATTCACTGTATTTAAAGGCATAATTATGTAAAATATGGTAATTGATTCCAACACAATGGAAAAATGCAGTACAAATTCAAATAATATGACTACTTCATGAAATTCATTGTTCACACTAATCAGGCCCTAGCTCTATTGAGATAAATCCTACTTTGATTGCAAAAAAGTAGTTTTTTATAGATATGAATGCTTTCTAGGGTGCTAGGATATTTTCTTTATAGTTGTCTACTAAGAAAAGCATTACCTCGTGGTGGATAGAAAGCTAGACTTTACATTGAGGATATCTAGCTCCTACACTCCCCATGTGATCATGACCATCAGTTTTCTCCTCTGTAAAAGGAGGATAATAATATCTAATATAATAATAATATAATAAAAGTTGCTATGAGATATCAGTGAAATATAAATGGCAACTCATTTTTAACATCTCAACTTTTAATACACTTTTATGTTTATCACTGAGCTATGGCTTTCCTCTGTTTTCCTCTTTGGGAAAGGAAACACTCTCTTTGAAACATCATCAGGCACTTCACAGTCTCATTATATTCATCTTTTGAATGAAAGTGGGTTTTCATTTTCTAGAGTTCTGAATTCAAATCACTTTACTAGCTGATGCCCAGAAGATCCTAAGATAAGTGGTCTTCAACAGGTCTGGGTTATGGTAGACTTTGTAATGTTCTGAAACATTTTAATTTTTTCCCTAAAATCTGTGTTCCAACATGTCATCTTTCCTCTCCTTTTCTATCAGAAAGGAAAAAAAAATTGTGTTATATCTTTCACCCAAGGTATTATACTTTCTATTTTCCCAGCTAAAAGGACCCTCTTTGCTGATCAGAATCAGGACCATTATATCCATCTTTCCTCTTTACATTTTGAAAGATGATTTTACTGTTTAAGCCAGGCAAGGAATTCTTAACTCTTCTATTTTGAAAGAGAAAGCTCTAGAAATCATTGGATAATTGAAGTTGCCCATTCTTACTAAATCATGATCCTATATTAGGTTTTTTGATCTGATTTTCAAATACATCTATAGATTCTTTTTTCTCCCAGTGACCTATTGGTGACAGATTAAATATTGTTTCTATTTTTAATTCCATGGATTTTCATTGGCATATCTTCTAATGTGCTTCCCTAAAAGTGGTTCTTAAATTTCCTCACATCTTCTTAACGAGTAATGCTATACTGACTCTTCCCATTTAATTTTTTTTTTGTAGTTTTTGAAAAAAAAATATTCTAAATCAATATGCTAGTCCTGGACCCCAACCTATTAAATCTTAGTGACTCCTCTGATATCAGTGAGTTACTTCTTTGAGAATTAGCTAGAATTTTAAATTCATTTTTTTTATTGTCCATGGTTTCTACAGCTGTGAAATTCATTGGTTAAGCTATTGTAACCAAATTTTAATTTAAACTAATTTTTACAAGATAATACATTTCTCATTATAAATTGCATACATCCTTGTAGCTTCAATTGAAGTCTAAATTTCTTCCCCTTTGCTCTACTCCCACTGATACCACCAGTGTTTAACACACTGCTTAGTAAATAGTAAGTCCTTAATAAATATATATTGACTCTTGACAAACTCTAATAACATACATCCTACCTTCTTTGACTTTTATCCCAATGTAAGTTTCCGTCAAATCACTTCAGGATTGATCAATCCTCTTTAAACAAGAATCTAGTCATGTCATTCTAATCTTCCCAAATTTTCCAATTGATTACTTATTGCCTATCAGGCTAAATCCACACTTGTATATTTGACATTTCAGATTTTTTCAGAACCTGAAAAAACCCTCTTTTCAGTGCTATCTCATGTTGTTCTTTTCCTAATTCTCTATGTGCCAGCCTCGTTACGCTCCACCCCATTTTCTAATACAGCTTTCATTTTGCTACCTCTGTACTTTTCCTTACACTGTTCTTAATCTTAAAATGTCTTTTCTCATCATTCCTCAGCATGGTGAATTCTTACCCACCATTTAAAGCAAAATATAAACATTGCTTCTCCTAGGATATCTTCCCCAGTATCCCACAAGGGATAAATATATATGTATATGTGTATACATATACATACATATATTATCATATTAATACATATGCATATGTATATACACATATACATATATATTTATCCCTTGTGGGATACTGGGGAAGATATCCTAGCAGAAGTAATGCATACATATACATGTATATACACATATATACATATATATACATATACCTATATACACGCATACACATATACACATACATACATACATATACACGTACACATATACATGTATATGTATATGCATGTATGCATATATGCATATATACATTTTATATATAAATATATGTATGAATTATGTGTGTATGTGTATATATGTATATATCTTTGTATGTATAGGTATAGATACAGGTATAAGTATAGGTATAGGTATATTTACGTATGTATAAACTTGAACACTTAATAAATGTTTGTTGAATTGAATTTTAAAATGAAAGACTGCTTTCTGACAGTCCTCTGGCATAAAGGAGTGCCTCCTGGGAAGATTCAGGCTTGCCCTATTGACCTTCACTTTCTATAACTTGGCACACATTCCCCTACTCTCCTGATGTAGGCAGAGCTGTCATTAGGATAAGTCCTTGTCTGGGTACCGAGTATAATATGTATAAGAAAAGGCCAGTGGGCCAGCCAGAGACATTGGGGAAAATAAACCCCTAATGAGTTCAGGTGCTGAGAGTAACATATAAAACAATGTGAGTCAGTTTAATGCAAATATTTATAGCAAGCAGTGGGGAAAATGGAGAAAGAGAGAGAAGTAAAGGGGACCCAACATATAATTCAGGCATGTACACTAACATAGAGCATAACTCACATATGGGCAGCACTGCCCTAGGGAGCACAGAGACATAATTCCATTTAGTAGGGAGGTGCTCCAAAAGGAAGGTGTGCTCCTGCTGGAGTGGAGGAGTTGCTGCAAAATATCCTTCTGAGGATGAGGTTCTTATAATTTTGTTGGCCAAGTTGCATATCAAGTGTATTTTTAAGGTTTATTACCAATGAAAAAACAAGCTGGTGGTAAGCAAAATGTTATTTGGGAGACACAGTTATACTAAAAATGTTAATGAAAAATGTTATTGTCAGTATTTTTCCATGCATATGTTCTATAGGCTTACAACCTCCCTTACCGAGAATCTGTCATGATGTTCTTAAGACTACTAGGCCCAATATTACAATATGGACCTTCTTCACTTGAACTTTCTAATATAAAGAAAATCAAAGAAAACAGAGGGTGTGTGTGTGTGTGTGTGTGTGTGTGTGTGTGTGTGTGTGTGTGTGTGTGTGTTTGGGGGGAAACAGTTCAGGGTGAATAAACAAAAACAAGCTAGACTCGTACTAAGAAGTAAAGTGACACATTTGACAGAGTATTGGATGAAAAGTTCAAATTTGACCTCATCTACCTTCTAGGTGTATGACCTTGACTGCAAGTCATCAAGTTAATTCCTTCTTTTGTCAAAAAAGACTATAATACTACTTATCTTCTCAGGGTTAGTTTTCAGAATAAAATGAAATATTCGTGAAATATTTTCTAAACTTCAAAGACCATATGCTACCACTGCTACTACTGCTACTGCTGTTGCTGCTGCTGCTACTACTAGTGCTACTACTACTACTACTAGTACTACTACTGCTGCTGCTGCTGCTACTACTACAATTATTTATTAATTATTCTCAGATAAGATCAGAGCAAAGCCAGAATGAAGATAATCAAGGCTAGGAGAATTAGAATAAAACTCTTTGAATCCCAGAAGGGAAGGCTTAAACAGGGCTGCTAACAGTGTCCTTACCCGAAAGAGAGAAAATAAGTGTGCCTATTCACTCAGGATCTTACTAGCAAGTGAAAGGCCAACGTTTGCCATCAACCCAAAGGCAAGAGAAAAAAAAATACAAAACTCCAGTAGTGAAGTATATTTGGAGAGTAGAATATCATAACTAACCACTATGGAAGGTTTACTAAGAAGTTAATAGAACAGAGGACCATCTGTTTTAGATGCTGGGATAAACTGAACTTACAGAGACAAAACACTTTTTTAAAATCCCTTTCCTCAAGGAACTTACATTCTATTTTAAGAAACTATATATATATATATATATATATATATATATATATATATATATATATCCCCAAAATAAATACAAAATATGTGCAATGTTAATCTCCTGGGAGTAGGGCAGAAGTCAGATAAAACTTCAATTGAAACTTCAATGGAACTAGAGATTTCCACAGAAATGAGGGAAGAAACCACCCTAGCAATAGAATAAGGGCTGTGCAAAGGTTTGAAGGTGGTTGATGGGATAATTTATCATTTTAATCATCTATCCAGTTGTCAAATGTTTTTTAATTATACATATTTGCCACATACCCCATTTGACTACAGAATCATGAGAATGGAGAATTGATTGTACATAAAGTCTTTATGACACCTAATATAGTGTTCTGTACACACTAGGGGCTTCATTAAGGCTTGTAGAACTTTACTGAATTAAAGAGATTGAATACGTTAACACTGGTTAATGATCAACAAACTAATCGTAAGTAAAATTATGCCAGCCTTGAACAAGGAGAACTTGTATTTGTGTGTGCTCCCATTCACCCAAAATTGTTACCTGTTGTACCATTTTTTAAACCTTAATCCATTAAAAAAAAGTAGACAAGTCACTGGGATGATTCAGCATGGAGCACATAAAAAAGATGTCAAAAATAAAACTCACATGAGTTGCTCTGAGTATATGCATTTAAGTTATAGCAGCATGAATATGTTCAGTTCCATGCTTAATATCCACCTCCGTTTGCTTCCAGCATTAGGGTGCTTGAACAGCTTGGTAATTAAACCATTCTAAAACCAGGTGCATATTTAAGGTTCAGTCATTCGAAATACTGTAGCATTGATCATTTGCACCTGCTTTCTCTTTCATATTTTTTGGTGCCATGGTGATTTTAGGCCCATTCCTATCCAGGTCACAAAATTTGGAGTTCTATAAACACAAAAATAGATTTTCAGAAGCACTCCAGAATGTTCTCATTGTATATAACTGTGTATGTAAATTATATGTATGTGCTTTTCTGTATGCCAATAGCGGCACACATAAATACACAAAAACATGTGTATAATGCCCTTTTCTATTGGATTTGATCTTTAACAGTGCACAAAATCAGTATGTTTGTTTGGCTGGTTTATACTCTATTATAGAGTTAATGCCATTGGGAATAAACTATGTTTAACTCTATTTTCTAACGAAGAGATGCATTACTGAATCCATATATGTTCCAAAGAAAACAGCCACTTTTCACTTCTGTAATTCTGCATGCAGCCCTTTGTGTTAACAGCTTTTATTTTGGAAACTCATAAATTACCAGATACAAGATGCACACTCATCTTTGTGTTTGGAAAGAAAGAGAACAATTGGGATCTGGCTGAGAAGCTAATTTTGCTATTCCTCTTCGCTTAGTATGTGTTTCCATTTTGACTGCTAGTTTGGAAATTGAGGTGGCTTTACTATCCTTTGTGGGCCAACCTGTCGTTTCTCTTGGGATAAAGCACAGTAGACTCTAAACAGTGTCTAAAAACACTCCCACCCAAAATAAAAAATAATAGAACTGCTGTGGCTACAAATAATAGCCAAAAAAGACACATCGTGGTGTGGAGTGAGGCCAGCCTTGGGGGCAATAACTGTCTTTTCAAGAAGTTGTATTTGCAATGTCAATGTCCCTGCCAGCATGGCATCAGAGAAGGAAGAATTATAAGCCAAGCGATAAACTTTCTAAACTAATTCCTGCCAGGTTCCAATTATTTGAACATAGTCCAAGAGTCATTTTTTTCAATCAGGATCAGAAATACAATTCTGATTGTGCCGGACTCAAGGACTATGAAGGCACAGAACTTTGTCTTGACAGATACCTCAATGATACCTACCTGTTCTATTCTCACATTCAAATGCAAGGGAATGCTTATTTCTCAACTAGTATTCAGCACATGTGTAGGACTAAGCACTAAAGATCCTTGGAAAGAGGTCTCTGGTTCCCCTGACCACTTCATGAAGAGAGATAGCTCTTCTGCTGCTTTTTGATCTGCCGTCCCAATGTGTAGGTAGGTTTAAATGAGAAGATTCCCATCTTGTTCACCCTACTGTCTGATGATCTGGGACCAAAGGGACAATTATTTGACTATAAAGCAAATTAAGTACTATAAAATCATAGGTTCACAACTGTAAGGTAAAGACAGAGAATGCATAATTATGAAACACCTACTTTATGCTAAATACTTTATAAATAGTATCTTAGTTGATCTTTACACCAGCCCTAGGAGGAGGATGCTATAATAATCCTCATTTTACATTTAGGGAAATTGAGCAGTTATGTGACCTGCCCAGGGTCACTATGATTTCCACAGCTCGTGTCTCAGGCTGGCTTGAACTCAGATCTTCATAACTCCAGGTGGTCCAGTGCTTGATCCACTGTGCCACTTAACTGTCTTATCTAGTGACTATCTAATCTGACCTCCTCATTTAACAGAGGAAGAAAATGTAGTCAAAGAGGTAAAGTAACTTGCCCAAGGTTATATGGATATATAGGTAGCATGGATAATAGGTAGCAGAGACATTCAGATGAATGAGTTTTGGTTTTTGTGTTTGTATCTTCAGGGCTGAGCAAATAATAGACACTTTTTTTGATTGATAGACTAAGGTGATTTAAGGTAAAGAGGCAGCAATAGAGATTTTGTGAAATCACTATAAAGAAACAACTTCAGATAGGCCTTTAAAACATAATAAATAATCATTCCCGAAGCCATCCCATAAAATGCCCTCCTCCCTGCATTTAAACATAGCTTCAGCATTTTATTTTTTCCTCTCTTTCAAATATAGAAAGATAGTAGCATTTTGCTAATCTTTATTGCTTATAATATCATTGATTCTTACCTTTGGCCCAAAGAAGTCTGTTGACTTTTGTTTCCAAGGAACAATAATGGCACATTTTGAAGTAGGATAAGTGTATGCCCTCTGTTTCTTTTCCTCCTCTGTGTGAGGGACATAATGTTAATATCCTGAAGCTTTATCTTCCTGACCCTTCCTATCTCATCTCACTCCTTCCCCATATCAGTTAGAGACTCCCTAGCAAGTACTAAAGTTGACATGTCTCATAAAATTCCCCGGCTATATTTTCACAAACAGGTTTATTATCTGTTTCTAAATGCCCTTTAAATCTAGTAATCCTTTAAAGTGTGGAAATGAATAAAAACAAATACAATTCAAATAAATATACTTAATATTTTTGACAAAGAATTTAGAACCAGAACGGACCCTACAAATCAACTTGTCTAATGCCTTCATTTTATAGATGAGGCAAGGTAAGGTAAAATTTCTAAGGTCATATGGACAAGAATTCAAAGCCAGAGACTCAGAATTTCAACTCAGTGTTCTTTCCAATACACTATGTATACATAATTTAAGTTGAAAATTTATGGTAGAATTATATATCTGGCATGATAAACTTTATTAAGAAATGAACTTGGGTCCCATTTCTATTTCTCGTGTTTATGGTAGCAAGTAGTGTAAGTGATATGGAGGAATAGTAAAGCATATGAATAAAATTCAGTAGGTTTCATGGTAAGATAGACAAGCTTCTCAAAGTAAATAATCTTCAGTTCCATCAATGACAATAAATGGTTTTCTTATAGTCATTTATTTCTTTCAGTCAGTGGCTTTACAAATTTTTGTTGGTCAAGGATTCCTTTGGCATACAAATCTTTTAGGCATTTTTTGATTTCTCTCTGTGAAATGTACAACTGATAGATTTTATCATTAAAATTTATGGAATTTCTTAGCCATTCTCTCTAACTCTCTCATCTGTTTGTCTTTCAATACAAATAGCTTCAATAAAAACTTTATTTTGAAGCCTTGATTATTATTATGACCAAGTAGAGAACTTCCAAAATGGAAATTTTTCCTCATTTGATGCAGATTCTCAACTCTGTCAATGTGTTGTCTTACAGAGTTGCCTGGAGCAACGTGAAGCAATGAAGCATTGAATTATTGTCACCAAACTAGTATGTGTCAAAGGAAGGACATGATTTTTCTGGGCCTCTTTCCATTAGCCCACTGACTCAAAACAACAAATTGTGAACATATAAACACCTTTGCATTTCTGGAAGAAAAAGCGGTGAAGAAACATTAGGGAAATGTCCTAAGTCCAGACAAATGGAAGAAATTAATCACAGAATTTAGGAGACATAAGATACCTGAAAATTCATCAAGTTCAATCTTCCATTTTTACAGGTGAATAAACTGAGTTTCAATGATATTAAATGACTTACTTGAGCTCACTAGCTAATTATTAGAGAAATGAATATTCAGGAGCATTGTACTCCCCTCCAAAATGTCTCCCAGCATTGCATTTTATTTGTTTGTTTGTTTATTTAAGGAACCAGGCAGAGCCACACTTTAAATTTCACTGATATAAGGAACTCTTAGTGAAGAAACTCCTTTTAGCAATGCAGTAGTCTACTGTTTTTCAACTTATTTGCTTAGAGAGAAATTTGACTTGTGATACTGAGAAATTAAATAACTTACACAGGGTCCCTCTAGGATGGCAATATCTGTCAGGGGTGATACTTAAAACCAGATATCCCTAGCTCTAAGGCCAGCTCTCTATCATCTTATTCCATAATATCTATTTCTCTGGGTGTTAACAAGTCACTAATTTATATGATCATCTTTTCCTGGAGAAAATATTGGAATAGGGATTAATGAAAATCTGAATGAGTAATTGAATAGTTATAAATATAGTGTTAGCTGCTTTAAATTAGGAGGGTAAACCAGATTTGTGGACATAAACTCAGAGGGAATGTCATAATAGGACAGATTTATGTTCTTTCAGCTTAATTGTTTTTTTATTTCGAGATTGAGAGAGAGAGAGAGAGAGAGAATAATTTAGGCCATTGGTCTCAAGTGGCAAAAGTCAATATCCATGTCAAGACATTAACATTCTAAGAAGCAAATAATAAGCTATATTTAAGAAAAGCAAATCCTCCTTTTTGCTCTTTCATAGACTATAAAATAGTCACAGTATTTTCAAATACTGAATTCATACAGAGAACAAACCATTTGGGAAAAAAATATGCAGTAAAAATGTTGTATAGTTTATGTTTGTAATAAAGTAAATTTAAGACTGCTCCCATAACTTGACTTTTCTGACAACATGTCATCTGGACATAAATCTGTTCGAGAAACCAGGACCAAAGTCTGTACGGCAGAATCTTAATATGCAATTTGATTCAGGATGATTAGTCATTAAAATATACTCCCAGAATTTTCCTTTCCTTGGCAACAAAAAGTAAGCTATTAGCATTTCATATGACATCTAATCTATTCTTGGTTGAAAGTCGACTTTCATTTATATTTATAATTAAACAATGTCACATATCCATTATTACAAAATGAAGGTACACCATCCATTTTTTAAAGCACTTTGCAAAAAGGACACTATTCCCCCAAGAGTTAACTTATGTGTGTGAGGTTTTCTCAGAATACATACACACACACACACACACACACACACACACACACACACACTTCTCAACTGCGTTATACAGGCAGCCTTTCCCCCCAAACATCATTGGGAATTTCATGTCCTGATTTCTGAGACTAAAACTAGGACTTTCTCTGTGATCATTTTTAGTTGATAATCTCTCTAAAGTAGTTTATATTACTCTATGAAGTTTTGATCTCTTCTGAAACATTTGTAGTTAAATTAGAAGGGGTAATTAAATTAGAAGGGGAAATTTTAGATGTATTTCAATATTTCTCATTCACATTAAATTTTCCCTCTTTTAGATTTACATACTTATTGAAAGTATCCAAGAAATAATGTTTCACATCTTCGTATAGCATTTTCTAGCTTTTTCAAGTTTTCCCATGTACTTTATCTGATTAGACACTCGTAACACTCCTAGAAAGTAGGAAAGGCAGGCATTGTACAACATATGAGTTAATACTCTGAGAAACGTTGAGTGACTTGCCCAAGGTTGCATAATGGTGAGAATGTGATGAGAGCAAAGATGAGAAACTGGGTCCATGACCCTTGGGGTTTCTTTCACTACCCTTCACTTTCTAATATTTTCAATCTAGTCAATTTCATGGGGGCCATATATTTTGTGTTATTCAGATACGACAATATTTCCTAGATATTTTTCCTATTGATATTGATAATGAAGTTGAAAATTAAAATGTAAACCACATTTTTATAATGCTTTAAAATTTGCAAAACACTGAAAATATTACCTTACTTTATCCTCATGCCAAACCTAGGAAGTAGGTACTATTATTATTCTGATTTTACAGATGACAAAACTGAGGCGGGCAGACATTAAGTGACTTGCATCTAGGGTAACAGAGCTAGTAAGTTATCTGAGGCTAAATATGAACTCAAGTCTTCTGGACTTCAAGTCTTGTGCCAGTGTAACACCTAGCCTAGCAGCCACTGTGCATATTATCATAATATATAATTCATAAGAACTTGAATTGAGGATAGATATAACACTCAGAAGAAAGAGTATTAGACTTACAGTTAACATTACACTTACATAATACATTACATCTCTTAACATTAACAATAGTCATTACATTACATAATATATTAAACTTCTATTGCATCACAATGCAAGGTTATTTAAGAGTGCATTTTTCAGACTTAACTTCTTTAATACTTTATATATTAAAAGGAAAATACTTCGCCTTCCATGTAGTCATCAATCCTTCTCAATGAATGCCTCATCGTCGTCCCTACATAGATTGCTCCCAGATATATGTATGTGTATATGTATATATGTGTGTATATACATATATATACACAATGTGATATAAACAACTATACACATGTATGTATATATGTATATGTATATATGTATCTGTGTGTATGTGTGTGTGCATCACTAGAATTTATCTCTCCCTTGGCCTCAGGTTCTGCAACACCAACTGTACATACTGAATATTTGCAATGAGATTGCCTATTTGTTTCTGATTGAATAAGAGATAGTAAGTTAGTTCAGTAGATAGAGTACTTAACCTAGAGTCAGAAAGATTTGGATTCAAATCTTACCACAGACACTTACTAATTGTGTGAATCTGGACAAATCAGTCTCTGCAAGTGTTTCCATAATCTGGCTAGCAGCTTCTGTGGGGGTGTAAGATCCACCCACAGCCAGCACCCAGAAAGCTGCTAGCATGCTGCAAAAACACAGGTTCTTTTAATCTGCCTTAATAAGGACAGTAAGGTTAAGGGGTTGGCAAGCTTACTTTAATTTAGCACACAAATATCATTCACTTAGTTCAAGGGAAAAAGCCAGCACACTGAACTTCAGAGCAAAATACAAACAAATTACAAACATCAACAGACAGACGTTGTCTGATTCAAATACCAATCCATAGTTACCAGAGTTCCACAAAGTCTCAGCATCCGGGTTTACAAGCTGGAGGGCTCCCTAGCTACAGCTGCCCAGAGTCTCCTCATCAACACCATCTCAACAGCCCTGCACAAATGGCTCTGTCCTCCCTTCTTATAGGGCTTCAGACATCATCAAATGTCATCTGAATGACCAGGATTTAGGCTGCTATGATTGGTTCTAGTTAGCCCCTCCCCTTAGGACCCTGGGAGGTTCACATCCACATAGGTTAGGTTAACATCTAATGGGGCATGGCTCTGGAGTTAGCACCTCCCCTTAGTCAGCCCCACCTTGGGCCCCACCCCAGTTACCTATCCACATCCACATAGGTTTCACACCTAATAGGGGTTTGGACCTGGGGCTTAGCATTACTCAAAGCAAACAAAAGCCAAATTCTTCAAGGGCACTAAATGCTAAGGAGTCCGTTTTGCTTACCAACTCACTCCACCCCTTCTTATAGGATACAGCAAGTTTCAGTTTACTCATCTGTAAAATCATAATAATAATAATGCCTGTTTCATAGGGAGTTTATAGGGGAAAAAGTGAAATAATATTTCCAAATCACTTTCAAACATTAATGTTCTATGTAAGTTTAGTAGTAGTAGTGGTGGTGGTGGTAGTGTTAGTAGTAGTAGTAGATGTAGTAGTAGATGTAGTAGTAGTAGTAGTAGTAGTAGTAGTAGTAGTAGTAGTAGTAGTAGTAGTAGCAGCAACAGTAATCCAGAATAAAACTTCGTGCCTGAGGATCATTCATGGTCATCTGATGTGGCCAATGTTTTTACATAAGAGTCATGTAATAGATATTTGAAATCCCTAAAACTAATATATGTTTATATTCACAATGAATATGCTAATCACTTCCATGCTGAGAAAAGGCTGTTTTCAGTCTTTATTAATAAAATAGATTTATATATGACTCTCACACATAATTTTCAAATAAAAGAAAGTATTGCCTAGAAGTCCATATTGAATCATTTACCTGAAAAAAAATCCCATATTTGTTTGACAGATGTTATTCATATTATCATCAATTCATGCAGTTCATCTCCAATAATGTTTATTTGCATCATTTAAAAACAATTTTCTTCCCAATTTTCTCACATTTTAAAATTGTGGTGGCTAAGTTCACTACGTTCATTTATTTCCAAACCAATTCAACGAACATTTATTAAGTGGCTACCATATGCTGATGACACAAGTAATAAAAAAGGAAGATAGTCCCTGCCGTCAAGGAACTTAGAATCTAATGGGGGAGACAAATTGCAAAGGGAGGCAGGAAGGCAGAGAGTAGGGAATGGAACATGAAGGTTGTACCCAATGTATTCCATGGAATTGAATGAAGGCAAAGCTGCAAATGAAAAAAAAAAAAGGAGGGACCTGAGAAGTCCGTTTCTGCCTTCTTTTTTTATTTATTTTTTTAAGATATTTATTTAATATTTTTAGTTTTCAGGATTGATTTCCACAAGATTTTGAATTACAATTTTTCTCCCCATTTCTACCCTCCCCCCACTCCAAGATGGCATATATTCTGATTGCCCCATTCCCCAGTCAGTCCTCCCTTCCATCACTCCATTCATCCCATCCCCTTTTCCCTTCCTTTCTTGTAGGCAAGATAGATTTCTATGACCCATTGCCTATATATCTTATTTCTCAATTGCATGCAAAACAACTTTTTTTTGAAGATCTGCTTTTAAAACTGAGTTCCAAATTGACTCCCCTCTTTCCTTCCTACACACCCTCCTTAAGAAGGCAAGCAATTCAACATAGGCCACACATGTATTATTATGTAAAACACTCCCACAATACTCATGTTGTGAAAGATTATATTTTGCTCCCTCCTATCCTGGCCCCCTTTATTTAGTTTTCTCCTTTGACCATGTCCCTTTTCGAAAGTGTTTGCTTTTGATTATCTTCTCCCCTATATGCCATCCCTTCTATTGTCCCCCCTTTTTATCACCTTCCTCCTTCTTTCCTGTGGGGTAAGATATCCAATTGACTGTGTATGTTATTCTCTCCTCAAGTCAAATCCAATGAGAGCAATATTCAATCATTTCCCCTCAACTGCCCCCTATTCCCTTCCAATGAACTGCTTTTTCTTTTTTTTAATTTATTTATTTTTTTTTTTTTTGCTTTTCTTTTTTTTTTTTTTTAATTAAATTCTTTTTTTTTTATTAACATCTTTAGTTTTCAGCATTAATTTTCACATGCATTTGAATTACAGATTTTTCTCCCCATTTCCACACCCCCCCACTCCAAGATGGCGTACACTCTGGTTGCCCCGTTCCCCAGTCTGCCCTCCTCTCTGTCCCCCCACTCCCCTTCCATCCCCCCCTCCCCCACTTTCTTGTAGGGCAAGATAAATCTCTATGCCCCATTGCCTGTGCATCTTATTTTCTAGGTACATGAAAAAAAAACTTTTTTACTTCT
>CM053623.1:270560682-270585003 GCA_028646595.1 Phalanger gymnotis
ACTAAAGAGTTCTATGTTCCACGCTTCGGTGGATGCCCTGCCTCACCAGCACTCCTCCTTCCCCAAGAACCCCCTACCAGGACTGGGCTTAAATCTTCGGCAGGCTCTGTATCCTGCTCTGATCAGCCACTTAATTCCTCCCACCAGGTGGGCCTAGGGCCAGAAGCAACTGCAGCTGAATTTCTAAAGCTGCTCTGCTCCCGTTGCCCCAGGGGTGGTAGGTGAACCGCAAACTCAGTCTTGTCCCGCAGCTTTTCTCACTAACCTTCTCTGTCGTCTTTGCTGTTTGTGGGTTGTGATGTCTGGTACATGCCACAGCTCAGTAATTCGGCATGCTAGGGCACTCTCCACTCCACTCCTGGTCTCGTCAGTCTGCGGTCTGCCGTGCCGAGCGCTTGGCTCTGCTTGGCTCAGCTCCGCTCCCCTCAGCTGGGAGCTGGGAGTTCAGACCTTACAGACCTTACCCCGAGACCATCCAGGCTGTCTTGGGCTGGAGCCCTGCTTCCCTCTGCCACTTTGTGGGTTCTGCAGTTCTAGAATTTGTTCAGAGCCATTTTTTATAGGTTTTTGGAGGGACTTGGTGGGGAGCTCACGCAAGTTACTGCTTTCCAGTCGCCATCTTGGCTCCGCCCCCTGAACTGCTTTTTCTTGACATTTTTATGTGGGATAATTTACCACATTCTATCTCTCCCTTTCTCCCTCTCTCAATATATTACTCTCTCATCTCTTTATTTGATCTTTTTTAGATATCATCCCTTCATATTCAACTCACCCTGTGGCCTCTGTCTATATCCATATATGTACATATGGATATGTATATTCCTTTCAGCTACCCTAATACCGAGATCTCACGAATTACACACATCATCTTTTCATGTAGGAATGTAAACAAACAGTTCAATTTTAGTAAGTCCCGTATGATTTCTCTTTCTCATTTACCTTTTCATACTTCTCTTGATTCTTGTGTTTGAAAGACCAATTTTTTATTCAGTTCTGGTCTTTTTACTGAGAAAGCTTGAAAGTCCTCTATTTTAATGAAAATCCATATTTTACCTTGGAGCATAATACTCAGTTTTGCTGGGTAGGTGATTCTTGGGTTTAATCCTAGCTCCATTGACTTCCAGAATATCATATTCTAAGTCCTTTGATCCTTTAATGTAGAAGCTGCTAAATCTTGTGTTATCCTGATTATGTTTCCACAGTACTCAAATTATTTCTTTCTGGCTACTTGCAGTACTTTCTCCTTGATCTGGGAGCTCTGGAATTTGGTGACAATATTCCTAGGAGCTTTCTTTTTGGGATCTTTTTCAGGAGGCAATCAAGGGTTTCTTTCAACTTCTATTTTACCCTCTGGCTCTAGCATATCAGGGCAGTTCTCCTTGTTAATTACTTGAAAAATGATATCTAGGGTCTTTTTTTATAATGGCTTTCAGATAGTCAAATAATTTTTAAATTATCTCTCTAGGATCTATTTTGGAGGTCATTTTTTTAATTTTAAATCATTATTTATTTATTTAATATTTTTAGTTTTCAGCATTAATTGTCACAACTTTGAATTATAAAATTTCTCCCCATTTCTGCCCTCCCCCCACTCCAAGATGCCATATATTCTGATAGCCCCATTCCCCAGTCAGCCCTCCCTTCTGTCACCCCAGTCTCCCTTATCCTCTTTTGCCTTACTTTCTTGTAGGGCAAGATAGATATTTACGCCCCATTGCCTGTATGTCTTATTTCCTGATTGCATACAAAAACATTTTTTGAACATCTTCTTTTAAAACTTTGAATTCCAAATTCTCTTCCCCTTTCCATCCCCACCCACCCTCCCTAAGAAGGCAAGCAATTCAACATAGGCCACATGTGTATCAGTCCAATAATTTTTAAACTATCTCTCCTGGATCTATTTTCCAGGTCAGTGGTTTTTCCACATTGTCTTCCATTTTTTTCATTCCTTTGGTTCTGTTTTACAATATTTTCATTTCTCATAATGTCACTAGCTTCCACTTGCTCCAATCTAATTTTTAAGGTAGTATTTTCTTCAGTGGTCTTTTGGACCTCCTTTTCCATCTGGCTAATTCTGCTTTTCAAGGCATTCTTCTCCTCATTGCCTATTTGGAGATTTTTTGCCATTTGAGTTAGTCTGGTTTTTTTAGGTTTTATTTTCTTCAGTATTTTTGGGCCTCCTTTAGGAAGTCATTGACTTGTTTTTCATGGTTTTCTCACATCACTCTCATTTCTCTTCCCAATTTTTCCTCTACTTCTCTTATTTGCTTTTCCAAATCCTTTTTGAGCTCTTCCATGGCCTGAGACCAATTCATGTTTTTCTTGGAGGCTTTTAATGTAGGCTCTTTGACTTTGTGACTTCTTCTCTCTGTATGTCTCTTCTTTGTCACCAAATAAAAGATTCCAAAGTCTGAGTCTGACTATGAGACCGTTTTCACTGGCTGTCCATGTTCCCAGCCAACTACTTGACCTTTGAGCTTTTTATCAGGGTCTGAATGCTTGTGGAATACAGAGTACTTTTGTCCCAAGCTTGAAGGGCTGCACTGCTATTTTCAGAGCTACTTCTACACAGCAGTGCTCCTTCTCCCCCAAGAAGCACAAACCAGGATTGAGGCCCAGATCCAGGCAGGGCAAAGCAGCCTATGCACTCCCACTCTAATCTGCCACTTAATTCCTCTCCCTAGGTGGACCTGGGGCTGGAAGCAACTGCAGCTGTACCTCTAGAAGCAGCCTCAGAGCTGTACCACCTCCTCAGCCCCCAGGGCTGTGGCCAATTGCAATGAACTCCTTTTTCTTGCAATTTTTATGTGAGATAATTTACCATATTCTATCTCTCCCTTTCTCCCTATCTCAATATATTCCTCTCTCATCCCTTTATTTGATTTTAGATTTTTTAGATATCATCCCTTAGTATTCAACTTACCCTGTGCCCTCTGTCTATATCCATATATGAATATATGTATATGTATATTCCTTTCACTCTGTCCTGGAAGCATTTCCCACTAACCTTCTCTGTTGTCTTTGGTGTTTGTGGGTTGAGAAACCTTACTCACTTACTTATTCAGGGTGCTACAGCCTTTTCTGCCTGGCTCCTAGTCTTGGTGTGGCCTGTGCTGGGCTCTTCTCTGCTCTGCTCCCAGCTCTGTGCAATAGACCCTTCCCAGCAGCCATCCAGGCTGTCCTGGGCTGGAGCCCTGCTTCCCTTTGCTATTTTGTGGTTTCTGCAGCTCTAGAATTTGTTCAAAGCCATTTTTATACATGTTTGGAGGGACCTGGGGGGAAGCTTAAGCAAGTCCCTGCTTTCTGGCCCCATCTTGACTCCCCCTTTTCTGCCTTCTATAAAGGAAGGCATTGGGAGGAATTTGGTACTCTACCCATAAGCCCCTTAAATTAGGGAGAGGAGACAGGAATGTGGAGTGAATCAAGACTTGAGTTAGCAGAAGGGTGATGAGAATAGAAGTGATAAGCTTCTCCTGGGAGGGGAATCTTGTTCTGTGGAGTTGAAATTATACAGAGCAGCAGATGCAAAGTGGTATACCAAGTTTCTGAGTAAAAAACGAACAAAACCAACTAATTGTGTTTCCCAGATCTACAACTTACTATGTATTTTCAGCAAGTCAGTCCTCATCGCTAGACCTTAGGTTTTTCATGCATCAAATAAGAATGTAGCACTCTCTTGACATTATCTAGCAAATAAGATGCGAAAGATGAATGTCTTCTAGTTTCTGACACCTGGAAGTCTTTTGCCCTTTGTCATTCCTTGTAGAAAGTGTACCCTACCCCTGAGGACTGTCGTAAGAGGAAACATGTGACTCATAGACCCATTTTCTCTAGATTAAAGAAATACTGGCAACTGAAACCCATGAGGATAACAGGTAAATGTTCTGACTCTATCAGTGGAGAAATAGAAACAGGGCAGAATCCACCCTGAAAATCAGTGATGCTAATAATCAATGAAATTACAGCCACAAAGAAAAGCTGTAAGAGATTGAGATTCTCAGTTCTTTGCTCCAGGGTAGAAAACTATTCTCATATACAAGGGACGTTAGGATAAATGCTGTGCAACTGAAGCCACCCGGACTATAGTGTAGATGTTAGTGAATACCCCATTTTCCCTTCTCCTCTTCTTCTTTTCCCTTTCTACTGAGAGCATGCAACTATATCCCAAATCTTCTCTCAGTCTCTTATTCTGTTTCTCAAGTGTTTGCTTACCTTTCTATTTACTTTGTATTTTCAGAACGATACATGTTGTTAATCACATTACTTACCTATCTGTATCCTTGCTCTAATGCAGACCTGCACAACTTGGTAGTATGGCAGGGCCAAAATTAAAATAGATTAAACTTCTTTGGGTCACAGATAGGTTTTTAGCAGCTCACTTTCCAAGTAAAGATATAATTAATGATTATACTATTTTGCAAATAAACTAAATTTTTTAAAAAGGGAAATTTCAATATCAATTAATTACACTTATTACTTAAGATTTTTATTTATCATGAAATCACATTCTTGTAAAAATTATTTTGCTAAGTGTTGCAAGTTTTAATACATTTTTCAGGTTTTCTTACTGTTTAAATTTAATAACTACCAAAACATGGAGAAAAGATATAACTCTTGCTCCTCTCAGATGAGAGATAGACTGAAGATGGTTGCTTGCCTTGGGTGACTTGGCAAACTGGAAAGAGTGCACAGTGGCAACCCTCCTGCGAAGTTACATGACAGGCCCAATAGCAACTAGTGGAAGGTGGGTTAAGTGGGAACCAACAAAGCACTCATTATGTCTTTACTTTCTTTTATATCCTCTCCATTTTTCGCAGGCCATATGTTGTGCGAGCCTGATCAAATGCAACAGAGAGGGTCCATAAGGGAGTATCTGTGAAAAGAATGAGATAGATTTATAATTTCAGTATTTTGCTAAAGTAATTATCTAGCTAGGGGCTCAGAACTGTAGAAAGAGAATTATGGATCCATTTTATTTCGTAATTGCCCAAAGCAGAAGAACACTGGGTCCTTTCCCTAGGCAACGAATGAGTCACGGGTGTTATGATTAGCTGGGTTGGTGCTGTAGGCAGGACCCTTTCACATACCTTCCCTCTATTTCCTGCAGTCCAATTTACTTTATCTTTTCAGTTATATCAAAAGATATCAACTGTTAATCCTTGCATTGTCACTCCTCCAGAGAGGAGGAATCAAAAGATTAACTGGAAGGAAAGTCACATTCAAAGGGAGGGCATGAGGGAGTTTTTGAAAGGAGTGGCCCTATTAACACAAATGAAGGGACAAATCAGGGTAACTACCTAGACCACAGGGGCGGGGAATCTGTGGCAAGTGACCCTATAGGTCCTCAAGTGCAGCTCTTTAAATGAATCCAACTTTCCCAGAACAAATCGTTCTCTGAAGTTTTGATCTAACTTTGGATTCAGTCAAAGGGCCACACATGAGGACCCAGAAGGTCACATGCCACAGGTTCCCCACCCCTAGTAGGCAAACTTAGCATGATAGCACTACATTAACATATCACAGCTATAAGCAACGATAAGTGGTAATACAACATTCAGTCCTGAAATGCTATAATTCAATGTAATTTCTGACCTAATAAAATTGTGCTGGAGATAAGACTTTTCCATTAAAACTCAGAGTTTGTGGGTCTTCCAGGACCATAATCAACCAGAATCAACCAGATTGATCATAATATTACTTACAGATTATAGATTCATGAAAAATTGAGAACCACAAAGGTTAATGGATTTGCCCCAGGAAATAAACTGGGCAGTGGTAGAAATTGGAGTGATACCCATGTCTTTGACCTTTAGGCTCTATTATTCTTTTAACTCTATTAATCAAGTGATATTACCACTGTCGTGAGGCTCTACCAACAGAACTCTCTTAGGTCAGTCATGTTCCATGTTGGGAGAAAATGAGGCACTCAAGTCATTGAAATGATCGATGATTTTCATAATAACACAACAAAGATATGGAAAAGAATACAGGGCAATTAGCATCTCTGGAAACAGCTCTCATTGCCATGTGGAAATGGTCAAAGTTAGGTAGCTCCAGTTGGCTTCAAAAATACACCAGGTCTGAGGGGCCTACATCCACATGTCTGTTTTTTGTTTGTTGGTTGGTTTTTAATGCCTTTAGATGACCAGGAAGCAGCATCAGGATACTGAGTGCCAATCATGTCCCAGGGGGCAATATTTTTTTTTTTCTTTTAGGCAAGGTCTATTCATGTTATGGGTGTATAATGCCAAGCTGGGTGGGGCTTTTTGCTGTTTTTTTATTTGAGCGCTTCTCAGCACTAAGGCCATCAAATGCCTTTGATTGAGTCTTGCCTTTGTTTCAATCAGGAGTCTTTGATTGAATCAGGCATCCTTGATAACCTCCTTAAGTCACAAGAAAGCATAAATTACATGAGTTGGAGTCACATGATGGTAATGCCCTCTGACCCTGAAAAGGGGTATATGCACTCTGAGTACTCTGAGATCAGCATTTTGCTTGGGGTTCTCACTCACTGGAAGATTGTCATGTGATTTGATCGGATGAGACTCTGGGTAGGCATTGTTAAGGAGTGCCCCCCCACCCAGCTTTGAAAAATCCAGATTTTGTTGCTTCTCTCTCTGGTAACTATGTGTATATTGCTACAGAAAAATTGGTTTGTGTTCTTTGCTCTGTTTATATAATTTCTGCTTGTAATTTCTGTTTGTATTCTCTCAGAATGTTAGATTTTCTCCCTGAACTTAGTGAATGGTATATGTATGTTTAATTAAAGTAACATTGTAAACCTTCTAAAGTTGCTTTCCTTAGAAAAGCAGATCAAAGAACCTACGCTAGCAGCCCTCCTGTGTGCTGGTGTTGTTGGTCTTACACATCCACCATAGTGGCAAGTAGCATTGTTGTTACAGAGTGCAAGAAAAGAAGATGTATTAAGAAAACAATGGTCCCATCAGAAGTAGTTTGAAGATGAAAACATCACACACAAGCAAAATAGGTCAACTTCAATCTTGAATCTCAATAAGTATCATTGGTAGGATAAAGATGATTCTTTCTAGTAATGAGAAGACATGAATTTGGATCTTAGCACAGTCTCTTTTCTCCATGTCTTCCTTTCCTAAATCATTAAAAAAAAACATTTCCCAAGCCTCATAATCTAGTGTAAAAATTTACATGTAAAGCCAAATATAAAAGGAGGTGCAATTAAAGTTAATAATCACTATTATTTTTTTTTAATTTTTGTTCTAGTATCGCAGGATGTATTACAGTGTCTGGAATATGACAGGTATTTATTAAATCTTTATCAATTTATAATTATACTGATGTTCATTGTAATTACCTATTGCTATAATTTCAGCCAATAAATTTCTGCTTGTGGTTTGATCCCAATATCAATTTTGTGTCTCCATCTTGTCATTACACTCAGAAGTCTTTTTTTCACAGAAGAAGCTAGGTAACACAGTAAATAGATCACTAGACCTGGATTCAGAAAGATCTGAGTTCAAATTTGACCTCTGGACACTTACTACCTTGGGAACCCTAATAAGTCATTTAACCCATTTCTTCCTCAGCTTTATGACCTGTAAAATAATAATAATGATAACAACTACCTCATAGCATTGATGTGAGGATAAATATTTGAAAATAGCATTTGAGGATAATATTTGGAACAAGCTTTACAATCTTTAAAGTACTATATAAATACCAAGTATTATTTCTTTATTAACATGGATTCCTAAAACTGTCATTTCCTGTTGTGATCAGAAAGTAATTACAAAATCACTTATGAAGAAAGACATAAAATGCTACCATACATATTTATAAACATAGTATGGATTTTTCCATCATTAAACAAACTGGTTCCTGTTATAATGATACATCTGTGTTTAGGTTTCAAAAAGATTTACAGAATACTTTTCTATTGCATGTATATAAACACATACTTAAGAATCATTTCTCATCTATGATATTTACTTTTAATTATCCAAGACAGTAAACTTTTTTTTAATTATAAAAAACTACCGAGAATCAAAAGTATAATAAATTGCAAAAAAGGTACTAAAAGTAATATAATAATAATAATAATACCTGAGAGAGAAAAGAAAAGATACCTTTAAGCATCCAATGAGGTCCTTTTTAAGATATGTTAAAGGATACCAAACGATACCCATAAAGTTTGAATTTTGATGCTAAAATGAAACAATCATCACTTCTCAAGCAAGAATATAAACTTCTTGTTAGTTGGTTGTTATCCTTCATGCTTGAGGAGAACCAAAATGACACCACTATGTTTGGGTCAAGGTACAGTGTGTCTGACTGTGGCTGATCAGACCAATATGAGTTCAAAAGGCTCTACCACAAATCAGGCAGAAATAGTCCATATAGACATTTGGAGTGGAGGTGTCCCTAAATTTAGACATCTCACATTTCTTTTGAGTTACTGTAATTCTTCTTTGCTCATAGAAACTAGCACTTTTTTGATGCAGGCTGGATGGTCTTTTGCCATTGTCTCCCATGTCTCAAATCAATTCCAAAATTCTTCAGAATCAGCTTGAGAGTGTCCTTATATCTCTGCTTTTGACCTCCATGTGAGCACTTGCCTTGTGAGAGTTCTTTATAAAATGGTCTTTTAGGTAAAAGTATTTTTGGTATTTGAACAGTGTGGCCAGCCCATCAGAGTCACACTCCATGCAGTAGAGTTTGAATACTTGGCAGTTTAGGTTAAGAAAGGACCTCAGTGTCCAGTACCTCATGTACCAGATAATCTTCAGAATCTTCCTAAGACAATTCAAATGGAAGCAATTCAGTTTCCTGACGTGGTGCTGGTATACTGTCCAGGTTTTACAGGCATACAAGTGAGGCCAGCACAACGACTCTGTAAGCCTTCAGTTTGGTAGGCAGCCTAATACCGCTTCTCTCCCACACTTTTCTTCAGAGACTCCCAGACATTGAACTAACTCTGACAATGCAGGCATCAACCTCATCATTTATGTGTACATCCCTGACCAGGTAAATGAACTTATCCACAGCTTTCAAAATTTCTCCATTTGCTGTAAATGATCGTTCTACATATGGATAATGTAGTATTGGCTGGAGGAGAACCTCTATTTTCTTGGTGTTAATTGTTAGGACAAAATTATCACAGGAAGCAGAGAATTGAACTATACTTTGTTGAATCTCATCTTCAGAGGGTATAATGAGGACACAGACATATATGCAAGCAGAAAGTCATACACTAGCTTCCCCTCTACTTTAGTCTTGGCTTATAGCCTTTTCAAATTAAATAATTTACCAACAGTGTGATAGAAGACCTTGATGCCATTTTTATCTTTGCTGAAGTTGTCTAACAACATTCCCTCACACATCATGCTAAAAAGCATGGAAGCAAGCACAGAACCCTGCTTCGCTCTTTGTCCATCATCCAAAACCAGGGCAAGCATGTCATCATGAAAGTGATGTACAATACAGATGAACCTCTTTGGAAAACAAAATTTTGCCATAATTTTCCACAATCCTTCACAACTGACAGTATCAAAGGCTTTAGTCAGATTTATGTATGCTGTGCACAGAACCCTGTACTTCACCTGGCATTTATCCTGGAGATGTTGGGCAGTAAACACAATATAGATCATTCCTCAGTCCTTTCTGAAGGACTGATTCTCAGGAAGATGAACATCTTCTAGGTGAAAGACCAGTTTGCTAAGGAGCCAGAATCTTTCTGGCAATAACTAAGGGAAGAATCTTCCTGTGATTGTCACAGGACAAACTATTTACTTTACCTTTATAGATATGGACAATAAAGGCATCCTTAAATCTGTTGGGAGAGAACTTCCTCTTTCAATATAGCCTAGAAGATTTTCACTTTTGTATAAGCAGTGAACTCCCTGCTTTGCAAATCTCAGCTGGTATAGAATCAGCACCGGTATTTTGCGACATAAGAGAAGCCTAATTGCATTCAAAACCTCTTCTTCAGTTGTAAGTTAGTCTAGAGAGGAATTAACTTCCACCTGAGATTCACAGTCAGTGGCTTCAGCATTGATTGATGATGGTCTGTTAAGAACACTATGGAAGTGTTCAATCCATCTCTCTAAGATGATGTCTTTATCACTAATCAATGTGGCTCCACCAGCATTGATTAGTTAAGGTGCACCATAGGAATTTAACCCATAAATATCCTTCATAGGATCATAAAAGCCCTTTGGATTGTTACTATCAGTGTAAAGTTGAATTTCATCTACCTTCTTGCTGAGCCAAGAATTCTCCATCTCTCTAAACTTCATTTGCACTTTACTTTTGATGGAGTTAAACTCTGCCTTCTTAAAGATGGATGTACTATCCTGCTTATAAACTCTGTGCAGCTATTTAGCATCTTGTGAATTTCCCCAGCATTTTTTGTCAAACCAGCCTTGATATTTGTGAGTGTTCTGGCCCAGATAAGTAAATGTGGTGTTGTACACCAGTTCTCTGACAGCTGCCCACTCCTTTTCTGCTCCACTGTTGCTAACCATGTTCATTCTTGGTTTTTGTTTTTTTCATATCTGAGGTCTCATTACTTTTAACCCAAAGACAATGATTTTATGAAAATCCAGATTTTCAAAGAGAATAAATTAAAAAGACTAAAAATGGCCTTCCATTCAGACTTCTTAAAATAGTTCCCTATTACATTTAAAGTAGGATTAAGTTTCTAAACTTCAATTTACATGCAACTTTTATAACACTCTCAACAATATAATGTAAAGTGAGGAACACTTATAAATAAAACAAATTACCAGCATCTCCATTCATGCACAGAATTAGACAAGTGGGTGGTTTCTTTGGTGGTTGTTTTGTTGTTGTTGTTTTTCTCTTTTTTGTTATTTAATATTTTAGTTTTCAACATTGATTTCCACAAGATTTTGAGTTACAAATCTTCTCCCCATTTTTACCCTCCCCCCATTCCAAGATGACATATATTCTGATTTCTCCATTCCCCAGTCAGCCCTCCCTTCTGTCACTCCATTCCTCCCTCCCCCATACCCTTTACCCTTACTTTCTTATAGGGCAAGATAGATTTCTATGCCCCATTACTTGTTTATCTTATTTCCCAGCTGCATGCAAAAACAACTTTTTTTGAGCATCCGTTTTAAAACTTTGGGTTCCAAATTCCTTCCCCTCTTTCCTTCCCATCCACCCTCTCTAAGAAGTCAAGCAATTCAACATAGGCAACACATGTATCATTATGTAAAACACTTCCACAATAATCATGTTGTGAAAGACTAACTATATTTATATCCATCCTATCCTGTCCCCTTTTATTCAATTTTCTCCCTTGATCCTATCCCTTTTCAAAAGTGTTTGCTTTTGATTACCTCTTCCCTTTATCTGCCCTCCCTTCTAACCCCCTTTTTTAATTCCCTTCTCCCTACTTTCCTATGGGGTAAGATATCCAGTTGAGTGTGTATGCTATTCTCTCCTCAAGTCAAATCTGATGAGAGCAATATTCACTCATTATCCCTCACCTGCCCCCTCTTCCCTTCCAACAGAACTGCTTTTTCTTGCCACTTTTATGTGAGATAATTTACCCCATTCTATCTCTCTCTCTCTTTCAATATATTCCTCTCTTACCCTTTAATTTTATTTTATTTAATTTTTATACTCGTTTTGCTGGGTAGGTTATTCTTTGTTTTAATCCTAGCTCCTTTGACCTCTGGAATATCATATTTGAAGCCCTGCCATCTCTTAATGTAGAAGCTGCTAGATCTTGTGTTATCCTGATTATGTTTCCACAACCTTCAAATTCTTTCTTTCTGTCTGCTTGCAGTATTTTCTCCTGGGAGTTCTGGAATTTGGTGACAATATTCCTAGGAGCTTTCTTTTTGAGATCTTTTTCAAAAGGCAATTGGTGGAATCCTTCAATTTCTGTTTTACTCTCTGGTTCTAGAATATCAGGGCAGTTCTCCTTGATAATTTCTTGAAAGATGATGTCTAGGCTCTTCTTATGATCATGGCTTTCAGGTAGTTCAATAATTTTTAAATTATCTCTCCTGGATCTGTTCTCCAGGTCAGTGGTTTTTCCAATGAGATATTTGACATTGTCTTCCATTTTTTCATTCTTTTTGTTCTCTTTTATAATATTTTGATTTCTCATAAAGTCACTAGCTTCTACTTGCTCCAATCTAATTTTTAAGGTGGTATTTTCTTCAGTGGTCTTTTGGACCTCCTTTTTCATTTCCCTAATTCTGCCTTTCAAGGCATTCTTCTCATTGGCTTTTTGGAGCTCTTTTGACATTTGAGTTAGTCTGTTTTTTAAGGTGTTAGGTTCTTCATATTTTTTTAGGTCTCTTTTAGCAAGTCATTGACATATTTTTCATGGTTTTCTTGAATCACTCTCCTTTCTCATCCCAATTTTTCCTCTGCTTCTCTTACTTGTTTTTTCCAAATCCTTTTTGAGCTCTTCCATGGACTGAAGCCAATTCATATTTTTCTTGGAGGCTTTTGATGTGGGATCTTTGACTTTGTTGATTTCTTCTGGCTGTATGTTTTGATCTTCTTTGCCACCAAAACAAAATTCTAGACTCTGAGTCTGAGTCTGAGTCCTTTTTCCCTGCCTGAACATATTCCCAGTCAACTACTTGACTTTTGAGCTTTTAATCAGAATATGACTGCTTGTAGCATAGAGAGTGCTTTTTCTCAAGCTATAGGGTCCAAGCACTGCTGCTTTCAGAGCTACTTCTACAAAGCAAGCTCTGCCACAGCAGCGCACCTCCTCCACCAAGAACCACCACCAACCATTATTGTGACCCAGATCCAAGCAGAGCAAAGCTGCCTCTGCACCAGCAAAGTGAACCTTGCACTCACTCTCCAAATTGCTGCTTGATTCCTCCCACTGTGTGAGTCAGGAACTCAGGAAGCAGCTGGCTCTGGACCTCTGGAAGCAGCCACAGGAGCTTCCTGTTTCTGCCACCACCACCACGATGCCACCTCTACCACCCACATGCCACCTCTACCACCCCCATGGCTGGGGCCAGACTGCTCTCACCCTGATACATCAGTTTTCCCACTAACCTGCTCAATGGCCTTTGGCGTTTGTTTGTTGAGAAGTCTGGTAACTGCCACAACTCAATGATTAATGGCCCTCAGGCCTGCCCCAGCCCACTCTCTGTCTGGTCTGTCCTGGCCTGGCCCACCCTGGGCTGTGCTCAGCTCCCATCACTGTTTGATATACCCTTCCCAGCAACCATCCAGCCTGTCCTGGGCTGGAGACCTGTTTCCTTCTGCTATTTTATGGGTTCTGCAGCTCTAGAATTTGTTCACAGCCATTTTTACAGGTGTTCAAGGGCTTTGGGGGAGAGCTTAAGTGAGTCCTGCTTTCCAGCAACTTTGCAGGATGACTGGCAATGGTCCAGGATACAGTGGGAGACCTTAGCCTTTTTAAGCTATGATTTTTCACAGGTCTCCGTTAGTCTGAGACAACACCCATTTACCTAGGAGAAAGACAAACTTTGCTTCAAATCTCTCTGATACTTCTTAATTGTTTGACTACAGGCAAGTCTTCTAACAACTCAATAATCCAAATAAACTTATGAGATTTTAACTTACCCCTGTACATTGGTGGATAGTTTCTTCACCAAGAGTTAATTAGACTTATTGATTCACAAGATTCAACAACAGCTTCAACAAAACCCATAGATTCCTAATACTACAAAATGTTAAAGTTAAAAGGAATATTAAAGTTCATCTTTTCCAGGCTTCCCATATACAGATAAGGCAGCTGGGACTCTGAGTAATGAAACTGTTTGCTTCAGATTACAAAGCAAGCTAATATCTGAGCTGGAACTGGAACCTAGGGATTTTGTTTCCTTTACAACAAAGGAACCAGTATAATTGTTAAGGATATATCTAACCTTTTTGTTTCATCAGCTGTATATCTTCTCCGAGGGCTTTCTTGATTTTCCCTTCCACCTCGCCATTACTGGTAGTCACACATATTTGTGTTTATGTAACAATTGAGTCTCCCTATCTCACCCAGATTAGAAGTAGAGAGGCTTCTCATTCACAGAAGATCCTACTCTGAGAGACCCTAGTGTTTTAACCTGCTCCTTTTTAGACTTGGGCCATTTTACTCCTCCTTTAGGAGATCTGGTGTCCACCTCATGTCTCCACCCATACTTCTAAAAACTCAAAATATATATGGTGGATATGTAATTGGCTTATCTTCTGCCATTTGGAACTCTTGAGCTCAAGTGATAATAACTTACCTAGATAACAATTTGCTAGTGTATACCTCAGTATTTGCAAGGGTTAAAAGCATGGGCCATTATTTAGAGATGTTCTTTGTAGTACTGCTAGGGACAGGGATAAGAGCAAGTAGAACTTGTGATTTAGTTTGGATAAAGAACTCAAGGATCAGCAAACTTCCTCTGTCAGTGTGGATCATCACCTTCTTTAGAACTTATAGTATTAAAGAGATTAAGTGTTTGGCCCAGGATCATATAACCATATGAGCCAAAGGCATGAGTTAAACCCACACCTTCTTGGCTTTGGGGACATCATTTCTGTCTACTTTTTGTATATACTTTATATTTGAGAGGCAATGTGGTATGGTGGATGAAGAGTTGGCCTCGGGGACTGGGAGATAAGGGTTGAAGGACTTCTCTCCCCAGAATTGTAGTTGGAAAATGACTTGGCATCACAATCTATCCTTCTAAGCTATATTTTCCCATGAAAGAATACTTAAAAATGGGAAAAAGGATGCTGCATAAGCATAATATCAATCTTAGTGCAAAATTAGATCTGCTGACATGAAATCCAATGTTCTTGGTGTTCTTCAGGCAATACCAAACCTTGATGACACATGCAAAGATTCCTATATGTGATTGTTGGCTGACAAATTAATTTTATAAGTCACCCTTTCACAATTGGAGATGCAGCATATTAGAGTGGAAAGAGCATTGAATTTGGACACAGAGGATTTGGGTTCTAATCCCAGCTATGGTACTTGCTACTATTGTGATCTTGAACAAATGACTTCCTCCCTTTTTGGCTTATTTTCCTGATCTGTATGATGAGGAGGCTGGACCAGGTAGTTTCTATTTATGTTTCAACCTTTAACGTTATTATATTATGATAACAAGAAATGATAATTTGGTGTATAATAAATAGGAATGCAGTATATCAAGATATTTTGATTTCTACCACCGACTCTTTTTCAGTTTTTGACAAGAGTTATGGCGAGTGAAGAGAGTGATGATTGAAATAGCGAAAAAAAAAATAAGAAGACAAGTTGGAGAGAAAATCATCACTCATCTCTTTTAGGTCTTGCATAAGTTGAATTATTTGCAAAATTAGCAATTTCAGAGTATAAAAACTTTAAAGAATCCCAGGTAATACAACAAAAGGGTAAGGGAGTACTGTGAGAATTTCATACCTGTAAAATCTGTCAGTGTAGCTATACACACACACACACACACATACACACACATATGTATGTGAGTGTATATATGTGTATGTGTGTAAGTATACACACATATACATTATATGTGTATATACACATATATGCACTGTATATGCATATGTGTGAATATGTACATATATGCGCATATACTCATGTGTAGATATATACATGTCATGCACAAAGACATGTACATTTACATGTACACGTACACATGCACATTTACACGTATACATATATATGGAAAATGAAATGTAATATGCCAAGAGAAAAAAGATCTTAATGACCTCTTCCCCCCAAAAGATTTCCACTTTTGAAAAAAATTGTACAGAATATTAAGTAAGCCTAATGGGAAGATTTTCTGACTGCTGTGTCTATAAAGCCAATCATAGTCTCTGGTCTCAGAAGCATAGTTGCATCTTCAAAGAAAAATTGTCAGTTAACAGGAAGAAAATTTCTTTGGTCCTGGTATTCATCAGGTTAAAAAAAATAATTTGGGGGCATTTTTAATTTATTTCTAATTTTATTTTATTATTTCTAATTTAAAGAATTCTGTCTTTTAACATAGCACTATGTTGTTATAAATAGTAACAATTCCTGAATGTTTGGAACATATAACTACATTTCAATATAACAGGTCTCTTTTGTAATACTATATATTTTCTTTTGTGAATTTTAAAATTTTATTCTAACAGGGTGTCCATACGTTTCATTAGATTGCCAAATGGATCCATGACACAAAAGAGGTTAAGGAATCTTGTTTTAAGGTATATCAATTATGTGATGATTATTAAAAAGCCTATCTATGCAGAATACAAATGAAAGATGATGCACAAACCAATATGAGGAGGATTTCACAAGCAGAAATGTAAGTGAAGAAGGGAAACAGTTCTTCAAAGGACTGGAAAAAATGAAGTGGACCACTTATATACTCACTGGATATACTCATAGTTAAAAAAAGTTTGCTGGACATCAATTTCATCTGAGAACTCCAAGTTTTGCCATTTTGACTATATCAGAGACATTGATAAGAGGGTTTACATTAGCAGAAATTGTTCTATGTGAATACTGCTTAACTTCATTTCATTTTTTTTCTACATGTTATAAACATTACCAGAGAAATAATTGGGTGCTCTCCACTTTGACATTTAAGTCCGAAGGGAAAACAAGGGATTGGTGACTAAGAAACAACTATTCCACAGAGATTGTCCACATTTCAATTATAAATACCTAAAAGAAACTGTTCCTTCTCTGAAAGAAAAAATATGTATATACACACACACACATATATATGTACATATATATATATATACACACATATATATATATATTTGAGTACAATAACATACACATGTGTGCTATTGCATGTTATTTAAACCCACATATGTAAGGTTAAAAGGTTTTTCAATAATATGCTGAGTAATATTCATTATTATTCATGATTGCCATTCTTTTCTTCCTCTAAAATCCTATTTAAATGCCAAATTATAATAGAGGCAAAGTATAAACTCCTCTGTTTAGGACTTAAATTCCTTCACCATTTTGAAATTTTGAAATTTTTGAGAGATAATTTCCGGGTAATTGTTATAGTAATTAGGGTGGGACTTTTTTTTTTTTACTGTTTTCTCTTTTGGAATGCTGAGGTAATGAAATGCTTTTGATATGTTTTGCCTTTCAAATGTAATGGCAAGCAAAATGGATTTTTTGTTGTCTTTGTTTTGGAGTGCTTCTCAGCACTAAGGAAACTCTGATTGAATCAGTAGTCTTTCATGACCTGCTTAAGTCAAGTTCACATGGGTTTGAGTTGTATGGTTGTGACACCCTTTGACCCTGAAGAAGTGTATATAAACTCAGAGGTTAGGATTTTGCCTTTGGGGGCACACTCTTTAAAGAGTATTGGTGACGAGACTCTGGGTACTTATTGAAGCAGACACCTGGCCTTTGAAAAACCCAAACGTTGTTGCTTCTCTCTCTGGTAACTGTTTGCGTATTGCTGGACACACAGCTAGAAGCCTGTCTGCCGATTCGTGTTTATTTGCCATGTTTATATGAATATATGCATGTAATTTCTGTTAGTATTCTCTCTGAAGTTCAGGGTGCTGGCTTTTCCCCCCTGAAATAAGTGAGTGGTATGTTTAATTAAAGTAAGAGTGTTAACCCCTTAAAGTTGCTTTCCTTAGAAAAGCAGATCAAAGAACCTGTGCTAGCAGCCTTCCTGTGTGCTTTTGTTGTTGGTCTTTCACCCCCACAACATCTGCTAGCAACATTGTTATTAAAGTAATTTAATCATTTTATTAATAATGCCAGCATTTTAATAAAAGAATGACCATTTGGCCTTCTCTTTCTTTTAGACCAAAGCAATCGTGGCTACCTGCTCACAGTTTATATGCCCTTCAAATAAGAGGTGTTTCTGAGGCTTGCAATTAACTTTGATTGGTTAAAAATTAATGAGAAAATGAATATTAAAATGAGAGGCTAAACCTGAACTTTATGTCAATTACTTCTTAAGTTAACCCCAGCCTTGGGCAATCTGTTTAAAGAATTTATCTTCATCCAAACCTGAATGGAACACAATGGCTACTCCACCAGGATGCGTTCTGGACCATGAACAAACTGAGGTCTTGAAATGAGGATTGAAAAAAAAGGAAATCTGAATCTCCCCAAATCATTGGCTATTACTAATCATTTCTCTCACCATATAGAAAGTGTTTCTATAATAGTATTTCATATCCTGGGAATAACAGATTTCGCAGGGTCTGTTCAGTTTAATGGGTGAAAAAATACATCTTTATTTTCACTTATCACCTTGATTTGCTTGAGCTCCCTTATTCAAGAGAGGGAATCAAAATTAGCCAATCAGGATGCAGGATGAGTGTTGCTTAAGTTTGACATACCAGTGATCCTTTATGCTGTTCACTGGGTGAACCTGGAATACCTCTTCTATGACAGCAACCACAGGGCAGATCAAACTGGTTCAGACCAGCCCCAAATGGACAGAGCTTGCACAAAAATCCTGGTTCCAGGTACTCTGCCTTCTTCCTATACTCTTGCCTCCCTTTACTGTAAAATCACTTAAACCACTTCCTAACCCTCCAATCTTTAGAGCAGCAGCAGTTCTGCATCCTGGTGTGTGTGCTGTACTCACTCATGCTTATCACTTTTCACTTGAACTGTGGCTTAATTCCCTTTGTTCAGGCAAATGCCGTGCCTCAATTAATCAAATTGCCAATTAATCACTAACCTCCAACTGAAATTTATTGCCTTTACATCATTCACAATGATTTAGAAAGATAACTAAACTGAAATCTAACCAAGAAAGCAAAGAAAAAATCATAATGAGTTATTTTTCTATCCCAGGGCAACTGGCATGAGACAGAGAGACCTGAGGATACCAATTTATAAGTTGTTCAGGAGTGTAGAACAGCAGCTGCAGCAACAGCAGCTCCCAAATAGACAGAAATGCCAGAGGGCTGGAGCAGAGAAGCAGCAGCAGCATCAAGCAGCCAAAGACTGAACACCTGGGCAGAAAGAGATTACAAGGAACCCACACAAGTCACAATCCCAGGGTGGAGAGGAGTGGTCATGGTTACAAGTGAACGGAGGTTCTATCTATGTAAGGGGTAGAGTACAAGCCAGGAGGACAATAAACAGATCTCTCTCTGGATTACGTCAAATTGGATTCACTAAAAACTTACAGGTCCCTACACTGATCTGTGAAAGTAGAAGGACATGAACGACAATTCAGGCTAGTCATCCCCCAAGAAGTGAGGTGAGGCCTAGTCTAGCATGAACTGATGCTCACTGACTCTGAGATCACTTATCATGTCTCCATAACCTTCTCTGTCACCAGCATTAAGCTACTAGATTAAAAGACATAATAGGTTTACAGAAAAATCAACTGATACATACTGGTCCCTCTCCCCTTTTCCAGACCCAGACTCCAGGCTGCAAAAAAATAAAATAAAATCTTGGCTTCAAGAAACCCAGGTTTCCACAGGCTCTTGGGAGCAAAAGCCTTATGGAAACAACAACACTGTAGTACCAGTAGTGCAAATCTGAGAACTGCTAGCACTTTGGCAGACAACTCCAGAATTATGGAACCAGCTCAATAACCCAATAACACCAATAGAGACTGGAGTCAGGGTATTAAACCTTGTAGCACCAGCTAAGCAAAGCTCTGAACTGTTCGTGCTGGGGCAAAGAATTAAGAAATTGAGAAAAATGAGTCAGTTCACCAAGACAAGACACAAGTTTGTAGGTGCTCTGCAGTTCTCCGCTAAGCCTGAGGCAAAGAGCCTAGCATCATGATGGTGCCAGTTGTAAGCCTCAAAGATTCAGTGAGGCCAGATGCCTAGTGTGATGAAACATGAATTGTTCAGTGTGGGAAGAGACAGAGATTCTTTGAGATCCAGGAAACCCTTGAGGGGATAGAGCCCAAAAATGAGGGATAGGGAAAATATTGGGAGAAAAAGAAAGATTGAAATTAACAAAGAATTTAGGAAGAAAAAAAAAAGACTGAAGACACAAAATCATAGGTATCACAATAAAACATGGAAGAATAGAGTTTAAGTCTCCTAAAGGTGTTGTCCCACAATCCTAAATTGACCACAAGTTCTATACTCCTTCACTTTTGTTAAACTCTAAGAAATGTAGATTTGGAGTTGGATATACCATCTTGTTCCCATCCACTCCCATATTTGCCAGAAAGTTGTCTCTACTCTGCTTTTCTTATTCTCTATTTACTGGCTCCTTTATTGCTTCTCACAAATATGCTTTCATTCTCCCTCTCTCGTTCAGAAATGAATGAACAACCACACAAGCAAATCTCTAGATCTACCATCATTAGTGACTCTTCCCCAAAATCTGACTGCAAATATTTCTTTCACTGACAAAGGCACCAACATCTTTTCTTCACTCTCAACCAAGGATTTAAACCTTGGTGCCATTCTCTTTTAAAATTTTTATTCACTTTATTTTTTATTTATGAAATAAAGCAAACATTTCCATAACATAGTAGAATTAAAAAAGATTATTGCACATCAAACTGCAAGTTTTTTTCACATATGAGTTGATTTGGGGAAAAGGAAAAGAACCTATATGTTCTAAAATGTTTATAGCAACTCTCTTTGTGGTGGCAGGGAATTGTAAATTGCAGAGATGCGCATCAGTTGGGGAAAGACTGAACAAGTTGTGGCATATGATTGTGATGGAATACTGCTGTGGTATAAGAAATGATGAGCACGCTGCTTTTAGTAAACCATGGATAGATTTGCAAGAAATAATGAAGATAATGTTTTTTTGCACTAACAACAATTTTTTAAGAACATCTTTGAGGGACTAAGTCATTTTGACCATTGTAAATGCTTAAATTAACTACAAAATACTTTTGAAGGAAGACACTATATGCATCCAGAGAAAGAAATGATAAATAGAAATATGTATAGAATGATTATGTATATATACATATACACATACATACATGTGTGTATATATGTATGTGTACATACATATATACATGTCTAATGGTAGCTATCTTGGGGGAGGAAGGGGAGAAAAAATAAGGAAAGTTATGAGATAACTTTATTATATATTTAAAAGGACTAGCAAGTTATAACCTTGATTCCTCACTGCCACTAATCTCACTAAATAAACAGTTGCTGAAAAATGTCATTTCATTCTCTATGAAATCTCTTGTATGTGTCTCCTTCTCTAGACTTATGCAATTATCAACCTTGTTCACATTTTCATCATTTCTCACCTAGGCTTTTATCATAACCTCCAAAATGGTTCCAATACTTTAAATTTCTTTTCACTATAATTTATCTTTCCCATAATTGCTAAAGTGATTTTCCCCCACTAAAGTATGTGTCTGGCTATGTCAATCCCCTACTCAGTAAAATCCAGTGGTGTCTATTACCACTACGGAAAAAAGACATATTTCCTGCTTGCATTGCAAACTCTTCATAACAGTTCCTTTCTAAATTTTTAGTCTTCTGAAACATTACTCTTCTCCACATGTTCTCCTGTCCAATCATACTGGAATACTTGTCATGACTTGGGGGGGCATACTCTAACTCTCATTTCTGTACTTTGTACTGGCATTTCCCCATACCTAGAATATCCTTTTGACTTTCTAAAGTCCACCTTGAGTAATCCTTGGCTTCCTTCTAGATTCAATTCAAGTACACTTCTTTCTCCAGAAGCCTTCTATATTTTACCAGCTTTTAGTGGTATTCCTTTTAAAGGTGTCTTGTATCTACTTCATATGTATCATCAGATATATGTATCTGTGGACATACTCTCTTCTTTAAGATTATAAGCTCCTCGGGGACAGGGTGTTGTTTTTTTTTTTCTTTTATTTATATCTTCAGAGTTTAGCATGGTCATAGGCATTTAAATTCATTTAATTAATAGGTTGATTTATAGGCAATAAAAAGAACAGAGACATCTTATAATAAACTAAAAATTCTTCCTCTTTAAGTCCCCATATCTTTTGCAGATACTGGCTTGAAAAGGACACTGACAAGAAGACCTGTATCTTTTTAGTTCTCACAGAAATGTCATAAATCACTTAAAATGAGAGCTCCAATGCCCTCATGAACAGTTCAATCTTGATGTCTGAATATGAATTCAGTGTTTAAATCAACAGCAAACTGAAATTGGATCTTTTCACACCAGACTTGTTTGCTTATTCATTACAGAATTGAGTGGAGAATAAAATTATTTTTTTTCTGAAACTTCCATTGTCAAATCAATTGATTGCAAATAGCACCGAATAGGTTGCACAGTTGCTTAGGGAATTCCTGATCCTCTCAGGGAAATCCTGATCCTGTTCTTCTTTATTAGTGTGAGGGACATAAGGCTTTGAAACTAGGTTGAATCATTAAGTTTGTACTAAGGATGGAATATTTTCCCCCAAAAACTGTGTGCAATTTACTTGATAGCATTGATGAGAGGCATTATGCTATGTATTTTTTTGTATGAGGAATTATCTTTTTGGGTAGCCCAGATGTTGGTAAGTAGCATTTAACAAATAATGTCTCCAGTTAGTCAACATTATTTACCAAATGAATACTTTATGCCAAGCACTGCAATAAACATTATGACAAGACTCAGAAGGCACAAATCTAGCCCTTTAGGAGACTACAATATAGATTTTTCTTTAATGAAAGGGAATTTATCAAGAAAATAATGAAGTCTTATTTCGATAAGTCTATATAATCACATTTCCAAAGTATGTTTTTCAATCCCTTGATATAAATGTCATGCCAATACAACAAGGCAAAAACATTAAGACCCAACATGACAATAAAACATTAACCTCACATGTACTACAAACTTTCTACAAGAAAAGATTGCTAAATAGGTGTTTTGTTTTATTGTTTTTTGTTTCTTTGTTTTTTTCCCCTTCAGTGAGATAGCGCAATCTAGTGTCACCATGGAATATGGCTACTGCAATTGTATGCTATTCTTCTACTTCAGCCAAATATGATGTTTAGAATGACATCCTCAGAAGTATAATAGTGATTCCCTAAACAAATAGAGAATATATCATTGACTTGTCCTTGTAGCTTCCACTGCCTAGCAAATCCTCATCTTCCTGTGGGAGTCCATTTTCATTCAGTATCACAAAAGATTTCAGTTCATTTGAGTTTAATTCAACCCAACAAACATTTATAAAGGACCTGCAGGAGACCTTGGAGAATTTATTAAACTGTTATACTTGCTCCTAAATGCATGATCTGTGTGAGGGGATAGAGCCGTATGACGCAAAACTTTGAATAAAAAAGGATTACATAACTTTTATATTCAGGAAATCTCATGAACTCTATCCAGGAGACTGGATATATGGATCCATCTTGGATTGGGGATAGTAAGGATATATTCAGATGAGACTACTGCTAGAATTCTCCAATCTTTTAATCTCACAGCAACCCCTGTAATGTAGGTGCTTTTATTATTCCTGTTTTATAGATAGGGACACTAAATTATAAAGAGGCTAAGTGATTTGCCCAAAATCACATAGGTTGTAAGTGTCTGAATCAGGATTTGAACTCAGGACTTCATTACCTCATGTCTAGCATTGTTCTATCTATTTGTCTACTGTGCTTGTATATAATGACGGGAGTTTTGCAGACAAAGTTTATCAGAGAAAGGCATTTTAGTTTCTTTGTATTTATACATGGACATTAAATTGTGTTGGGGTAGTCCAGATTTTCCCAAGTAATATTTAATTATTTAAGAAAAAAAAAACTGTCCAGAATGCTTAAGGTTTTTCCCAGGGTTCACCTGTCCCTGGAGAAGACTTTCTTTTATTGGCCTTTGCAACAGAGTAGCTTTTCATTCATAATATCTTGAGCCAATCTATTCATTTCCAATCTCTAAGGCCAAATCTATAAAGAAACCAAATCTAGGAAGTGTCCTCAAAAAATTCAAGGACATGTCAATGGGTAGATATTTATATTCTATCACCCTTCCATTAGGAGCTTCAAAGTACACTCAAAAAGTCATCTGGCCCTCAGCAGAATGTTAAATTCTTTGAAGGCATAAGTATTTCTTTTATATTTTTCTAGCATAGTTTCTAGCACATGGTAGACGTTTAATAAATATTCATTGATTGACTACTTAATAGCTATTTTAGGAATTTCTATCAATTTTATCAATTTTTCCACAATCTGGCTAGCAGCTTCTATGGGGATGCAAGATCCACTCACAGCCAGCTCCCACAAAACTGCCAGCACCCAGAAAGCCCAAGTTTTTTTGATCTGCCTTAATAAGGAGAGCAAGGTGAAGGGGTTGGCAAGCTTACTTTAATTCAGCACACAAATATCATTCACTTAGTTCAGGGGAAAAAGCCAGCACCCTGAACTTCAGAGCAAATTACAAACAAATTACAAACA
>CM053623.1:270585503-270667283 GCA_028646595.1 Phalanger gymnotis
AACATAAAGTTTTAAAAGCAGATGCTTAAACAATCACTAAAAACTAATGAAATTCAAATGAAAGCGCCTCTGAGATTTGAATTTCTCACCAACAAGGAGGCAGGGATAACAGGAGATGGAAATATTTAATGCTGAATGGGCTGTGAAAAGATGGGCCCATTAACAATATATTGCTGGTAATCTATTAATTTATCTAATAATTCTGGAAAACAGTATAGAATTATAGAACTCACCATTATTCTTGTTCTTTGACTCAGAAGTTCCATTATTTGATAAAGAACCTGTCATAGGTCACAGACAGAAAAGTCCGATACATATACCAAAATATCTAAAGTAGCACCTTCCAGGAAAGCAAAAGTCGTTGCCTAATTCACTCTTTTTCCTCTATTACAAAGAAAAGTTCATTTGGTGTGGGCAGACTATACCAGGAATTATTGTGAAACAAAAAGAAAAAGGCATCATTAAATGTATTTAGAAATCATGCTCCCTTTATTATTTATAGTCTTAGTACTCATTTATAGACATTGAGGTCGTAAGTGCTAGTCTTATTTTCTTAACCTTAAATTGATATATAAATACTATGATGATATAATAATGATGATGATGATAATAATAATGATAATAAATATCCATTAAGCAGATTTATAATTTAAAAGAAATCTATTGATTCCAATTTTGTCTATGAATTTGAACCATTGTACGTTGGTATAGAACTTTGTTATATATATATATTGGTTTCTTTTTGATTATTTTGAAATAATTGCTTCCACCTTTTATTTTGTTCTTTCTATGGCATCACCATTCTCCAGTTTTAGTTTTCTCTGGGCTTCTTTGTCTTTTTCCCACTTCAATTTTCATCCAAAGCCTTCTTAATAAGATGAGTAAGTCTTCAATCAAACATTTTCTTCCCAAATCTTCATGAGTTTCTTACCAGTAACCCACAATTCTTAGATCATAAGCCATTGTTAAGGAAAAAAAAATCTTGATTTTAACATTACCTACAAAGCCAGTTGCTCGCTTCCTTGGACTGCCTTTTTTCACCTAAGTCATCGCCTTTAACTCCAATGTCACAGAATATTCTCATTCAAGACTTTAATTTTTAAAAGAATTTTAAAATCAAAAGAAAATATTGTTTAGGTAAAAAATTAACTTTCATTTAGAAAAATAAAACTTGGAAAATATGCAAGATAATGGAATATATTTTCATTTTCAGTTAACTAACATAATAGTTGAAAATATACATTTCATAGGTATGTTAGTGACATGAATTCAGTACTGCAAATTAAAGAGTAGAATTCCATAGACTGAGGACAAAACTGTGATGAACTTAAAGAATGTGTCATAGGGAGAAACAAATAATTCAATATGTTAACTTCCTGTGAAAATGTGGAATATTAGATAGCTAGATGTCTATGCATACATACGCATGTATGTATGTGTGTATACAAACATGGAAAAATTTACTTTAAAATATTAAAACTAAGATAGTTGGCATCTCAGTTACTAAAGAACTAGTTTTAAAGTCCAAGTCTCATGAATAATTCTTTTTAATAGACTGACTCCTGAAAACTCTCTGCCTTTGTCCATTTGTGTCATTAGTAACTAATATCATTCTGTGTGACATTATACAAGTCATCTCTCTGGCCTCACTTTCTTGATTGCAAAATAAAGGAGTTTGTAAGGGGTGGAGCCAAGATGGCAGCTGGAAAGCAGGGTTTTGAGTAAGCTCTCCCCCAAATCCCTCCAAACACCTGTAAAAATGGCTCTGAACAAATTCTAGAGCTGTGGGACACACAAAATAGCAGAGAGAAACAGGTCTCCAGCCTAGGAGAGCCTGGATGGTCACTGGGAATGGTCTATCACACAGTGCTGAGAACTGAGTGCAGTCCAGTGTGGATCGCAAATATGAAGGGATGATATCTAAAAAAACGAAATAAATTTAAGGGGTGAGAGAGGAATATATTGAGAGAGGGAGAAAGGGAGAGATAGAATGGGGTAAATTATCTCACATAAAGGTGGCAAGAAAAAGCAGTTCTGTTGGAAGGGAAGAGGGGCCAGGTGAGGGGGAATGAGTAACTCATATTGCATCAGATCCAACTTGAGGAGGGAATAACATGCACACACTCAAATGCGTATCTTACTCCACAGGAAAGTAATGGGAAGGGAGAAAATAGGTGGGGATGATAGAAGGGAGGACAGATAAGAGGAGGAGGTAATCAAAAGCAAACACCCTTGAAAAGGGACAGGGTCAAGGGAGAAAATTGAATAAAGGGGGACAGGATAGGATGCAAGGAAATATAGGTGGCCTTTCACAACATGAGCGTTGTGGGAGTGTTTTATATAATGATACAAGTGTGGCCTATGTTGAATTGCTTGCCTTCCAGGGAAGTGGGTGGGAAGTGAAGAAGGGAGAGCATTTGGAACTCCAAGTTTTAAAAGCAGATGTTTAAAAAAATAAAAAAGGGTGTTTTTGTTTTTTGCATGCAGCTAGGAAACAAGATATATAGGGAATGGGGCATAGAAATCTATCCTGCCCTACAAGAAAGTAAGGGGAAAGGAGATGGGTGGGGGGAGTAGGGTGAAAGAGGGGAGGGCTTACTGGGGATTGAGGCAATCAGAATATATGCCATCTTGGAATGGGGGAGGGTAGAAATGGGGAGAAAATTTGTAACTCAAAATCTTGTGGAAATCAATGTTGAAAACTAAAATATTAAATAAAAAAATAAAACTTTAAAAAAACAAGGGATTTGGTAGATGAGATCTTAAGCCTATTTCAGGTCTACATCTGGGATATTATGATGCTATAGGACTCAATTTTCTCAGTGTTCTTCAGGGTGGCCTCTCTGTGGGTAAATATGTAGGTCACTGCTACTTTCTTCTTGTCTATGGCTGACTATGTCAATAATCTGTCACCAATGTTATTTCAGTTTTCATGAGTTGGAAGTAAGTACTAATCTCATTAGCTCCATAGTAATGTCCATCTAGTTTCCATTTCTGGTCTATCTTCCAACACTGAATTCATTCCCTGGCAATTATTGCACCTGGGAAAGTTGTATGCATTGAGAATGGTGGGTAGAGGTCTCCTGGAGACCTTCAGAGACTGTCTTAAATTGCATACTGGGTTTAATTTCTCAGCCAACTAGAGAACAACATGTTTCAAGAACTCTACAATGTCTCCCCAGTGAACTATGTGCCTCTCTTTGCCTGCCACGTATGGTGGGCTTTGAAGGTGAATGGAGACTGGAATCATTTTGCTTTCCAACATATTGGAAGCCAACAGACATGATTCTAACTTAGTGGTTACATGTGTTTTATCATCCAATGACATCATGACAGATGAGAAAGTTCTGCCAAGAAGAGTCAAAATTTCCTAACATGAAGTCATTCACACACACACACACACGCAAGCACGTATATTTAAAGCCATTTAATCATAAGAGTTATTAGAACATAACATAGGCCAGAAGTAGGAGAAAAATACACTACTATGGCGAGATTTTTTGATCAGAGAAAAATACTGATTCAAGATTAGCAATTTATGAAAAAAAATATTTACTCTATGCAATGCTAACAAGCCAGGAACTGACTCTTGCTTGTTCTCCAGCGGCAATCTCTTTTAAGCACCCACTGTGTAAAGAAAAGAAGACCCAGTCTGGGAAGACCATTCTTATAACATTCTGCTTTCATCTGTGAATTCTAAAAGAAAGATATCAATAAGAAATTTAGTCCAATGATATATACAAAGAACACAAAACTCTGCAACAACTGCTTCTTTCAGGTGAGGCTTTAAGATATAGTATGTGCAAGGAGAGATTAAAGCAAGTCAACTCAAGGATCTTGGGTGGCAAAAGGCATTATGCATGATGCATTGGGCTTTTTATTAAGCACAGTCATGTAGATTACAAAAAAAAAATAATCCCCCCAATAGAACCCCTGATAGGCACTTTGCAATTTCCCCATTAGCAATGAGTCAAGCTTGAAAGTACTGTAATTTGATAACAATTTCCTTAAATGCCATGCTCTGCAGACCATTTTCCCCCATGAACAATGACATGATTCCCATAAGTTGGGTTTAATAAAGCCGAGAGAATCAGTGATTTCTGTTCATTATTTAGGAAACATTCGGGAACAGCTGCATGAAGCATGCAGCTCCCTGAATGGGTTCCGCCTCCAGCAGTTGTCTAGACCAGATGGAAAAGTGACAAGCTCCACTTAATATGTCACAGCATCAGCAGGGTCATAAAATTGGCCCAGACAAATCTCTTTTGAACAGAAGCCACCTGTTTACTATAAATGTCCTTCTTATTTCCCAAAGTGCACTTTTAATTTGCAACATGCAACTTGAAGGTAGCACAGACCTTTGAGTTTAAAGGAGCCCCTCTGTAAATCATTCCAATGCCCTGGGATAGTTCAGCCTTTGTGATTGCAAACTGATAATTTTAAAACTTAATATTTCTAAAACTTATCTGTAAATTATCTGATGTACCTTATCCTAGAGAAAGGTCCTTTCAAAATTAGGATTTCTGTTAGCATTTATTTATCTCTTGCTTTACTTTAGAACTGCCATTATTAGAAACACACTGACTATCCCTTCTGAATCACCTCAGTGGCAGAGAACAAGAATAAAAAGTAAAGAATCGAGTTTTCACCTCTAGCTACAGCTTCTTCCTACAAAGAGAAAATGTTTTATCTAGTGTCCCTTGCCATTCATTATGGGAGATCGTTGATGTCTCCAGATGTCTATAATGGCTTAGAAATGATTACATGTCTCACAGGAGGGAAGGGAAATTATTTATTTTTTTAACAAATAGAAACTATAAGGCAAAAATATAAGCTCAAAGATGATAGAAGACATGACAGGTCATCCATACATATTACTGTACTATAAACATCTGTTAAAGTGGACACCATTGCACTATCTTTAAAATAGAACAGGATATGAATATGACGGAAAGAAAATTATATTTGTATGATAAATTCTATTTTAAAATTACCACATTGCCCTGATTGTCTGCAACTTACTTTACTAGAAACTTGGGACTAAAATTATATTACTTCAAGATCTAATTTAGGAATATCTTTTCACAGAACGCTTTGGTTGTGCAAAAAATATACCTTCCATGTTAGAACCACTCAACCTATAACATATAAAAGGTGTTTCATATGGTAATTTTTGAAAGGTGTTGCTAGAGAGGAGTAGAGTTATAAGAAAGAGCAATTGAACATCTGTCTAGCAGTTGACCTCAGAAACCATGTCTAAAGGCTTGGTATCAAGAGACTAGCTACTAGTGTTCCATCCCCCTCTACCTCCACCCCCACCAAGAATAGTTTAATGCTACAAAAATTCTCTTACTCTTTAATACTGCAAAATATTCATGATTCTTGATAAGTGATGTACTGCCTCCATTTGCCCATGGTCTTTACAGCTTCATTACAATAATTAATAGTGCTTTAACACTTACAAAGTAGTTTTTCACAACAGCCAGCCTTTATATAGCATTTGGCAGTTTGCAAAATATTTTATGAATATAAATTAATGTTGCCTTTGTAACAACCTGGGAGGTAGGAGCTATGATAATCCCTATATTTAATAAAAGAAGAAACTGAGTCAGGGTCTAAGTGACTTGCCTAGGATCACCTAGCTAGTAAGGGTCTGAGGCTGCATTAGAACTGTCTTGCTAACTCTAGGTACAGCTCTCTATGAACTTTGCCACCCAGCTGCCCAACCTCACTCTGTTAGGTAAGAAATATCGATTATCCCCTTTTCAAAGAGAAAGAAAACTGAGGCTCAAAGTCATCATGTGATTTATCCATGGACATAAGTTAGTTAAATATGAAATTTGAACTCAAGTCTTTTGGATGTTGGGTCCACTACACCATGCTACTTCTTACTATTTCATTTTACCAAAAACAAGTAACTATTTCTGCAGGAATTAGCATCTCTAAATTTAGGTAGGCTAGGACTGTGAGGATGAATGCAAGGCATTTTCCAGGGGTTCTTCTTGGAACCTTTTCTAATGGCAAGCAAAGTGGGATTTTTGCTGTTTTTTTTTTCTTTTGAAGTACTTCTCAGCACTAAGGCCATCGGGTATATTTGATTGAGTCTTGCCATTGTTTGAATCAAGAGTCTTTGATGACCTGCTTAAGTCACAAGAAAGCCTAAGTCACATGAGTTTGAGTCACGTGGTTGTAATGCCCTCTGACCCTGGAGAAGTGTATATAAAGAGGTTAGCATTTTGCTTTGGGTCTCACTCACTGGAAGAGAGTTCCTGTGATTTGGCCAGACAAGACTCTGGGTAGCCATTAAGGAGCTCCCCAGCTTTGAAAACCCAGAGGTTGGTGCTTCTGTCTCTGGTAATTATGTATGTACTGCTATAGTCAGACAGTTAGAAGCTGGTCTGCTCTTTGTGTTATTTGCTCTGCTTATGTAATTTTTGCTTGTAATTTCTGTTTGTGTTTTCTCTGAAGTTCAGGGTGCTGACTTTTTCCCCTGAACTAAGTGAATGATATATGTGTCTTTAACTAAAGTAAGATTGTAAACTACTTAAAGTTGCTTTCCTTAGAAAAGTAGATCAAAGAACCTGTGCTAGCAAGCTCTGCTTCCCCTCGACCCTGTGTGCTGGTGTTATTAGCCTTACACCTCCACAGCAGCTGCAAGAAACGTTGTTGTTACACCTTTCCATTTTATCTAAACTGATAGACCTTTTGATCTTCTGCCCTATATATCATTTGAGAAACTAGGACCTACAATGATGAGTATAATGGAAGTGAGACTTTTTATTCTTACCAGCGACAGAAATCAGTTTTGAAGGTGTTTAGCCTGCTGAAAATATCAAATGTAGTAGTTCCCATAGTCCAACTACTTTTTATTAGTTTACTTTAATTTTATTTATAAATTGATATTTATAAGTCCATGAAGGAACTAACCTTCTATGCTCTGTGAGGAAAAGAAATAAGGAAATATTTCGCGTTTTCCAAGGTGTAAGAACATCCTGAAAACCACAGATGGAAGAAAATGAACCCTTTTCTCATTAGAAATCTGATGGGAGGGCAATTTTTATTCTCACAGTTCTATGATAACAACTCCCTCTTTCCTTATATTTCAAAAAGACAAGATGAAAAAGAAAATAGCTGGCATATGCAGACATGCAACTTCAGAGCAAGAGAGAAATAGCTACATTTGAATCTGGGTCCACAGCAGATTTTCCTTACTCCTTTGCACATTCAGCTGTTAAATGAAAAGCAAACAAATAAAGAAAACACATCTCCTACAGGATACCTTGTTCACTATCATTTCCCACAAACAGTCTTGCTAAATTTCACTTGTCATCTTTTCTCAGCAAGATTGGTATTGTGAATTTCCAACTGGTAAGAAAAAAGAATGCCTGCAGAAGAACATTCTGAACACATGCTGAAAAAACACCTCCCCCCAAAAAGAAAAACAAAACAAACAATAAATCCCCAAGATTTCTTGCCTCTAGGACTCTGGACAAAATGACACCAAAATATGCCTACATATTACATCACAGAGACAAAGTATACAAGGACAAATTTGCATCTTTATGGTTACAACAAACACAAGTCTCTCTGCATAAAAATAAATAAATAAATCAGGGATTGCATTTCTTTTTAAAAGTTGTTAAAAATAAAATTCCCATAATTGCAGTGGCAGATGAAAAAGTTTTCCTAATACTCATCCCTACAGCCTTTTCAAGATTTCTTCAACCAATTTTCCTTTAGAAAACAGAGGGAGATTATCATAATTTGAGAAATATCTAGTGACCGGTATTACACTGATATTTCTCTCTCTCTCTCTCTCCCTCTCTCTCTCACACACACACACACAAGTTTGCCTTTCTTACATGCCCTGAAATGATGAAACAATGCAATAAGCATTATGTTTAGTTGACATATTTTAATATTTTATACTCACAAAGGCTTGTAAAGCCATCATTAGCTCATCCTTCAAAACATTCATATCAGTTTTAATATCCATGTTTTACTTACAAGTAAACACAACAAGAGGCCTTTCCATGGTTATAGAATATAGAATAAATCAGGTAAAAACCAGGATTGATTTTTATTCTGAGTAATTCATTAGCAATTATTTTTTTTGTCAGAGGTGTCCACCAAGAAAGGTAAGCATCAAAAAGTAGACTATTTTAAGGAAAATTTCTTTTCTAACACTTTAGATTTTGTTTTTTTAACTGCTTTACCATTGAATCCTAAGAACCTGAAGTCTTTGACATCTGCTCTCTTGATGAATCCTTCTCTGGATCTTCTCTCTTTTAATTAGAATATAAACTCATCAAGGGCATGGGCTATCGTGCTTTTATATTTGCATCCTCAGCACTTAACACAGTGTTTGACATATAGTAAATACTTAATGCATTTTTTTTATTTTTCATTCATTCCGGAGATTATGGCGTTCAGAAAAACTCAGACAAAGCTTCAAAAGTGCAACTAATGCTTGATATTCATACAATCTATGTATCATGTCATTTCACAAATTAAAGTCAAGTCAATGTCATTCGTTAAATATGGATCAATCCAATTTAGTCACTTAAATAGCAAAACAATAAAGCCACTAAAATGTCAGTCATAATAGTGTGGCTACCTGAATGGCTGGAATGAATGGACCAGGATGTAATTAACAGACAAAGATAATGAGTTAAAGACTTAAAGTGGTTATTTAAAAAAATCAACACCACTATTATTTAAAGGAAAAAAAATACAAAGTTCTCTTTAAAGCAGGAATTCTTCACCTTCTTTGTATCTTACACTTCTTTGGCATTCAGGTAAAGGCCTTTCAAACCATTCTTGTGATAAGGTTTTTAAATTTGTAAAATACATAACATTATGAAGGAAACCAATTATATTGAAGTATTGTTATTTTTTAAAGTAAGTTCATTACCTCCAAGTTTTTAACCTCAGTTTCAAAGTTACATAGAATTAAATTTATCAGTCATTTATTACTACACATCTACTACGTGTCAAAGATTGTGCTAGACCCTATGTATACAAAGGCAAATGCTAAACATTCCTGCCTTCAAAAGGCTTATATCACATTGGCAGAGAGGAAGGGGAGAGTACAATAGGTAGGCAAATAAATAAAAAGGATTTTGAAGAGTACTGAAAACATGTGACATCAGGGAAGCTTTCATGGAAGGACTTGACATCTGAACTGAACCATGAAAATAGATAAAGATTTAATAGGTAGAGAAGGAGTCAAGGCTGTCCAGAAATTGAGGCAACTTGTACAAAAGCCTGGAAACTGAAGATGGAATGTCAGTTTGGGGGAACAACTAGCAATTCAGTTTGTCTAGGAAAGCAATATAAAATATGGATAGAAAAATAGTGTCAAACCTAATGTGGAGGGCATTCAACTTCAGGCCCATATGGGCTGTATTTTCTAGCAGAGGAAATGAGCCAATCAAAGGGTTGGTTCAGAGGAGTGACTTTAGATATCAACCTCAGAAAAATTATTTTGTCAGCAATATGAAGAATAACTTGGGTCAATAGACTGTTAGAAAGATATTTATACTTTCACAAGAATATTTCAATACAACTGGTTTCTTTTATGCATTTAAAAAGATTATTCTTAGAAGAGGTCCATAGCTCCTCTGGGTTATCAAAGGTGCTAATCACACATATAGCTAAGACTAGACTGGAGAGCAGATGCAATTCAAATAGGGACAAAAATCAGAAAGATTAAACAATACAGGCAGGAGGTGTTGAGGGCCTTAATTAGGATGGTAGGAATGAGAACAAAGAGGAGGTAATAGGGAATAAGGCAAAGTGTAGAATTTACAGGACTTTCAACTGATTGCATATAGAACACAAGGAAAAGGAAAGAATTAAGGATGACTGGTTAGTGATGAACATGGTTGATTAGGAGAATTCTTTGTCCTCAGTAGTAATAGGGAAGTTTGGAGGAGGGATGGATTTATGTATGAAGATAATCAGTCCCATCTTAGATATGCTTGGTGATTTGCTGATACAACTAGATACACTGTTCCTATGTGGAACAGGCATTTAGGAGAGTGATTAAGGTTGGATATGTGTACTGGTGAGTCATCTGTGTAGAGATGATAACTGAGCATTTGGGGGGAAATGAGCCAAAAGAGGATTGTGAGAGAGAGGGGAGAAGAGAGCCCAGGGCATGCATACTTAGCAGGAGGGATATGAGTGATGGTCTAGTAACGAAAACCGAGAACAAGCAAATAAACAAGCGGGGACCTATTCAGGAGAAATATTTTAAGAGAAAAAAAAGACGAGGTTTATGTCAACTCATAAAATAAAACATGTTGTTTCTTTTATTTTCATAGTAGAACAGATAGATCATTGAACTACTAATGAAAAAACTTGGGTTCTAGGCCTATATTTCCAATAACTAGCTAGAAAAGTAGTTGTATGGATGCGTGAGTTCCCTGGGGTACTTTCATAAAATCACAAAGGAAAACAATTATATTGAAATAACATGTAATATATAAACATATATTTGTACTATGTATAAGTGTATATATACATATGTGTATGTATATATACACGTGTATACATAGAGAGTATGTATACATATATAACAGCTCAAGAAGTACACAGATCTATGTTAAGAGCTCCTAATCTAGAAGAATGGTACGCATTTTGCATATATTATCTTATCTGTGCTTTAAAATAATCCTCTAAGTTTGGTAGTACAATTGGAAATATACCCACTTCAAAGATTAGAAAACGAAGGCTCAACAAGTATTTATTACTTGTGCAACGTCATTGTATGTAAGGAAGATTTTAGAGTTCGGTTTCTCAGGATCCATGGCTGTGGCAATGTCTAGTTTCCAGGTGTTAGATAATAACTCCCAGAATAGCTGCAAGGATCCTAGATGGTAATTCCCAGAATCATAGTGATAGACAGACCTACTGAGGCTGTGCCATGAGATATATGGGTGACATAATCGATATTTACTATGCTTGCACAGAATGATGACATTGCTAAAGTTAATTATGAGATTAATGTTGGTAAGACACCTTCTTTGTCTCTTGCCCCATAAAGCGAATGGGCACTGGTCAGTGAGTGGGGAAAGCAGAGGGAATCTGTGTGTGCTTTGACTGGCCCTCCGTCAAGGCTTGAGGAGATTTAGGGGAGTGCACAAGCTGTGCCTGTCTCAATTGAACCCGTCGAGACATAGGGGCAGTTGCCCCTCCCATCTTTTTCCTGACCCCTGTGAGAAGGGTGATTAGAGAAGGCTGTAGGAGCTGGGACTCCCACTATTGGTAACCCTTTGAGAAAACTAGACTAGAATAAAGTTGATTATTAACCCCTCCAAAGGTGTCTGCCTGTCTGACCAGATCAAGAGCGAACCTGTTAGAGGCTGCAGTGTGAAACCTCCACTGCCTCCTGTGAGTTATCTGCAAAAAAACCACATTGCTTATAAAAATAGAAGTAATATTGGATCCCAGCTCTAAGATCTGGATTAAATCCGAAGTTTCATACTGCCTCTCTCTGTAACCACTACAAGAAATCGCCTTCCCATTTTTTATGCAGTTGTTTTTCTTGGTATTATTTCTGAGGTATAAAGAAAGGAGAGCTCTTATTCCTATGGGCCCTAAAATAGCATTTAGTTGCTAAATATGATCATAGTGGCCTAATTGAGTTATAGCTCTTGCCAAAATTATAACCATCACAATACTCAATTAACATTGTTTTATATTAAAATAAACTTAAGGTGATGACAATAGCATCAGACACATAAATAATTTTTAAAGGAATTCAACATATACATGTGTATGTATACATATGTATATGTATACATATGTACATATAAATATGTGTATGCATAGGAATGTGTATATGTCTGTATACATATGTATATTTTCTAATATGTATATGTGTGCATGTGTATGTGTGTAGATAGATAACTAGATAGGTGGTAAGGTGAACAGTGGATAGAATGCTGGAAATATTCATTTCTGAGTCTAAACCTAACACTTTCTAGTTGTGTGGTCATGGGCAAGTCATTTAGCCCTGTTTGCCTCAGTCCCTTATCTGTAAAATGAGCTAGAGAAAGAAATGGCAAATCATTCCAGCATCTTTGCCAAGAAAACACCAAGGAGGACCACAAAGAATTGGACATAACTGCAACTAAAGACCCATAACACATACACACATGCATGTGTGAATATGCATGCATACATGTAAATGCACGCACACACATATACACATATAAGTATGCATACATACATGCACACACAAACACACAAACACAAATGACTAAAGCTTTTCTATTAAGACATGATGACCATTTTTTTTTTCAGATTCTAAGAGTTTGAAACAATGGCAGAAATGTTATGCTGGCCTTATTTTTACTTTTTTTTAAATAATGGACCATTTTTTAAAATTCTTGTGAGCTACACCACAATATCCCAACTTGTAAAATTTTATAAATTAAAAAGAGAGAACAGCTTTAAAAATTTACAGGAAGAAATGTTACCCTAAATGACAAATCACAATTCTTAAGATTTCTAAGAGAATGTAAAGAGTAGAAGGAAAAACAAAATAAAACAAAGCAAAAAAAAACCCCTCTAGAGCAAATTGTTCATTGTGTATTTTTTTTTTGAAAAAAGCATTTCTTTGTGTCAAATATAAAAAGAACCCTTGGACACTCATTCCAAATATCAGACTTCTCCTAAGGCCCTCCTCAATTTATCATCTGTCAATATTTCCCATGCCTTCATGCATGCCAAACTCACAGCATGATGCAAATTGGATCACATCTGCTGTTAAAACATTTGGAAACTCAGAAAGGTGCATCAGAAGAATGTTATGTATAATGGATCTCATGCAGGTGTAGGACACAAGCCTGCTGCTCACCTCCAACTCTGCCATCTTCTCCTTTATAAGCACCATGGAAAGTAGAAATGGAAAGTTCTGTGCAGAGTGGGCAAATTTTTCTTTAAACCCAATAAAATTGTCATATAGATTCTTCTTGTAGTTCTGCTCACGAAATAGATGATAGAGACATAGACAGAGAGATAAGCAAGAAACACATTGGATTTTTCAAGAATATTTCCCAATATTTGTCATTTTATTGATACTGGTTCTTCATTCACTTACAAAGTAACAAACCTTCTAAGACTTAATAAATAGTGTTTATAACTTTAACAAAAGTGAGCACCTAATGAAAAAGGCTTGAGACTGGTCCTTAGGAAACAGATTCAGAGTCTATCACCAGGCCTGAACTCAAAGATTTTACAACTTGAAAAAGCTTGCAACAACCTACAGAAGTACAGAATCTAAACCACCCACCCCAATACTGTGATTAGCCATTGGAAGAGGACAATAGTGGAGACTGATGCTAAAATATGGCCACTCAATGATTTCTTTTTAAAGAGATTCCATTGATCCTAATTAAAATATGCCTATATGATCCCTCCACCAAAATTTTACCATGAAGTTTCATACTGGTATGTGGGTGAGTCTAGTCTTTTTGAAGCTCCTTCAAGACATGCGAAACTCTTTCCAAGACCCATGAAATAGGAAGAGCTTCATTTACAATCCAGCAATCATCTGTGTGCCTGTCATACACCTAAAGATCCATCATCAGAAGGTTGGTGATCAGATAATGGATTAATTTATTTATTGAATTTAGTAAGTGCTTATTAGATGCTAAGACACTGTGGATAAAATTACTGACCTTTCAAAACATCTATATGAACAAAATATGTACCAAAGCTGAGATTAACAACAATAACAATAATATGATGACTTTTATATGGCACTTACTAATTCTCGGGATATAAGAAACGTAACACTTTACATTTTATTCTTGCTTGAATCTCATTATTAAAAGCATAGATAAATGTTGGAGAAGGAATAACCTCTGGACAGAGAATCAGGAGATTGAATTGCAAATATTTTCATGGCAGGGACTAGAAACTGATTTGAATTTTTGAAATTCCAGTCTCAGTTCTTTGACCAGCACTGTGATTCTAATTATTAGCTATACGATGGGCAAGTAGCTAACTTGGGCAAATCATTTAACTTTCATGGGCTTTAGTTTTCTTCTACAAAGAAAAGATTGGAATGGATTTAGCTATCTATAAAAATTGATAGACAGATAGGTAGATGGATTAGATAGATAGATAGATGGAGGGACAGACAGATAGTCTTAGCTTTAAAATGTCTTAGGATGATTCATAGAATTTTTAAATTTATGGTAAAGACCTCGTGTAACAAATTGTATTTATGAAAAAAGCTATTTTTTTTCCGTTTGTACACTTAGGTTTATCCATATGAAAGAGACAATATTATTATGTGGTTAAAGATATGGTCTTGAGGTGAGGAAGAAATGAATATAAGTACTCCCTCACACCCATAATTTTGTAGTCCCAGGTAAATCATCTAACCTCTCAATTCTCTAAACAAATCTGCTCCTAGCTCTGCTTCTGACTCTCTTCATTTCACCACCATGTCTCAATTTCCTTCTTACCCTGGAAATTTCCTACATCCCTTGTATCCTTTTCATCCTGGAACATCTATCTGCCTCTGTATCCCCTTTCTTCCACTGGTGACTTCCTCCAGGAACTTTGATTTTTATTTCTTCCCTCAGTTCTGCTTAGGAGACTTCAAACATCCACCAGGATTTCTTCTTCAAGCCCTGTAAAGCAATACTTTTGATGAATACCTTACAAAGTTGGTGCTTCAATCATTATCATCTCTATTTTACAGATAAGGAAATTGAAGTTCAAGGAGGCTAAATTGGCTTTCACTTCTATCATCAAGCACTTCTCTTGGCTACTCTGAGCTTAAATATTCTCATGTATAAAACTGTCACAATGATACTTGAGTAATGACTCCACAGGTTTGACATGAGGAAAGCTCTTTCTAAATGTCAAAGCACTAATAGGGTAATTCACTACCTCCATAAGTAACACACTCCAGCTTTGGGTAGTTCTAATTATTTGGAATTTTCTCCTAATATGGACCTGAAATCTACATTGTTCATCTTCTGTCCATTTCTCCTAGTCTGCCTCAGTGAACTGAGGCAGAAAGGGCCTGATCCACTGTAAAAGAGTCTGTGCATTCTGGGACTTGGGCTGCTGCATCCAAATATCGCCTTTGCCCCAACTTTGTGCTTTTCCTAGTTCCAAATATTCAGGTGGGATCCTCTTATGACTTCATCAGTTACTGTCACAGCTCTGAAGTGTCTGGGGTGTCTTGACCTTTGTTTCTTTTCTCGAGCCTCCTTTCTATGCTCTTTCTCCTCCTTCTGAGCAAAGAAACCTACCTTTTATTGTGCTGAGGTAAACTGAAGCTATGCTTTGTGAATTCCCCTTTTTTCTCTTATTTAATTACCTCATAATCTCTTCCCATACCATCTCAATCTCTATTCTTTTACAAACAAAACAAAATAAAAAAAAACTTGTTCTTACCCTCTCTGAATAACATTAAAAGAAAAAAAAACAAACAACCTCTTAGAAGAGCATCTGGTACATTTTTATTTTTCTATTGTGTGCAACTCTTCACGACCCCATTTGGGTATCTTGGCAAAGATACTGGAATGGTTTGCCATTCTCTTCTCCACCTCATTTTACATTTAAGGAACTGAGGCAAACAAGTTTAAGTGACTTGCCCAGGGTCACACAGCTAGTAAGTGTCTGAGGCCAGATTTGAACTCAGGTCTTCTTGACTCCATTTCTAACATGCTCACTGCTAATGCTCACTGGATTACCCAGGTGCTTCTAACTTAGGAAAACTAGCCTAGTTCAACTTAAATCATTTTTCTTTTAGTTGAGTTCTCTAGAGATGATTAAGTTAGACATCCCCGGAAGGACAAAATTGTGATACATTTTCAATGTAAAAGTGAACTCACAAGCAAAATAGTAAGCATCTTATCTTTCATTTCTATGACTACAATTTTCTAGTAAGAGAGAATTGAATATTAATAAAATATCTCATATTTATATAGCTCTTTAAGGTATGGATATACATAGATAATAGATAGATAGATAGATAGATAGATAGATAGATAGATAGATAGATAGATAGATTAGATAGATTAGATAGATTAGATAGATGGAGATATCTATACCTATATCTACTTAGGGTACAATGGAAATAACATAGATTCTGGAGTCTGAAGACCTAGTTTGAAATTCTGATTCTGATGTTTACTAACTACAGGAATATGAGTGAGGTCCTGGTCCTCAGAATCTTCATCTAAAAAGTGAGGACATTGGAATAAATGTTCACTGATATCTTTTCCACCTCTAGTTCTATGATTCCATAAGCAACTTTTTCAATATAAGTATAATTATTATCTCTATTTTATTAAGAGATAATAAATTATTTATCCACAGTTATATAGCTGCAAATGCTTGAAATTGTCTTTAAACCTAGGTCTTTCTGACTCCAACTTCAATTCTCTAACCATTATGACACTATATGTAAATGTGAAGTTTCTTCTCTTCCCTTTCATGTTATAACTTTTCCGTGACCTTGTTCCTAATTCCTAATTCTTCCCGTCACTTCCATAGCCTGCACTGGAATTACAGGTAAGTAAATCGTTAAAGGAAACTATTTATCAATCCTTTGCTTCAACTTGAAGCATTTAACCAGATCTTCCTTCTCTCTCACCCCACCACTGTTCAAAAATGCCTCATAAAGAGGATTATTCTATAATAAGGGATTATTCTATAATCTATCTTCTTTTCTGTTTAGACATTATAACATTTTTCCCAAAAATTGCAATATGGGATAAGTTCTGGTCTTAGAGACAGGAAGGCCTTGGGTCAAGTCCTGCCCTTGCAGCATATCAGGCATATATCTATAAGCAAGTCATTTGACTCTTCAGTGTCCAAGGAAAAGCTATATGATTGTACGTTAGAAGTGAGTTGAAGATCTACACTGATAGGGAGAATTTGCATACTAAGAATTCCTTTCATTGACTGATACAAATCCAAATTTCCTCTATCTGCTGATGCCCTAAAATCCCACAAAAATAAACATAAAAAGATGAATTTGAAATAATTATATAACATTGCTGATAAATAGGGAGAAGGGAAACATCAGAGCTATAATCTCAAATAAAAAAAAAGACTTAGCCCATAGCACCCTCATAATCTTAAAAGTTCTAATCAGTTCCCTTGTCCACTATGAGACAAAGGCTAAGAATCCCCCTTTGGGGTTTTTCCTTCTCCCCACAGAATCATAAACAAAACACAGTTCCCTAGATTTGAAGGTGAATGGGCAATCATTGGTGGGGACAAGGAGATGGAAGACACACTGACTCACATAACTTTTGCACAGAAATTTTAAGTGAGAGGTGATATGTTTACCCATTTCTAATAATGGCCCACTGCCATATCTCATGATATAATATAGGATGATACAAAATTCTGCCATGCTGCTTTCTAGTTTTCCCATGAGTTTTTGTTGAATAGTGGGAAACCAGATATTCTAAGAGACTGGGTTAAGGAGGGCACTTTCTCTTTCCTAGTATTTTTGAAGCATTCCAACATACATCATTACACTGGAAGTTCAAATGTGCATTAATCATTTATTGTTTAGTTCTATAAAACACTGTATCTATGTCTCAGTCATGCCTTTCTGACAAAGAGTAGTCATTATAAACAAATGATACTTCCCTGTGACCATGAAACTGCACACAGGATTATTATACTGTAATCATCTTAGTTTAACTCCAAAGGGTTTTTATGAGAAAGTACAGATTGTAGTACAATGCTAAACTCCAAGTCAGCAACACTTGGAGTTAAAATTCCATCTCTGACACATTTATTGTTACCAATGGTAAGCCACCCAACCTTTCCCATCCTATTTGCTCTTTGGAAAAGTGGGGACAGGGACAAGCAGGGTTGTTTTGAGAATCAAAAGATGTAATATAAATAAAACATTTTACAAATATATTTAAAGTTTTCTTAGAATTTAATTCCAGACAATAGGAGAAAAAATGTTTTCAGATATGAAAATATCTGAAATACAATTCCTAAAAAACTAGGTTTCCTGAATAGTATTTTTTAAGGTTATTTATTCACAGTGGGACTTGGAAGCACTAATCCATCCAAAGGGCAACATTCAAATGACAAGATGTATCTGCAGTGTTTGCACAATATAAACCTCTCAAGTCACTTACTCATTTTGTGCTATCAGAGATCTAGGAACCAGTATGGTGGCAAATTTATTTGCGCTATTGTTCCAGTTGAAAAGGCAGCAATGTACTGCTAGAAGTACAGGTGCTATTTTTGTAGTCTTTTTTTCTTACTTTGTTTTAGTAGCCATGAATATAAAATCACTAAACACACAGCATGACAGCTGAGAGAGGCACATTCCCCCCAATACAGCAATTGTTAGGAAATTCAACTGACTCTACTTGTTAAGTTTTATTCACAGTTACACCATTTAAGGTGGAGGCTAGGGATTTATTTTTTTAATCAAGCAAAAGAAACAGGAAAAAAGTAAGACAAGAGAAGATGCCATCCAAATGAGATAAGTACACCAAAAGATCTTATTTCATTAAACTTGCATATTGTCAACAGAGACATGAGGAGTATGGAAAAGTATGCCAAGTTATTGGGATTATGATAAATAAATTAAATGTTCAAAACATATACCAGTAGATTACAGGAACAAACTAACTTTTACACATCACAGTAAAATGCACTAAATAAGTCTCCATAATTGTGATTTCTTCTTCTTGATAATAACCTTCTCAAGTTTGTTTCTTTCCTTTTTTGAGTCAAATTCGCCCATTCCTTAAGAGTGAGTACACATCCTACATGGAGATTTCAGAGCACAGTGAAGAGCAATGTTGGCTTTAAAGAGTTAATTCAGCCACCTCCACCTGCGTGACATACTAAGGAGTGCATTTAAACACGGAAGGAAAAAAAGAAGCTAAATTAAAACGGCAAAATCCCAGGACATATCCTGGGGAAAACAGCACCCAAACGATGTCTTACCATTAGGAAATGCTTCAGGCAAGCCCTGCAGCTGAGGACATATCACAGGGCACCACTGCTCAAATGCACACACATACACATACTCAATAAACAATGAAATATGTACACAGTAAAACTGAAGAATCATAGCAGCCAAATAACAAATAAACAGATGGAACATGACATTTTCAGATGAAGAAATCACAGCTATCTATAGTCATGTAGAAAAAATGCTCTCACTATTGAGTAGAGAAATGCAAATTGAAACAACTCTGATGTGCCACCTTACACCTATCAGATTGGCTAATATGGCAGAAAAGGAAAATGAAAAATGTTGATGGAGATGTGGGAACATTAGGACATTAATGACTCCTAGTGGAGTAATATATTAATCAGCCATTCTGGAGAGTAATTAGGAACTATGTCCAAAGGGCTGTAAAATTGTCCATACCTGTGTAAAAACTGTGCATACCAGCAATACCACTACTAGTTCTATAGTACAAAATTATTTTTTTAAGGAAAAGGAAAAGGACCTCTATATACAAAAGCTATTTCTAGAAACTCTTTTTGTGGGACACAGAATTGGAAATTATGGGGAATGACTGAAGAAGTTGTTGTACACGACTATGATAGAACACCACTGAGCAAAAAAAGAGAAACAAAGAGAAGGAAGGAAGGAAGGAAAGAAGGAAGGAAGGAAGGAAGGAAGGAAGGAAGGAAGGAAGGAAGGAAGGAAGGAAGGAAGGAAGGAAGGAAGGAGGGAAGGAAGGAGGGAAGGAAGGAAGGAAGGAAGGAAGGAAGGAAGGAAGGAAGGAAGGAAGGAAAGAAGGAAGGAAGGAAGGAAGGAAGAAAAATGAATATGAGCAGAATGCTTTCAGAAAACAACATGGAAAGACTTACATGTTCAGATGCAAAGTGAAATGAGCCAGATCCAGGAGAATACTGTGCACAGTCAGTATTATATGATGACTAAATGTGAATGACTAAGCTATTTTATATAATGCAATAATCTAAGACAGTTCCAAAGGACACATGATGAAAAATGTTATCCATCTACGGAGGGGAAAAAAGTTAGTGGAATTTGAGTGCAAATTGAAGAATAATTTTTTTACTGTATTTTTGTTTGCATTTTTATCAAGGGGAAGGGGTCCCCATGTAGTCTTTCACAAAGTAACAAATATAGAAATAAGTTTTGCATGACTGCATATGTATAACCTATATCAAATTTCATGCCTTCTTAATGAGGAGGGAGAGGAGGAAGAAAGGTTGGAAAAGAATTTGAAATTCAAAATTTTTAAATGAATTTTAAAAATTGTTTTATATGTAATCAAAAAATAAAAATTAAAAAATGTATTTTCATAGGTATGTTGTTTTTCAATATTTAGTGTTTCTAATGGAATTAAACATGCAGAACATTGGAAATGCATTCCTTTGGAAAGTTGTTGTTCAGTCATTTAAATTGTGTATGACATGACCCTGTTTAGTGTTTTGTTTTGTTTTGTTTTTGGCAAAGATACTGGAATGGTTTGCCATTTCCTCTCCAGCTCATTTTACAGATGAAGGAACTAAGGCAAACAGGGTTAAGTAACTTACCCAGTGTTGCACAGCTAGTAAGTTTCTGAGGACAGATTTGAACTCAGGAAAGTGAGTCTTCCTGACTCCAGGCCCAGCACTCTATCTACTGTGCCACCTAGCTGTCCCAAGATGTTTTAGAGAAGCAACATTTTCCATCCTCTCACACCGAATTGGTATAGAAAAAGAAAAGAATATTCAATGTTATCTAATCCTCCTTTGTCTCTTATCACTAGCTGGTTGAACTGTCAATATTAGGCCAGCCAATCATGATGCTGATGATATATTAGGCTTTTATTTTTCTTTTGTTGACTGACCAGATACTAAGTGATGCTTCAAGTAACTACCAACAATGATGGGTAAAGGAGAAGAGAAATGCATCCGAAGAAACAAATTTCTGTTAAAGAAAGATTATTTAATTATTAATGCTGTAATTGATAGGGGAATTTTTTAAAAATATACCTCAGCAGAAATCTCTCCATTGCTACTTTTCTGGTTTTTGGAACCATATACAACCTTCCACATATCATGTTTTCAAAAAAAGTACTTAAGGCCAACAATCATTTCTATTCTTAGAGCTCTCTTCAGGGTGTTAACATTCCTAGTTCCTTTGATCTATTCTTCTATGGCTTGAATCAAATGCCATCCTTCAACTATTTGCCCTTGTCTGTACCATCTCAAGTTGGCAATATTGAATGTGGTGTTAAACACTGGGAAAAAATACCCTCCAGATTTCGTCTTCTTCACAGTTATCTTAAGGCAGAAAGGAAGACATTATGGCCATTAGTAAGTCAATCAACCAATGAAGAAACATTTATTAAATGTTATTCTAGTGCCAGACACTGCCACATGCAGAGCATACAAAAACAATATAAAACAACAAACTTTTAAAAAGTTCATTTCCTGAGTTTTCTGCAGTGGGTCTTAGAAAATAAATTGTTTACTATTCCAAAGACTTCATAGTCACAGCAACCGGCAACAACAGAATACTCTAAGTCTAGAAATATAGGTAAATAGTATTGTTGCAAAACTACTGTCCCTCCCCTCTCCCTGTCATTGCAATCCTTTATGTCAAAGGATGACACTTTATATCATCATTGAATAATGTTTGGAAATAAGGAAGAATGCATACCCAAACTCCCCCATTTCTTCTTCTTGTTTCTTTTTTTTTCTTTTTTTTTTTTGATTGACAGTTTTAAACATTGGAAAATTACTTGTGAAACTTAGAAAGGTGTTGCTTCTTCTGGAGAGAAGAATGGAACCAGATTGAAAGAAGTTCTAATTATCTAACACGAATAGTGAAATGTATAACATTTGTAGCTATTTACTTCCTTTCTAAAGCTACCACCTCTTTCGATTGCTCCTGAAAAGAGGATTTTGTATTGTCCTTTCCTTGTATCAACTGATTTCACTTTAAAAGCTTTCATGGAGGGTGCATCCATCAATTCCACTATTAATTCAAAATCAGATTATTTTGGTACTGTGATGCCTGGTAAGCAGAACATAGCTGTTCATTGTGTAAAAACAGCACAGTGAATTTCTTTGATCAGAAAACAGATGGTCACCTGCAACTGCCCAGAAGAGGAAATCCTATTGGGCATAGGCAGGTTTGTCAAATAGAGCAAACCTGTGCCAGACTTATTGGCCTTGCCATTGTATAATAGACTTATTTCTAACTTGATAAGTGACATACTTCTCATTTTGTTTGTTGTCAAGTTCTATATCTTCTTACTCTGAAATGCTTGGTACTATAATGAGGCAAAAATGAAATATACATACATACACACACATACATATATATACATATATGTATATATATGCATATATATATAATTAAGGCAGCATGAAATAATGAAAAGAACAGAGATTCTGACATCAAAGTTACCTGGATTTCTATCTTATCTCTCTGCTCATTGCCTCTATGGACTTAGAAATTACTAGTTTCCCTTCTGCTAAAGGAAAAAGGTTAAACTAGATCACCCACCCATCCCTTCCAACTCTAGTGTTTTATATATATATATATATATATATATATGTGTGTGTGTGTGTGTGTGTGTGTGTGTGTATTTCCAGAACCAGAAAATAGTTGAGAAAATTTCTGTTACAGTCATCTATTCTAATTGTGCATGGGTTAATTATTATTATTATAATTATTATTATTAATGATAATAATTTCCTTTTTTGAGCTGCATAATAGAAATAGTTATTCCCAGATGAAAAGATATCTATGGGTCAAAGAGTATACATAGTTTAGTGACTTTTGGAGAATAGGTCCAAATTGTTTCTGGAATGTCTGGACCAATTCACAGCTACACCAATATTACATTAACATAGCTTTATTTTCTCTCACAGCCTAACATTTGTCATTTTCATTATTTATCAACTTTGCAAATCTGATGTGCATGAGATAAAATCCTGAGCTAATTTAATTGACATTTCGCTAATTCTTATTGATTTTGAGGGTTTTATTTTAATGGTACTTGCTAGCTTAGATATCTCCCCTAGAGAACTTGCTGTTCATATTTTTTAATCATTTATCAATTGAAGAATGACTCTTTTTCTACTAAATTTGAATTAATTCTGTATATATCTTAGAAATGAGATCTTTATCAATGAAACTTGATAGCTTTGACTACCCTTTATCTTGAAGGGGCTTGTGGGAAGAGGAAATGGGAAATTTTTTCAAGAAAGAGAATGTACTGAGGTCATGGTGGGTGGTGCCATGACGAGCTGGAGAAGAAACAGGAGTCAATAACACTTGGAAAGCATTTGGTAAGAATTAGGAATGAGGAGGTGTGGCAGATAGGTGTCCCACATGTGTCCTGGACTGACCTGGAACTGGCAAGGAAGACAGTTGGTTAAATCTGTTCCTCCTTCCTCCTTTCCTTCTCCTCCACTCAAAGGAAAAGCTAATTTCCCTAGCACTAGTTAATCTCTGAATTTTCTCCTGCTTATTTCCCTTTTCTCACTATTTCAAATTAAAGTTGGAGATTTAAGACTATGTTATTGCTATGTTATTTTGTTTTCCTTCTAACTATGTTATTTTGTTTTCCTTCTAACTGTTCATTTTCACTTCTCAGCAGTTAATATTTTAATAAAACCTGATGGTTAACAAAGCCCTAAGCTGGATGTACTATTTAAACTGATGTGTAGACATAGAGGCAAGATAAAAGGGAAAGGAAATTCTCCATTTAGAGCTGAAATACATATTTCTTTAGCTGAGCTGACCTGACGTCTTGATTCAAGAGAAGCAAAGTGGAGAGAATGGTATTAGATTTTTTATAAGCCTCAGAGAATCATTAGAGAACAAACATAGTAGATTTGCCTAGAACTGTTTTTTTGTCCCTTTTATAAAAGCAATCACAAACCAAGAAAATCTGTGAGTGTCCAGCTACTTTTAGTCTGTGCAATGTGAATGCTTTGTCGTTTTTGCAAATATCCTATGGCACTTTCAAAAAAGCAAACAAGCAAAAAAAAATCACTGATGGGGAGGAGCAATATAAGGCACCTCACTTGTATAAGCCTATTAGAGAAGGCTTCAACTGAATGTATGCAGTTAGAAAAAGAAAGGAAGAAAAAGAAAAGAAAACGATATGGCAATAATCAAGCAATCAAGCTAGAGGTAACCGTTACTGAAATTCACTAATGATCTCCCTCTGATGTTTAGATTTCTCCCTTGAAACTTCAACTATTGCCTGGCAGTGCAAATTGTTTGTTGCTGTTTTTCCTTCATTCGACCAATGTCGTCAGGAAGGTGATGTCTTGAGTTGCGAGTGAATTGAATTTAAATGAGGCAGAGCTGTACAAAGTTATCAGCCTCACTTTTTCCTCCAGGGTCATCTGAGGATAATGGCAAGATATAGGTCAGGGTGACTGGAGATGATCCTAGATGTAGTAGAAGACCTTGGCCTTTTTTAATCTAAAGTCTTTTCCAGGTCTGTTTGTCTGAGGCAACACCCATTTGGTGATTTAAGGCAAGGTAATAAATGACATAAAAGATGACCTAGTTTACCTACTCAAAAAAAAATCAAACTGAGAGGGGAAGACCCTCAGGGTTTCTCACCAGAACAGAAAAAAATTTGCTGTTCACACTCACTCGATGTGAATTGAGCAAATATGAACTGCGAACTGAGCCATCGAAACCCAAACAATGACCAAGTGAGGTATGGGCTGGAAATTATTATTGCCCAATTAGTGAAGGACAGAGGGATTTGGGTTTAAGGCGTGGTCAGTAGCTCCATTTGAATCCCAATGGGCTTTATCAATGCCTGGTTTTCCAATGCTCTATTTCAAGAAATCATAAATGAAACTAAATGGGATAAATAATTAATTGTCTCTTTTTTGTTTGTTTGTTTGTTGGTTGGTTGGTTCATTTTAAATGACAGAATATATAAGTAGGGAAGAGGAAAAAAATCCAACCCCCAAACCCCAAGATATTTTGTAAGGCTTCAGCAACCGAAATGTATATTCCTTTCAACAGAGCACCCTCCTCTAAGAGTATGTTTCTCCATGTGGAAGGAGGGAAAAGAGGGAAGGAGACTAGGAAAGAAAGATGAAAGGAAGGAAAGAAAAAAAGAAGGAAGGAAGGAGGGAAGAAAGAAAGGAAGGAAGGAAGGAAGGAAGGAAGGAAGGAAGGAAGGAAGGAAGGAAGGAAGGAAGGAAGGAAGGAAGGAAGGAAGGAAAGAAAGGAATATTGCCCAGTTGGAACTAGTGAGTTGGGTTCCCAGTGGGACAGCTATTGTTGCTTTCCCTTCTTTCTCAAGAGAACCAACAAAATCATAAGGGCAATATGTTGACTCACAAGTGAAGGCAAATAGTAAATCTCCTTTAATAGACTAGCAGCAATATTTGAATTTATGCTGTATATTTCTACTGAGGTGGATTCAATTAAAATATTTTATATGATTATTACTTTAATAGTGTGAATTTGAATACTGTATGTTCATTATTCTCACTAACCAGGATTAAACTATATTTGTCTCAATCCAAGAATTATTTCAAAACCTTGGGGTGAGAGAGATTTGTTTTCTTGGATCTTGGTAAAAGGAGAGTCGTACACTTAAAATCAGAGAAGGTTAAAGTCAATAGGGAACCAATTTTTCTAAAGTGACATAGCAATACAGTAAGCAACAACATCAGGATTTGAAGACAGCAGGTTCACTACAGCACCTCAACCTTTTACATGTGTTAGAGAGGATATATGGGATATCTTGGGTAACTAAGACCATTTTCCAGGGAGGAATAACATATTGAGGACTGAAACGAATCAATGAACCTTTTTGTTCAAAAGATGAGCAATTAAACAAAGGTCACTTTAGAGCCTTCCAAAGACAGTTTTCCTTTGTTCAGTTACAAAGGAAGAGGAAAGATGCATATTGTATGGTTCCACTTATTCGCTTGTTAATATTTATTAGACCTACAATAATCATAGTCATGATAAGATTATATGAAACTTCTCCAAAATACAAATGATGATAGTTTCTCATAGGAAAAGTAGGAGATATGATTCTGACACAGAGTATCTATCTACTGCAGGAGATGCTGAGGATTTTCCTCATTTTCTTTTGTTTTTTATCAAACAAGATTTCTTAGACATTTGAAAAATATTACCTAGGAGAGGGAATAGACTTGTTTTGTGCTATTACAAGGAACAACATGGATGGAAGTAATAATAAGGAAAATTTTGGAATAACTTCAACAAACATTTTAAAGTCATTTTTTTTCTAAACCAAAACCCATTTTCTCTTCCTCCTAATCTTGTCCTCATTGAAAAGAAAGAGAAACAAAACACTTACAATCAAAATGCATAGTCAAGCAAAATAAATTCCCTCTTTGGCCATGTCTAAAAACATATATGTCAATCTATAGCCTGAGTCCATCACCAAGATGAGTCCTCTCAACAAATACTAAGACACCATAAAATTGGGCAATCCTTGCACTTAAAACAGATTAAAGAATGGAGAAGAGATCAGGAGAAGCTAAGGAGTGAATGGACAAAGGGAAGTGGAACCAGAGAGGATGTGTGGACTACTCATTCTAGAAGATTTAATTGTAAGAGGGAGAAGATGGATAAGAGATGGGAAAATAGCTTAAGGGCTTAGATAAATGAATGCTTTTAGTTTGCCTGTTTTGTTGTAATTTTTCAGTCAGCTTACTTGCTGGTTTTATCTCACTTTTTATTTCTCCAAGAAGCTTTTCCCAGTCCCTTTTAATCCTAGTGCCTTTGCTTTAAGTATATCTTGTTTGCATATAGTTATTTCTTCCCATTGATGAGTTCTTCCTGAAACACACGTTTTGAAGAAATGACCCAGATCACTCAGAATTCCTTCTCCAGACTTTATGACCATGCTTTATCTGCCTTTTCCCTCTGGGCCTGTGGCCCCTTTCTCCCATTGGTGAGTTCCTCCTGTCAATATTTCTTACTTTTATAATATGCCCACAAATAAACTACCATTTTCAGATCTCCTTTATATTTTTATTATTTCTTCTCTCTCCCCAATTTAAATGTAATTTTGAGTACAGGGATTAGATTTCTCATTTACATTTTTATCTGAAGCATTTAGCACAATGCAAGACATCTTAGTCCTTAGAATATAAAGCCTTTGATTGGGTTTGCCATTTTTGGCTAGCTTAGAATAGGCATTCAAAAAAAAATGAACAACTGTTTAATTATCTGTTTGGCTTTAAGAATAAAATATCTGGACCGAACTTTGTATACACAAAGAAGATCTAGTAGTAGAGAAAGAAAGATTCAATATGTATATGGGAGAAGTCCCAGGAGAAATTGGAAGACATTTCATTGAAAATAAAAGTGCATGACTTAGCTTTGACAATGATTAGAGTTGTCTTCAGACTTGATTGTTTGACTGTTGTCCTTTGTTCTCAAAGAGGACTAAAATGATATTACTATGTTAAAGCTAAGGTACAGTCTTTCTAACTGTGATCGATCAAACCGATATGAGCCTAAAAGGCTCTACAACAGTTTAGGAGCAAAGACTCCATATGAACATTTGGGGTCAGCGATGGAGGGACAAAGGAGGAGGGTGTGAGTAGTCGAGATCATTTAGAATAATAGACTAATGGATTCTAATGTTCTTGACAGAAGATGAGGCCACCTACTGAAAATGAAGACAGAAGAAGTTGGAGTCTAGGAGGAAAAACAAATCGGTTAGGAATAATTAAATGAGATGTTTTTGAGTTGGAAAATTCCCCATCACAGGGTGTGGAAAATGAAAAAGAAAACAGATATTTGATGCCCCTTTGTCAAGAATGTTTTAGCTGGGGTTCTTGAATTAGTACAGGAAAAATATCAGTGGCTTTATAGTCACATGATGAATTCAAATTTTAAATCTGCCACTCCCCAGCTGTGTAACCCTAGTCTAGTCACTCTACATTTAAGAACATCAGTGTTAAATGAAGGTGATTGGACTAGACGGTCTCCTATGAATTCTGAAGTTCCTTCCAAATTCAAGAGCCCATTACTCTCTTTGAACCAATTATTAACATAGATTGTGGTTAAAAACTAAGATTAATTAGTTAATAAGAAATTGAATTTTGCTGCATGATCTAACCATTAAAAAGTATAAATAATAGCATATTGGGGTTAAATATTCCCTTTCTTCATTATAAAATATCTTGGATAATATACTTTTCCCATTGGATAAATCTTTTTTTTTTGATATTGTCACATTGTAGTTTTTCTTTCTATCATAAATTATTCAGCCTTTAGTATATTGACCTTGTCATTGTCCCTTGTTAGAATATTTGTAAGCTGTCAGCTACCTAACTTTGTACTTTCTTGATATCACCATTGATTTATAACTTCTAATAGCTCTGTAAGAATTACATGGGGGATTAGCTTTTAGTAGCAAAACAGAAAATTATTCCCTCCATATCTCTAATTAGAATGACATGTAGGCAGAAAGGAAACTCCACATTGAGGAAACAACCACCACAACAAATAATTTCAGGAAAAGCGTAACAGTTCTCACTAAATCTTCTTTGCTCTCTACTCTTGTGGATTGCTCTACCTTGAAATCTACATCTTCTGATTGATTCCACATGAGACCTTGGGAAATCAAGAACATCACTGAATTTTTGGCAGTATACCAGACAAGGAGAGACAAACCTGTCTTCCTGACAATTCCAGGCAGAATGAGCCAGAAAAACCTCATTTGGATTAGCCCCAATGTTTTAATCTACCAAGGTAATACTTTTGGCTATCTGTTCATACTCCTAGATCTTTCTAATTTCCAGCCATCAGAAAACATTTTAAGCATCTGTTGTATTATAGCACCATAAAGTCAGAGGAACTCTCTCCATTCATGCAAATTGTTTGTTTAGAGAGTTACTTTCTCCTACCCACTTATTGGTGATGAAGATAGAAGAGTTGTTTTTTTTTTCTTTTCATTTAATACCAAAGTGTGCTGTTATGCTGAATTCTATGCTGAATAACCTTAATGCAATCCCTTGTAAAACCTAAATTCTTTAAATGTGGTTAATATTTCATAATATGCCTTTTTATACCAAGTTCATATTACTATGTCTTATAACCTTTTTTTATACATGCTGCAATGGGTTATTTCTTCTCATCTAAATATTTTCCCTCGGTACCTAACCTCCAAAACACCATGTCCCCAGTATTTGGAGGAAATAATTAACTCAGATTTGGAAATTCCATCCTAGGTCTGAGTGTCTCTGATTATTGAATGAATGAGTTGAAACTCAACCAGAGCACTAGATCTGGCAAACACCAGGCCAAATTTTGCTTAATTTACAACCCAACAAGACTTTGTGGGGGGTGGAGCCAAGATGGTGGCTGGAAAGCAGGGACTCACTTAACCTCTCCACCAAATCTCTCCAAAAACCTGTAAAAAATGGCTCTGAACAAATTCTAGAGCTGCAGAACCCACGAAATAGTAGAGGGAAGCAAGTCTCCAGCCCAGGACAGCCTGGATGGTAACTGGGAAGGATCTATTGTATGGTGCTGGGAGCTGATCACAGCCCAGTGTGGACTGCACCAGGACCAACCAGACTCAGAGTTGGATGGAGGAGGCCTCAGGACTGTAAATCATTGAGCTGTGGCAACTACCAGACTTCTCAACCAACAAACGACAAAGACTGAAGAGCAGATTAGTGGGGAAACTTCTAAATCAGGGGAGAGAAGTACAGCCCTAGCCCTGGGGCTGCCATGGCAGCAACAGCAGGAAGCTCCGGCAGCTGCTTCCAGAGCTCCAGCTGTGGCTGCTTCCTGGAGTCCCTGGCTCACACAGTGGGAGGAATCAAATGGACAATCAGAGTGGAAGTGCAAAGAGTACTTTGCTGCAACAGAGGCAGGTTCTCTTGCTTTGCCCTGCTTGGATCTGGATTGTGGTCCTGGTTGGCATTTCTTGGGGGAGGAAGGGCACTGCTATGGCCGAGCTTGTGGTGACTGTGGAGTAGATGTAGCTCTGAAAACAGCAGCACAGGCCCTAAAGCTCAGAACAAAGGACTCACTACACTAAGAGAAGTCACACAGTGTCAAAAAGCTTAAGGGTCAAGTAGTTGGCTGAGAACATGAAAAGACAGCAAAAAAGGATGCAGACTATTGGATCATTTTTAGTGACAAAGAAGATCAAAACATACAGCCAGAAGAAGTCAATAAAGTTAAAGAGCCTACATCAAATGCCTCTAAGAAAAACATGAACTGGTCTTAGGCCATGGAAGAGCTAAAAAGGATTTGGAAAAGCAAGTTAGAGAAGTAGTGGAAAAATTGGGAAGAGAAACAAGGGAGATGCAAGAAAACCATGAAAAACAAGTCAACGACTTGCTAAAGGAGACCTGAAAAAATACCGAAGGAAATAACACCTTAAAAAACAGACAAACCCAAATGGCAAAAGAAATCCAAAAAGCCAACGAGGAGAAGAATGCCTTGAAAGGCAGAATTAGCAAAATGGAAAAGGAGGTCCAAAAGGCCACTGGGGAAAATACCATATTAAAAATTAGATTGGAAAAAGTGGAAGCTAGTGACTTTATGAGAAATCTGGAAATTACAAAACAGAATGAAAGGAATGAAAAAAATGGAAGACAATGTGAACTATCTCATTGGAAAAGACACTGACCTGGAAAATAGATCGAAGAGAGATAGTTTAAAAATTATTGGACTACCTGAAAGCCATGATTAAAAAAAAAGAGCCTAGACATCATCTTTCTGGAAATTATCTAGGAGAACTGCCCTGATATTCTAGAACCAAAGGACAAAATAAATTGAAAGAATCCACTGATTGCCTCTTGAAAAAGATCTTAAAAAGAAAACTCCTAGGAATATTGTCGCCAAATTCCAGAGTTCTCAGGTGTGTCGTAAGGCAAAATGGGCTCCTTAGCACTTGAGGAGTTTGGCTTTTGTTTACTTTGAGTGAAAGTACTTTCAGCTTTTAAGTGCTAAGCCTAGGCCCAAAGCCCTATCAGGTGTGAAACCTGTGTGGGTGTAGATTAATGACTTAAGAGGGGCCAACTCGAGAACCAATGGCCTCTGTTGAGGCAGGGCTTGAGGACGCCAGAGGCTCTGCTGCGAGGAGAGGCGAGCTAAGAGACAACTACAGCTGAAGCTGAAAAAAGTCAAAGCAGGAGCTGCAGAAGCAGAGCCGATCTGTGTGAACCCAGGAGTGCGAGCAAGGACTTGAGGCCAGTAAATATGAATTGTTTAAATACCATCTTGTTTTTATGTGGCCTCCTGGTTACTCTTGTGAGGCGGGCCTATTGGGCCTGGGTTTTTTGGTCAAGAGGTCGGAATGGGGAGGCTGGTTCATGAATCTGTTGCTGTGAGGCCTAAATAAATGTTTTGTTGCTTTCTACTTAGGGAATCACTTATACCTTGTGGTTTCGACCATTCAAATATACATATGATTATATTTGAGATCATAAATTCTGCCTTCCTACTACATCAGGTCAAGGAGAAAATACTGCAAGCACCAAGAAAGAAACAATTTGAGTATTTTGGAAACACAATCAGGATAACAGAAGATCTAGCAGCTTCTACATTAAGGGATTGAAGGGCTTGGAATATGATATTCTGTAGGTCAAAGGAGCCAGGGTAAAAACCAAGAATCACTTACCCAGCAAAACTGAGTATAATGCTCCAAGGCAAAATATAGATTTTCAATAAAATAGAGGACTTTCAAGCTTTCACAATGAAAAGACCAGACTTGAATAGAAAATTTCACTTTCAAATAGAAGAATCAAGAGAGCATGAAAAGGTAAACAAGAAAAAGAAAACATAAGGGACTTACTAAAGTTCAACTGTTTTGTTTACATTCCTACATGGAAAGATGATGTATGTAATTCATGAGACCTTTCTCAGTTTTACCGTAGTTGAAGGGAACATACATATGTACATATATATACATATATATGTATGCATACATATATACATATATATGTATGAATACATATATACATATATATACATATATGTGTGTGTATTATATATATACATATATATTATATAGACAGAGAGGACAGGGTAAGCTGAATATGAAGTGATGATATCTTAAAAAATATCGAATTAAGGGATGAGAGAGGAATATATTGAAAGAGGGAGAAAGCGAGAGATATTATGGGGTAAATTATCTCACATAAAAGTGGCAAAAAGTAGTTCAGTTGTAAGGGAAGAGGGGGCAGGTGAGGGAGAATGAGTATATCTTGTTCTCATCGGATTTGACTTGAGGAGGATATAACATACACACTCAATTTGGCATCTTACGCCACAGGAAAGTACGGAGAAGGGGACAAAAATGGGGGATGATAGAGGGGAGGGCAGATAGGGGGAGGAGGTAATCAAAAGCAAGCAAACACATTTGAAAATGGACAAGGTCAAAGAAGAAAAATGAATAACAGGGGACAGGATAGGATGGAGGGAAATATAGTTAGTCTTTCACAACATAATTTTTGTGGAAGTGTTTTGCATAATGATACATGTGTGGCCTATGTTGAACTGCTTACCTTCTTAGGGAGGGGGTGGTGGGAAGGGAAGAGGGGAAAGAATTTGGAACTCAAATTTTTAAAAGCAGATGTTCAAAAAAAGTTGTTTTTGCATGCAACTTGGAAATAAGATACATAAGGAATGGGGCATAGAAATTTATTTTGCCCTACAAGAAAGTAAGGGAAAAGGGGATGGGGCAGGGAGTGGATTCACAGAAGGGAGGGCTGACTGGGGGACGGGGCAATCAGAATATATGCCACCTTGGAGTGGGAGGGAGGGTGGAAACGGAGAGCAAATTCGTAACTCAATATCTTATGGAAATCAATTTTTAAAACTAAAATATTAAATAATAAAATATGAAAAAATATACAACCCAACAATCTTCCTAGCAATGTAGTCATCTGTTCTGCCACTGTGTTGTGTCTCTCCATTTGGAACTGCTCTCTTTTTTTCAGCCAATCAGTAAATAGGCTTTATTAGGTACTTACTATATGCCAGGCACTGTGCTAAGTGTTGTGGATCAAACAAAAACCAAACCATTATCCCTGCCATTTAAGAGCACACATTCAAATGGGGAAGAAAACATATAAGCAACTATATACACACATACATGTATACACATATGCATATATGTTTATGTATGTTAATGTATATGCAAAATATTCATACGCAAATGAGAGGTAATCTCAGGGGACAAGGCAGTAGAAGTAGAAGGGTTACCAGGAAAGGCCGCTATTGATTTGAGATGTGTTGTTAGAGAAGACAAGGAAAGCAGGAAGTTAAGGTGAATAAAAGAGAACATTCAACACATGAGGGAAAGTCAGTGAAAATGAACAGAGTCAGGAGATAAACAGTTATATAAGAAAGGCAAATAGGCCAGGGTCACTGAAGCTTAGACTATGTGAAGGGAAGTAGAGTATAAGAAGAATGGAAAGGTAGGAAAGGTTAAGTTATGAAAAGCTGCAAAATTCAAACATAAGATTTTACACTTGACATTAAAGGTGATAAAGAGTCACTGGAGTTCATGGAGTAAGAGGTAGAAAAGTTTCTACTTATACTTTAGGAAGATCATATTGGCAATTGAGTAATGGATGGACTGGAGTAGAGAGGCTCTTAAATTATTCTAGGCATGAGATAATGAAGGCCTCTACCTGGGTGGTGATTATTTGAGTGGAGAGAATGATGTATATGGGAGAAATTTTGAAGACTTGGCAAAAGTTTGCATACATGGGGTGAGTATGATTAAGAAGTTGAAGATGACATCAAGCTTGTGAACATGGACAGCTGGGAAAATGGTAGTGCCCCTGACAATAATAGGGAAGATCAGGAGAGGGAAGAGTTTTGATGGAAAGATAATGAATTCAGGTTTTAACGTGTTGAGTCCAGTAGGATGTGAGTGATATGTGACTAGAGGTTAAGAAAAAGGTTATGACTGAATAGAAAGATCTGATAGTCATCTATAGAACTAAAAGCTTCCTCTAGTTACCTTTTCTATCTTTATCTGGTCATAGTAGTCAAATCAATTGTCTCTGGGAATAAAGGTGTCATTTGGCTGCCTATGGATTAAACTCATCATTTGACTAACTTGATAGATGAAAACTCTTTTTCCTTGCTGCCATTTGCATATATGTATGCCTCCCCCATTAGAATGCAATCTCCTTGAATTGCTTAATATTTTGCATTTATACTTGTACCACCTGGTGCTTAAGAAAGTACCTGGAATTGTAAACACTTAACAAATACCTTTTCACTTCATTGATTCATTTCTTCATTAATTGATTGATCCAATACTCCTACATGGATTTTGCATTCAGGTTACTGCTCCCAGGCAGTTAAGCTAACAAGTATTCTAAAAAAATACTTCGGACTGCATAACTCCAGTGATCAATAGATTGTTGGATTTTTTTGTTTGTTTGCTTTCTGTTTGCTTAAAATTGACTTTATTGATTGATGTGTACCTAAAACTAGATTTCAATATAGGATGGTGGTAAAAGAAACTACTTCTAATTCGGAATGTAAAGATTAAGTACTAAATAGTAGAAGCAGCATGGAGGGCAAATAACTTAGAGTCAGGAGACTAAAGTTGGAATCCTGGCTTTACCATTTATTAAAGATCTTGGGCATGTCAAGTAGAGTGTCTAAGACTCAACCTTTTAATCTCTTGTGGTGATTAAATAATAACATGTGAATCAGTGTGTTTATGAACTGTATAACCCTTTTTCAAAGTAGTAGTAGTAGTAGCAGTAGTAGTAACAAATTATGATGATACATATGTTCACAGAACATAAGCTCTTTGAGGTCAAGAATTGTGACTTATATTCATTTATATCCTAAGAAGCTTGAAATAGTAGCTAGTGCATTGATCTTAAGTGAAGTAGATTTGGTTTCAAATCTTATCTCTGTAAACTTGGGCAAATAATTGACCCTTTCAATGTTCTAGGCAACTCTGTATGAAATCTCAGGTCCAGTCACTGTGCCTATTATATCCTAGGACCTAGCATTGCTTTCTACATAGGAAGTGACGAACATATGTTTATTAAATTGAATTGGACTTAACAAAACAAGATATATGTCTGTACACTAGTAGCTCAAAATTATGATTTAAACTTATAAAGAGATTAGAACACAAGTTTAGAGCAATGAAATATGGACAAATATGCGATAGTCATTGCAGTAGTTAAAGATCTTCCTTCCCTTTTATAAATTGGTCATCAGACTTGCAATTTGATAGGTGTAAGGTATGCTCAGTAAGGAAATGCTCTCTACTATTGTAGATCAGCAACTCTTCTTCAATTCATAGTCAAGAAAAATCTCTGAGGAACTGAGAATTTAAATGACTTATTCTGGGTCACATACCTAGTTTGTGTTAAGTGTATGCCTTGAACCCAGGTCTTCTTGAGTCTGAAGACAACTCTTTATGTAATTATTCATGCTACCATGCCATCAAAAGCGCTTAGCTACGTGTGTGTGTGTGTGCACGCGTGCGCATAGGCACGCTCATTAAATTGTAAGTTTCTTGAGGACAAAGACTATATTTTGCATCTATTTTTAATTACCCAAGATTTAGGACTGTGCCTTACCTATAGTAGCCATTTAATAAATATTGATTAAGTGATTGATTAAAACAAGTGAGATTAGGAATTAAAATGAAAACATGGATTTGAGGGAAGGAAAAATAATCAATCTTCAGACTATCAGATCAGTAGAAGAGGATTTGTAGGTCACAAATCTGGCTTTCCAATTTAAAATGTTTCTAAATCCTCTGTAACCCTAAAATCCTCCCCATATATCTTGTGATGCATAAGGGACCCCGATTTTCCAAAATTTGTGCAAGCCAAAGACAAACTTCATAGTTCAAAAAGGTTTGAGTTACATCTATGGAAAGCTGATGTACTTATCGTCTAATAAACAGTCTAAATGACTGGTAGAGTCTTAGCACCAGATGATTGCCCCTTAAGAAATTATATTTTTATTTACACCATAACAATTAACAAAGATTGTCTTGGAAAAGTAGTTGTAATCTGCATCTGTGGAAGGAGTGCATAACACTGAAATTATGGTTACTTGAAGGATTAGAGTAATTGTCCAGCTCCAAGTGCTAGACTATGTCTTACTCTTACTCTTACTATGTACTTACTCTTACTCTTACTCCAGTAATTATGTCCAGCTCCAAGTGCTAGACTATGGAAGTTTCCAAGCTTCTTTTATTTACTCATAATTAAATAAGTTATTTTCCCTAAAAGAATATTACATTCCTTAGAAAATAAGCATCCTTTGGCTTTATACAACTTGTCCCAAGAGGCCAATGTCACCTCATCACATTAATTCTATGATACCCTAAAGGAACATAATATAATTTCTACTGAATTACTAGAATGCTGTTTTTTCTCATATTCTCTACCCATGAGCATTTTTCCAAGGGATTTATTTCCCTTTCAGAAGAAATCTCTCCAGACGCCCCATTATTCCACCTTCCAATGAAGAAACAAGCACTGTTTAATGAATGTAATTGCAACTTCTAGCAGTGATCGTGTATTCATCTGGGGGTGGGGGTGGGAGGAATCTTTCATGGAAAAAATGGGAGAGAACTTTCATTTATTGTGTTTGCATTTCTACCTCATGTCTAGAAAATCAAGCACCATCAGAAATGTTTATGTCATAAGATGCATGTTGTTTAAAAAAGTCTTATTCTCTGTTTCATATTTATTAAAATCTTATCATCCATTCTAGTGTCTGTACTGTGTTTTCCTCGTCACCTTTTGCATTCTTCCCCTCCAGAGCTTTCACCCATAACTTGTTCCTCACAAGAGGAAATGCTGCTTTTACAGCATGTTAAAAAGATTTGGTGAACAAGAACTATTTTTTTTTTCATTTTAAGCTTGTTTCTTCAATAATTGTTGGCCAGAGACAGAGGTTGCATTAGTGAATCTTTTTTTCAACAATTTTTAATTCATGAAGAAATTGCAGAAATGTAAGAAGACAAAAAGTCTTTGATATCTTACCACTTAAATAATTTGGCTCAAGTTTGTGTTTCATCACAATAGGTTACATGTAAGTTTAGATAGAACTATGATGAAAATGTACCTCATCCACTTGTACAGAACATAACCCCTCCACATTAGGTTTTGTCCATGTCTTTCTGCAAGTCCTCCACAGACAATTCACTATAGTGTCTTGAATATCCATTGTATTTGAAGAACTAGATTGAAACAATGCCTCTGACACTTTTTTGATATTTGATCTTGGACAAATCACTTAATCCCTCTGATTTACACTTTCCTAATCTTCAAAACAGTATAATAATGGCTGTAGTACCTTCATTACAGTGTTGTTGTGAGGTTCAAATAACATGAATCTTAATTCTGTTCAAACTTTAATTGTTATAAATTTCTTTTTAATATAAAGTCAAAACCTGTCCTTCCTAAACTGTGACACTCAGAATGAAAGGGAATATTCAGATACGCTTAACAGCTCTATCTCCTCTCTACATAAGCATTGACTACACTTCAATTGGTGTCTCTATCTCATCTTTGATCCTCCCCTGAAACACAAAAGAAAAGAATGAAAAATATGAAGAAAGGAAGGAAGGAGGGTTAAGGAGGGAAGAGGGAAGCGAGGGAAGGAGGCAGAAAACCTTTAGTATTATGTTTACCTTTCCTCACAAGTCTCCATGCACTGAGAGCTTGATTATTTCTGACCCATTTCTTAGAGGATTGTATGATGTTCTTGATCTTTTTTTTCCTGTTCAGGCTTTTAATTTTTTTTATTTTCTTAAGTACATTGATATATTCCCTGTAAAGCCACATTAGTCCCTTTGGACAGCTTTCCATTTTCCTCTTACTGAATTTGATTCTCTTTTCATAAATATATCCACAATTCTAGGTGACAACCCCTTAAGTATTACAAGACAGCTGTAACTTAATGTGATGCGGCAGTGACACTGGTTTGTCATGACTGTGCCAGTAGAGAAAAAAAGTGTTCTAGAAGACTACAAAGTTGCAATATGAGGCCAGAAATGGATCTTAGTAGATAGTAACATAGTGCATTTACAGTCTGAATCCCTTTTGCTTTTCTTTTTTCATCTATAACATTAGTGTTCAACCTCTTGATAGTCTACTTATGGGGACTTTTTGCCTTAAATCCCAAAACATATACATGCACAATTCAATTATAGCACTTGATGATATCTATCAGTGCATAGTGCCTGGCACACAGTAGGCACTTAATCAATATTGATTGATTGATGGTATAAACACATAGGAATTTATATTAGTATACAGAATTGACAAGAAAGAAAATATAGATTACCACATGCTTTGTGAATCTTGTTGATTAAGTTAGCTTGATTGGACAAGATCTCTTCCTCTAACATTTTTCTTCATTTTTTGGATCTTTCAATATATAAATAGGAACCTCTTTATTATGTGAATTAGGGAATTAACTTTTCACTCATAGTTACAGTTTTAAGAAGATGCATGCAGAATGTGCTCCTCTTAGTGCATTTTTCAATGATGAGATCATTGGTTTTTTACCACCTTAATAATCTTAATTAATAATAACCCTGATAAACTCCTTTTAACTGGGATTCTCTGAGTTCAATAACATATCAAAATGAATTCCTAAGGTAAAAGAAAGAATAATTCAAAATAATATTTGATTGGGATTATTAACAAACTGTTTTATTTGATTCAGATTGGTCTTGAGGTCAGGATCATCTATGGTCAAAGTCTTCCTCATGTGCTTATTAACTGTGTGACCATGGCCACATATGTCATTTATCTTGTCTTAATTTCAGTTTCTAAATCTGCAAAATGGACAATATTTTCTGTGGTACCTACTTTATAGAATCTCATGATAAAATAGTTTGTATAGAATTTTAAATTGATTTCAAATTAGAGAGCTAGCCACAGTTCAAGAAGACATTGGTTTGAGTCTCACCTCTGACACATGCTGGTTATGTAACTGAGGACATCGCTCTGCCTCTCAGTGTCTGAGGGAACTCTTTATGGTTACACATTGCAGAAAATGAAAATATTTTTATTGGTGGAGCAGTGTCCCTCATCCCTATCCTTAGGCTGACATTATTTTTGTCCAAGAACTCCTTCATTTGTCCACCAGATTGCTTTGGTAATGCTGGCATAAGTTCGCAAAACTCCTCAATGCTTTCTGGGAACTCCATCCATTGCCATCTCTCTGGGAGCACACATTGTCACACACCAAGCACTTATTAACTGCCTTCTGTATGCCAGGCACTATGCTAAGTGATTTACAAGTATTATCTGATTTGATCAATAGCCACACAAATGCCTACACTTGCCCACAGAAGACTGAGTGTGCTTTCCAGGTGTAACCTCTCTTGGTATCTCTCTAATTCTGTTGTTTCTGTTTGCCTCTGCTCTCCCTTTGAAAGGTCAAGTCCAATTTCTACTTAGCACATGTACTTATTGTATCTGAAACATCAGCAGCAAGGCAAGGTGTTAATAGTTCCACTAAACTTTCCAGTAAAATCACAGGGTGAGGTTAATTCTGGAAAAAATGAGTTAACATCTTGTCAAAGAGATGCCAAACAAAATGCAATCTTCATCAATATCAACTTTGCTTCTCAAGGTGTTAACCTTAAAAAGGGAATCTCACTGTTGCTAAAGATGGAAGGGGGATTTAGGGAGTTCTTACTAGGCTAGGGAACAACCCTCATGTTTATCAGCTTGGAAAAGTATTCCCTTGGATGATATTTGTTTAGAATTTTAACTCAATTAGTACCCTATATTACAAAAATATTAAACCAAAAATGTGGTTTTATTCATACTATTGCTAAGGTATCATTAATCTTTATTCTTGAACTCAAGTATCTAATATATTTATTATTCTTGTCATAACTCTACCAGCTCAATTTTTTTCTACTTACATGGTCATCAATCTTCCAATTAAACACTTTACTTTAAGGTTAGAGATATTAAAAGAACTATCAGTAATAGCATATATGGAATCTTAATTGATCAAGAAAACTATCAACCTAACACCAAAAATAACTGAAGCTATCTGGGCTAGGCAGATTGAATGAAGCACTGGGAGCTGGAAGCAGAGAGGATGAAACAAATACTGTGGTAACAGGAGATACAGCTGTCAGTGGAAGGCTATAAAGCCAGAACTTGGTAGGCTACAGCAAGAGAATTTCATGAAAGGGCAGGATGGACAGTTTGTTTAAAACTAATTAGACATAAGTGGAAAAAAAAAACTTTGCTCAAAAATCAGCAGTTGTCACATCAATTTTTTCTCCAAGGAGATTATCCCCAGGAGACATGACGGAGAAGCATACCATGATTGTGGTTTATTAAGGGATAGTGAATCATCCTAGAGCAAGGCGGCGTGGTCTCGAAACCATTTTTTACTGAAAGCAGACATGTCAACTTAGAGTAATGAGGCAATCAAATTCAAGGAATGTGGCATGAATTAGGAAAGATTTAGCAACAATGGTCAAAACAAGGGAGAGCAAAGGACGTCAGTGTAAAGACAAAGTGAAGGAATCATTAGACCCAAAGCAAATGCTTTCTTGAGAGACATTTTTTTTAATTGTAGTATCATACAAGTCATTACCATCCCCACTCATCCATCCCTACTGCCCACTCACTTAATTGCTTTGGTGCATGGTCCTGAGTGGTATTCATGGTCCAGATCTATCAGGACTGAGAAAGGTGCCATTTTGTGCTAAGATGCTTGCAATAGAATGATAGTAAGTTGATTCTGAAAATATCCAGGGCAGCTACGTGGCACAGTGAGTAGAGCACCAGCCCTAGAGTGAGGAGGACCTGTGTTCAAAGCCAGCCTCAGACCCTTGACATACAAGCTGTGTGACCTTGGGCAAGTCACTTAACCCCAATTGCCTTGCCTTTCCCCTCTCCAAAAAGAGAAAAAAGAAAATACCCAGTCCAATACTCTCTCTTTATCAACAACGATACCAAGTACCAGAGTGTGAAAACTACCTGCTTAAGTTCCCAGTATATTTCTGCCTTTCCCATACCATCTCCACTCTCTGCAAATGGAAGGCACTTATGTAAAGTCTGGCCTTTCCGTTAACCCCCTTTGAGTCACTATGAGAAAGCAGAAAAAGCTATTCACAACTACCACCCATGGTAATAGTCATACTATCCACTGTTAGAACTGCCTGGAAGTGTCTTTCAAAAGTATTAGTCTAAAAGTTGACTTAGAAGAAATTCATGCTGTAACAACAATGCTGCTTGCAGCTGCTGTGGGGGTGTAAGACCAGCAACACCAACACACAAGAGGGCTGCTAGCACAGGATCTTTGATCTGCTTTTCTAAGGAAAGCAACTTTAAGGGATTTACAATCTCGTTTTAATTAAAAATACATATATCATTCACTTAGTTCAGGGGAAAAAGTCAGTAGCCTGAACTTCAGAGAAAACACAAACAGAAATTACAAGCAGAAATTATATAAACAGAGCAAATAACACAAATCAGCACACAGGGATTCTAAATGTCTGTCCATAGCAATACATACATAGTTACCAGAGAGAGAAGCACTAACCTCTGGGTTTTCAAAGCTCGGGGGCTCCTTAATGGCTACCCAGAGTCTTGTCTGGGCAAATCACAGGAACTGTCTTCCAATGAGTGAGCCCCAAAGCAAAATACTAACCTCTGAATTTATGTATACCTCTTCAGGATTAGAGGGAATCACAACCTTGTGACTCAAACTCATGTGACTTAGGCTTTCTGGTGACTTAAGCAGGTCACAAAAGACTTTTGATTCAATCAAAGACTCAGTCAAAGGCATTGGATTGTCTTAGTACTGAGAAGCACTCCAAAAGAAAAATAACCAGAAAAAAGTCTCACTTTGCTTGCCATTACACATGCCAAGTAAGACGCAGGCCTCCTGAATAGGATGGCTAGTCTACTGGGAATCTTTCTTTAGGAGTCAATTTGCCTTGCTCCTTGCATATTTTTAATGTGTGAATTCTTGGGCAAGAGGATGCCCTTAGGGGTCACACTTGCCTCATTTCTCTGTAGCATTTGGAGTTGGAGATTATAGTAGAAGTAACTTCTGTGCAAAACAATTTTCAAGGGAAAAAATGGATCTTTTGATTCTGGCTTCAGGCTAACATGTCCCTACATTGTCACATAAAATTTATACCTCTGAAGCCCTACTTATATTTTCAATTAGAACAAATCACTTGGAGAGAGATTAAAAGAACATAAGAAAGCAGGAGGTCCAGACACTAGACAGGCAGGAATAAGGACATCTGAAGTAACTGTAGAAGTTGGGGACAGTAAACAAAAAGATACAAGGCACCAATGACAAGAAATCTAATGTGAATAGTGGTATAAGAGAACATCACTCTGAATTCTAAGTTTCAAATAGCTCCTGCAACCTCTAGTAGCTTTGGCAGAGGAAGGCCGCAAGCTGTTTTGGTATTTACAGGCTTGGAAGCTTTGGAATTCTTTGCTTGCTTATTGCTGCTGAAAGCTGGGTTCTTGCCTGGTCCCTCCAGGCATCAGGTTTTTAATTAGGTGCTTACCCTAATACCTCGGCTACCTTCTGTTACTCTCAGCAAGGGACCTTGAGAACTACTTTACTTGCGCACTTTCCCTTATGCTTATAAGATCACATATTTAGAGCTAGAAGAGGCCCGAGAGGATATTTAGTCCAGCTGCCTCATTTTAGAGGTAGAGCCCCAAGGAGGTTGAATTACTTACCCAAGGTCACACAGATAGTACATAGCAGAGTCAGGATTCAAATCCAAGTCCTCTGGTCCCAAATCTGATGCTCTTTCCAGGCTGTCTTGTTCTTTGGTCTTCTAGATGGAATAGTGCTGGGTCTAGAGTCAGGAAGGTGTGAGTTCAAATCAAGACTCATACATTTATAAGCTTGGTGATTTTGGCAAAGTCGCTTAACTTTGTCTAAGTCTCCTAAACTGTAAAATGGGTATAGCATAATAGCATTTACCTGATAGAGTTGTTGTGAGGATCAAAAAAGAGATATGTGCAGAATACTCAGCTCAGTACCTGGCACATAGTAGGACTATGAGCTATTATTATTCTTCCAAAAAAAAGTCAGCAGGCATAGGGGTAAGAATAGGACCTCTAATTTCACTGCTAGGAGGATGTCCATGGTGAGGACATTTCCTCTATTGATGTAGGCAGACACCTCTTCTTTAAACTTACAGTCTTAAAAAGATTTCAAGAGCACTGAGAGGTTTAGTGATTGGCCTAAGGTCACACAGTCAGTACATGTCACAGAAAGGACTTAAACACAGGTCTTTTTGCTTCTGAGAAAAGGAAAAATAAATAACATGAATCGAAGTCTCTTTATTCAGTTTTTCTTCTTCCTTTAGACTTTCGAGGCTAGGATCAAATCTCTTTTAATTCCATCAGATGAAGTTTAAGATTTTTTCAATTATCATAGCAAGTAACTGTTGCTACTCAACTTTTAACATAATACTCTCCCTTTATTTTTACATTTTTCCAAGTTGATGTATATATACATTATATCTGTATCACACATATAAATGTATTTTATGATATACATATATATTTACCATTTTACTGGTAAAATATTTGTAAATATAAGAGGAATATATGTTTTTATAATAGCAAATATTGCTCCAACAGTTGTCTTACAAAGGATTCTGGACAATGTTGTTTCCTGCAGCATAATATCTTCCTCTTCCCTGGAGAGCTGCTACTCTGAAGGAGCAAGGCCCTTTAGAATGCAGCCTCTACATTTTTGATCAAGGCAGTTAAAGATGTATGAACAGTGGGCTTGTTTGTTCTGGTGGTTGTTTATGATGGAAGATACATTTCACAGAGAGTTTTGTTTTTCACTGTATTTTATCTCACAAGAACCTAACAAAACTACATATAAACGGATTTTATTAGCAGAAGGAAGGGGAAGAATAATTAATTAAATGGCACTTCTAAATTTGAGAAGACCAGGGTTCAAGTCTCAACTCATATTCTTACTAGCTGTATGACCCTGAGAAAGTCAATTAACCTTAGTTTCCTCATCTGAAAAATTCCAACAATGTCAGTAGCACTTCCTTCACAGAGTTGTTGTGAGGATGAAAAGAATTAATTAATGTAAAACATTGTGGATCATAAAGGACTATACACTTACCATTTGTTATTGCCGCTCATGATAGTATTAGTTTTAATAGAAGCAGAAGTGGTCACTGTCATAATGATGATTCAACTAAATTTTTTAGAGAGCAAACATATTTAGAGGGTAAATAATCTTACTGTGTTCTTTGGGTGGGGGGAGGTTAATGTTTTGGAATGTCAAAAAGAGTATTAGGCAATACCCATGGACATTAATGGATATCTTTGAGACTCCTGAGTGCAATTTAGAGACCTGTTATTCCCTGAGACGGAAACCAAACTTTCAGAATTTATGGGGAAATCTATCCAGAAAATGTTCTTTTCTTTTCTCCTTTTCTTTTCTCTCTTTTTCTTTTCTTTTTTGTTCTGTTCTTTTTTTTCTTTTTAAAGTAGACGAATTATTGACTGAATCTAGGATAAAATCAGTAGAGAAAAGCCATTTTCTACAATATAATTCAGTGTTACCTTGTTGTGTAATCTCATCAGTGTATTCTTTCTGAAAATGCAGATTAGTGAACATCCATTTTTTTTATCTAAATGCAATGGTTCTCAAACCTGTCTGACCTACTGCCCCCTTTTCAAAAAGAAAACTACTCAGTGCCCCCCTGGAAATCTACTTTCTTTAACCCTTTAACTATTTTTTTTAATTTCCATCATTATAAATACACACACACTCAGATTTGAATGATACACCTTAAATTTAATGATTTATTGTAAATTTGTAGGTTTTTCCTGCATTGAAATTTTGATGACACAATATTGCAATATGTAACCATACAGTATCATATTGTAAACAGTTTATTACATACATATATTCCTACAGATGCATGCTGCACTTCCCAGCAATGCATGACAGGCTCATCTGCCAACACTTGTTTGTTAAGAAATGTAGGAAGACTTGACCACTAATGGGTCATAGCTTGCATTCTGTGTGTTTATTTGGAAAATAATGTAATCATAGTTATTTAATTCTGTTACACAACAGATGAAACATGTATGGATGGCTTTTCAAAGTTTTCTTCTCCTCTCTTCTTTCTTTATGCTTTCATTACCCATTATTTTTATTCAATGCCGCCCATTAGGACCAGATGATACTACTGCCCCATTGGATCATTGCACTGCCCCCTAGTGGGCTGTATTTTTCACTTTGCGAATCTGTGATTCCAATGGGATTTTTAACCATGCCCTTCTTTAAATCCTTCAGACTATCTACCCAACACACTGGAGACATTTCTCTACTTATTTTAATATTTTATGGATTTCAGTGCAACACATGGACTTCTATCATTTCACTTACTCTATCTACATGAGCACCTTACCTTTTCTAATAATACTTACATATAATGAGGTTCTTTATATTATTTCACAAATCACCATCATTGCTTCAATAGACCTATGATCTCAGCTATTTAAGTATATGTTTCAACAATTCGGCTAGCAGCTTCTGTGAGGGTGCAAGATCCACCAACAACCAGCACCCAGAAAGCTGCCAGCACCCAGAAAGCACATGTTCTTTTGATCTGCTTAACTAAGGAAAGCAAGGTGAAGGGGTTGACAAGCATACTTTAATTCAGCACACAAATATCATTCACTTAGTTCAGGGAAAAAAGCCAGCACCCTGAACTTCAGAGCAAATTACAAAGTACAAATATCAACAGACAGACCCAATACAGATTCATAGTTACCAACATCTAGGTTCAGCCCGGGAGCTCAGAACAAAGGCTGGCCCAGAGTCACGCTCGCCACCACTTTTGTGGGAATGAGCTCCAAGGAAGAGGAGTCCAAGCCCTGGTTTTATATCTTTTTCAGCATCAGGGGTGAGTCACACATGCGACTCACCTACATGACCTAAAATTGTCACAAAGAGGTGACTTAAACCCACGTGGTCTGAGAGCCTCTACTGTCCCAGACATGTAAACTAGGCCCTCCCTGCAGTTAGCCCCACCTTGGGCCCCACCTTAGTTGCCAATCCACACCCACATAAGATTTACACCTAATAGGGGTTTGAGCCTGGGGCTTAGCACCTAGTAAGGCTCAATGAAATACACTGAATTACTCAAACAAAACAAAGGCCATTTTGCTTACCAACACAGTATACTGGAAAACGTTACATGGTAACTACTCTGAACCTTCTTAACCTATCTAGTTCTTACCTATATATTCCCCATGGAAGGTCTACTTCCAACCTTTTAGACAAATTAACTTTTTAATGTGGTTCCCAGTGAAATTTTCCCAGGATGTCCATATGTTATTTCTTGTTTTTGATAAATTGAAAACAATGCAATAAGCATCTATTAAGCACCTACTCTTTCCAGACACTCTGATAAATACTGGTTATATAAATAAATAAATAAAAGAAAGACAGCCCCTACCCCCAAGAAGCTGACAATCTAATGGGGAAAGAAAAGAAACAAAAATAAGATGAAAAGCATGGGTGGCAGGAAGGAACTGACCTAGTAGTTATGGTAGAGTCAAATCCAAGGAGTACTTCTAGTGGGAAATTCCTAAGCTGTGAGCTTACTTCAAATAGAGGCATTGGGATGAGTTTTAAGCTTCACACTCCAGCCCTCCAATCAGACAGGCAGAAGATACTGAGGGTTGTGATGTAGTATGAGTACCAAAGCTGATATAACATTTGGGATGATGACTTTTCTTGTGACGAGCTTTTCTTGGGAACGTGATCATGATAGAGAGCTATCTATTTTCCCATAGTATATTTATTTAATGATGAAGTTTAAATTCCTTCCTGTGTTCAGGGTCTTGTTGATACCATCTTGAAGATATTCATATCTACAATACGCCTCTCCATTGGGCTTTTAGTGTCCCAAAACCTGGATTCTTCAGATTATCTTGTAGGTAAATCCTCATTGGTAAAATACTTCAGACTATTTATACCCTGTACTGCTGGATAAGGTATGACAATCTACCCATCTATGTCTCTACTCTCTATTCATATAACTTTCTAAGTCACATAAATACTTGATCCTGGATGCACTATTGAAATATTGAAATCTCCTTGAAGACAGATCCTGTTTCTTCTTGGATATTTGTACCCCAAATGGTTTACACAACTCTTGGCATATAATATTCCTATTGAGCATTTTTTTTCTTTTTCTTTCCTTCCTACCTTCCTCCCTTGCCCCCTCCCTTCCTTCTTTCCTTCTTTCATTCCTTCCTCACTCCTTTCCTTCCTTCCTTCCTTCCTTCCTTCCTTCCTTCCTTCCTTCCTTCCTTCCTTCCTTCTTTCTTTCTTTCCCTGTTTCCTTCCTTTCATTTGCTTTTTTCTTCTTTCTTTTTTTCTTGCTTTCCCTCTTCCTTTTTCTTTTTTTTGACTTATCTCTCTCTTTCCTCCCTTACTATCTCACTTCCTTTATTTATTTCCCTCTTTCTTCCTTTTCCCCTTTCTGTCTTTTTTTTCTTTCTCTTGTGCAGTATAAAAGATGTAACTATAGAGAAATAGGATGATTCATATATTCAAAGGCATTTATTAATTGCTTACCATGTAAGATTTAGTGTACTCTGTGTTAGGAGATACATATGGTTTTCTCTGATAAAGTTAATAGTCTAGAAGGGGCAGAAGACACAAAAAATAGATAATAAAGGAATAAATGGAAGGATGGGTTGATGGATGGATGGATGAATAAAAACCGGTCTACAAAGCACTATGTGCCAAGTTCTGAAAGAAGACTTGCATGAAATAACAATGAATAAAATGAGCAGAATCAAGAGAACATTGTATTGTATTGTTTAAAGTACAAATTTGGGCAAATAAGTTATTTTGTCTATTATCAATGCCCAAATTCACCATAATCACATATGCAGAAAGACACTATCTACATCCAGAGAAAGAACTTATAAATTGAATAATTTTACCTATGTATACATATTTGCATATAATGGTATCCATCTCTGGGTTGGGGGAAGAGGGAAGAAGAAAAGAAAAACATTTTACATGATACTTTTGTTGTATATTTGAAAGGAATAACAGGTTGTGCATAGTACATTTGTAGTTTCATGTACAATCATTTTTCTAATTGTATTGTGTTCTGGAAATGCTTGTTTTATTCCATATATTAAAAATAAAATAAACTTAATTTAGGCCCTACCTCTTAGGAACTTCTATCCCTATGAGAAAAATAATGCACATAGAGGAATAACAGCCAGGTAAAGCTATTTTGGTTTGGAAAGGGATAATAGTGGAGAAATAGGGGGATAGACTGATGCAGCTTTTTTGTCTTGTAGCAATGACAGTGCTGATTTGATTATGGGTCAACTGTAAATTGGGGATAATGCATAGAGTTGAGGAGATTAGGGAAGGTATATACACAGTGGCAAATATGTGGAAAGGAAATGGACAGAAAATAAGTGGAAACATGCCTGGATTCTAACTAGCTCAGCAAATCAGAACTCCATTAGCACCCCAAGCCAAATGTACTGTAGCTAAGAGTTAAATCTACCAGAGCAGTTGTCTCAAATTAAATAAAAAAACAGATCCCTGAAACACATGCTGATTTAGAAAAAACAAATTACCGTTATCTGTATTGTATTGCATTTTTTTTTATTTTGTTTAACATTTCCTAGTTGTATTTCTATCTGGTTCTAGCTGTACTCCAGTACCTCATCCAACTCTCATTTTCACACCTTGGCTCTGGTAGAGGTAACAAAGTGGATGCTGAGTAGAGGAAGAGAGAATAAGGATCATTTTGATTCTAAACATTATGAAATGGATGCATTAGAGATTTTCAAAGAAATGTGATATGTGAAGCCTGAGGAATTAATAACTAGTTCATTAGCAACTACATGGATAGGCGAAGGCTTAATGAAAGAAATCACATTTGGATTAGGCACCAAGGATTGGATTGATAATCAGCAGTGTTATATTTATGTCTCATTCTCTTTTTTTTCCTCTTTATATGTCTGTAGAACTGGCACATAGCTAAAAAGGTGGCATGATTCAGAAGTAATGAACACACATCGTCAGCCTCTGAAAACACTGAATTTTTTGAATTTATCAATTATCTATTGTTTAGTTATATAAGGGAACTAGAAGTAAGTAGAAGCCTGCCAATGACAAAAACTTACTTTTACTTTATATGTTATGTTTCAAAAAGATATCTACATATATTTTCTCACTTAATTTGCAAATCTGTAAAAGGGGTCTAGTTTTACTAGATTGCCAAAGGACTCTATGACCAAAAAATAGTTTTATATGCGATATAGATTTTATAATTCTATTTACATATGCATATATACACATGTAACATAATTTTTACAGATGGAGAAAGTAAGATTCAGAGAGTTAAAAAAAAAAGACTTGGTCAACTCATGAGTACTGGCAGAATTCAATTTCAGCTCTTCTCAATTCTATGCCCAGTATTCTGTAGCCTACACAACACTACCACTATAAAAATCAATGCTAAATGCTCTCAAGAAGCATATTTTTATACAGTCTCTTCTGCCTCTGAAAGCAAAATGATGGTAATCCTCTTATTTATTTATTTTTAAAATTTGTCTTTGTAAGACCTAAATCTGAGCTGGAGACCATTAATGGCAATATGGAAATTATTTGACTGAAACACTTCACTCTTCAGAGGACAGATGGAATGTACTTCAGCACAGATATACTTTCACAGAAGAAAATACTTCTAGCAGAATGATAACCCTTGCGCCTGGGTTTCTGGAAAGTTAGAGATACAGTTTATTCTGAATTCTTAGCCGGATCCTCAAACTGAAGAGTATGAAGCTATCTGGAGAATTCAGTGTTTTGCCAGTCAGGGAAAATGCTTGGAGCATTGATCTACACCTAAGCTTAAGCCTGAAAAAGTTCCCTTCGCATTAATGACATGCACCACCTTCCCATAATCATGGTGCTTATTATGTACCTGGTCAGTTATTAAACATTTATTTAGCACCTATGCTATATTAAGTATTAGGGATACAAAGAAAGGCAAAAATACAGGCACTGCTTTCATGGAACTCACGTTCTGATGGAGAAGACAACATGAAATATATACACACGTTTGTGTGTGTGTTGAATGTAATGTGACATTGGAAGGAAAAGACAAGAAGTAGGGAACAAGGAAGGACTGCTGAAACATGTGAGATTTAAGGAAGGAAATCAAAGAAGCAATGAGTCAAGGATGAGTCAAGGGTGAAGGAGAACATTTCAGTCATGCAAGATACCCAGTGCAAAATTGACAAGTAAGGTATCAGGTCTGAGGAACAGCAAGCAGGCCAGTATAGCTAATTGTAGATTGTGTAAAAGAGGTGAAAGTGTAAGACGAGTACAAAGGTAGACAAAGGTCAGGTGGTGAAGGGCTTTATATGCCTAAAGATGATTTTATATTTCATCCAAAGGGGTGATATGTTTTGTGTGTGTGTGTGTGTGTGTGTGTGTGTGTGTGTGTGTGTGTGTGTGCATGCGTGATATTGTCAGCCTTGACTTCTAAGATCATTTTGGTAGCCCAGTAGAGAATGTATTGGAGTGGGGAGAGACCTGAGACAGGAAGGACATTTGGAAGGTTATATCAATAGTCTAGGCAAGAAGCAATGAGGATCATATAAAGATGGTGGCTGTGTGAGTAGAGAGAAAGGAACATATACAAGAAATCTAGACTAAAAATGATAAGGCTTGTTAATGGATGGGACATGAGGAGTGAGTGTGACTGAGGAGTCAGGATGACTCTGAGATTGTGGGCCCAAGTGACTGGGAGAATAGTAGTGTACTACTCAAACCCTATAATAATAGAGAAGTTAAGAAGAAGGTCCAGGAGGAGATCAGATAAGGGGGTTAATAACTTCTTTTTTTGACATGTTGATTCCTATGAGGCATCCAATTCAAAAAGTCTAAAATCTAGTTTGGTGATACAGGATTGAAGCTTAGAACAGTGATTAGGACACTATATATATATATATATATATATATATATATATATATATATATACACACATACACATATATATGTATACATATGTATATATACATATATACACACATATATGTACACATATGTATATATGTATACATATGTATATATATGCATATATACATATATATACACATATATGTATATGTATATCCATATATATGTATATATATATATATGAGAATTATCTTTATAGAGTTGTTATTTCAACTCATGAGAATCCACATCACAAAGCAAGATGATATAGAGAGGGCAAAAACGAAAAGGGTCCAGGACTGAGAGCAAGGGAGACTGAAAAGGAATCAGACAAGTAATAGAAAAACTAGGAGAGTGGACTTTCTCCTAGAGAGGAGAAAGCATCAAGGAGGGGAGAATGATTGGCATTATCAAAGGTTGTAGAAAGGGCAAGAAGCATACAGACTAAGAAAAGACCATTACTTTTGGTCATTAATTTATTAGAAGAATGGGAGCTTTTGGACGACATAGCCTTTTTATTTCTCCAGTGCCTATCATACTTCTTGGCATATGCAGGAGCTTACTAAACATTTATTAAACTAAATTGAAGTAAACTATGGTGAGACAGAGAAACATCTGGTGAACATGGATATTTGCAGTAGGCCCAGATTTGCAGTTGTTGGGATCTACAGTTAGAAATCTGGATAATGGCATCAGCAGCTGCCCAGGGGAGGCTGTGGGGAAGGAAGGGAGGGGGGGAAGGATTAATGACCACTGAGACTTCTCTCTTTCCACTTTTTTCCCTGAAATGCCAAACCACCAGAGCCAGTTATCAATCAAGGAAGTGAAATACATAGTTGGATTGATTAGGTTTGATACAGTGACAGCCAGCTCCACTTTTGAATACTCTTTGAAAACAATTTTTACAGTGCAATGCTGGAGAAAGCCAACAAATAATAAACCTGTCAAAGGACTCACCGAGTGCTCGTAAATACAAAAGCCTGCCTTGCAGCTGCAAATAGGAACCATTCCAAAGCTTGAAAACCTGTCAATACTTCATCATTGCATCTGAGATCAATTCTCATTTAAGGTGCAGTTTGGGAAAACTCTTTTTCATCTGTTCAAAAGAGGTCAGGGCCCCACGGTACCAATGAGACATTCAGCTCAGTTGAGGATCTGGGGAGAATACAGTTTTCTCTTGGTGGCACAATAGGCATTTTAGCCTGGTTTATTTCCAACGCCACCACCATCATCACTTCCAGCAAACTCCTAAGGGTGTTGTGATTGCACACTCATAATTCACTGTTTTATGGAATTCACAATGCAGCGACATTATCATAAATTTTGTATGTGCCTGCAAAAATGCATGTTGCATTTTCATGGTTGGCTCTTGAAGAGCAATAATGGCTCTGCCTGATGAAAAATCCCAGCTCTAGCACCTTATTCAAGTCCCCCTTGCTCCACCATACACCAGGTTGCCTTCTGATGTTGGCTCGTTTTCTGAGATCCTTTCTCATTATGACCTGTCCCTGAAACACCTTGTTTCTGGCTGCCCAATTTTTAACCTGCTATCTGTCTTGCTCTCCAAAGGGATCAAATAAACAAACACCTACAAAGAAAAGACACCCACAGGCCAGAGTGCCAAGAAACTGACTGAGAATGCTGTATGGTGAATCCACACATATCAATAGCACACTGTGACTCTGGTTTGATGCAGAATGAGAAAACTTTGGGAAAGTACTATTAAAGGTCAGATCAGAAGACATCTCTGAGGTGATGCTGAGCCTTAGTGAGAACAGGAGGGAGTTCTTTCAGCTAAGTAGAACCCTGTTTCATCTGGCTAATATTTCAAATGATTCAGAAAGTAGTCATTCATTTTCTTGGGAAGAAGCCAGGTTACATCTTTAAGAATTAAAGCTAATAAGGAGCCAGAAAAGGAAGCAGAAGCCAGGAAGGTGCTTCTCAGTATTAAGAGGTTCTTTAATTAATTCCCTGATTTTTTTTTGTTAAAACCTATTGCTAACACAATTATAATTCCATTGCTTAGAGATTGTCAGTGCACAGAAAGAGGTCTTTTGATTTGTTTTCCCCCTGATATGGATATATTTACAGAGTCAAAATTAGGAAATATGACACATGGCCCAAGCATCACAAATGTATCCAAAATAAGTAGTTGGTGGTTAGGAGGAGGCAGAGAAACTTCAGGAATGGATCTCAAACCTTGGGATAAAAGTTCACATATGGAGAGAGATCTCTGGATAGTATATCATGAGATATTCTGTTTTACTGGACCTTTTGGCAAGACATCGTAAGCTTACTGTTCATGAGGCTGTGCATGTCTATGTGTCTGTATGTCTCTGTATGTGTATATGTGAGATAGAGAGAAGGAGAAGAAGAAGAAGAAGAAGAATACAGAGAGCAGGGCAGATAACCATCAGTTTTGTTTTGTTTTGTTTTTTAATGAAATAGTTGCAAGTTCTCTCAATTGTGCCTGTGTAGAGAACACAAGTGTTGTCTGTCAATACCCTGGAAATGCTTGCAACTTGGAGCAAAATTTCAGTTGCCCTGAAGTATTGGTGAACCTCTGCTTATAAACCTACTCTTACTTAAAGGCTCGGTTGCCATGCCTCTAATCCTTTCTGACCTCTTCAATTGACTGATGTCTTCATACTTTAACTATAACATTCATTTGTCTATATCAATGCTATCTTCTATCTTACCTATTTACTTGCCCCCCTCAGACTACAAGCTCTTCAAGAATATGAATTCTATGATTTTTATCTTTGTGTCGGAAACATTTGTTAATATCTTGTAGATGGTAGGTACTTAATATATTGTGGACTAAATAGGAATTCTATCCATTCTGTTTTTTAAATAAAGCAACCCAAAGCCTTTAGGTTTTGTCGTTGTTGCTTTTGTTGCACAACTAATTCATATTGAGCTTGGAATCCATTGAAACTATTGTTCTCCATGGATCATTTGGGCTTGCTTTTCTTTTAAAGTATTCTGTAGTTGTAACAATATTACCATTTTTTTAAGCTGAATATCATTCTGGTGTGTATGTGTGTGTGTATGTACTGTGTGTGTTTAAGTTATCCCATTTCACTCTCAAACAATTCTGAGGTAGATACTCCAGATGCTATTATCTCAAATTTATAGATGAAGAAACCAAATGTCAGTAAATTTACTGATTGGCTCATGGTTATGTAAGTATCAGAGGCATGATTCCAATTCAACACACTTTGAGCCATGCTATGCTACCTTTCCATTGTCTAAAATAGCCACTAAATTATCAAAAGGGGAAAAACATGGGGGACGGAATTGTGTTACATGAAAGAACTCTCCATTATGGAGTCTTCTACTATGATGACTGATAGTAGGATGAAGATTACTATGAGATCTCAAATTTATAATAATGGAGCACATGTTCTGGTAGGAGCTATGCTAGAAAGGCTTTGTATGTGGTCTCCACAGTAGATATTTTTTGTCATGGAAAGACTGATCACCAACTGTATGTACACAAAGTGGTGAGTTTCTTAGGTCACAACAACTAATGAAATGTCACATATAAAATTTCAGTCCGAAACTGGGGGAAGAAATTGCCCACCAAACCAAGCCAGGAAGAAAGCATAAGATCCATATCTTATGACACATTGAATTTTTGTGTTGTAAAATCTATTTTTATTTTGCATGAAAGGATATCACTCCAAGAGGGTGACCATGCCACAATTTTACTTTTGATTGTTTCTCTTTGTTTGTTTCTTTTGTTTTTGCACTTAATGTTTGTTGAATTGAATTGACTAAGCTCAAGTAACCAATAAAACATATAAGGGATTATTATTTGTGCTTTATGTGGATGTAAGGAATAGCTACAATGACTTCAAAGTAAGGATTTTTCAAAATAACATAGTCATTTAGAGATCAATTTTTATATCCTTAGAGGATATTTCAAAAGCAAAGCTTAGGGGATTTGTTGTTCTTTGTGTACTTGAAGAAGTGATTTTTTTACTTAAACTCAAACAGTCCATCTGTAATAGGATCCTTCACTTTCTCTATTCCCACTCTCTTTTTAAGCCCCTACAATCTGGCTTCTGGCCTAATCAACCCACCAAAACTGCTCTCCCAAAAGTTACTAATGATCTCTTAATCACCATATCCAATGGTCTTTTCTTTATCTTCATATGTCTTGACCTCCCTATAGCCATTGCCACTGCTGATCACTCTTTCCTTCTTGATATTCTCTTCTGTCTAGGTTTTCAGCACACCACTCTCTCCTGGTTCTCATCCTACCTATCCAATCACTCCTTCCCTGTCTCCTTAGCTGGATCCTTCTCTAGATCATGCTTTTAACCATAGATGCCCCTCAGGTTTTTGTCCTGGGTCTTCTCTTATCCCTCTATACTACTTCACTCGGTGATCTCATTAGCTCACATAGATTCAATTACCATCTCTATGTTGATGGTTCTGAACTCCTCCTATCCTGGCCCAAATTCTCTGCTGACCTCTGATCTCCCATCCCCAAGTGCCTTTCAAACATCTCAAACTGGATATACAGTAGACATCTTAAACTCCACTTGTCCAAAAATGAACTCATCTTTCCCCCTAAATCCTTCCCACCACCACTACCTTCCCTACCGCTGTAGAGGTCAACACCACTCTGCCAGTTCCTCAGCCTCACAGTTTAGGAGTCACCCTCAACACCTCCCCTTCCACATCCAATCTATTAGCAAGGCCTGTTGATTTCACTTTTGCAACATCTCTTGAATAAGTGTGATTCTCTCCTCTGACATCGACACTACTCAACTGTGGGACGTCATCATGTTACACCTGTTTTACCTATAATAGCATGCCAGTGGTTCTGCCTGCCTCAAATATCACTCCTTTAAAAAAAAAGTTCTTCTTATTTCCAGTACTTTTCCTCCTTTAATTAGTTCTTAATTATCCTATATTTAGCTTGCTATTCATTTGCATGTTGTCTCCACCATTAAATTGTAAGCTTCTTGAGGGTAGGAATATCTTTTACCTTTTATTTTTTGCAGCCCCACCACTTAGCACAGTATCTGCCCCTTTGTAGGTGCTTAGTAAGTGCTTATTTATTTATTTATTTATTTATTTATTTATTTATTTATTCATATTATTTTGTTTGCAGAATTTAAAAGACTGCCTAATTGATTTTTTTTAAAAAATACTGAATTTTTGAGTTAAAAGAGATCTCGGAGTAAATCAAGACTGAAAGAAAAATCAAGTAGAAATGGCCTGACCAAGAATATGTTCTACAACCTGTCAAGTGGTTTTCTAGTCTCTGCCTGACAAGATATTGTGATGACTCAACTTTCATTACAACACATTTTGCTCTTGAATAGCTCTAAATGTTAGGAAATCATTCTTTTTTTTTTCCTTAAATAAAATTTAAATCTGGCTCTCTAAACCTTCCATCCATTGATCTTAACTTTGTACTGTGGTGCCAGAGTCTAATAAGTCTAATTCTTCAGTATATTGGTCCTTTGAATACTTGAAGAGATCTCCTTACATATTATTTTCCTCAGGATAAACATCATCGATCCTTTAATTCCATTTCTAGAGCATGGTCTCTGGTCCTTACACTGTCCGGGCCAACCCACTTTGGAGCGTGTTTCTGTTTGTCAGTATTCCTTCAAACAAAACTTCAGAAGTAGGCTGACAAAGGCAGATAACCGTGGCAATGCCACTGACCTCATTCTTAACACTAATGAACCCTAAGATACAATTAGTATGGGGTAGGCATTTCCATATCATTCCGTTCCCTCCCAACTAACTAGAATTTAATATTTTTGTACTTGTTTCTGTGTATCCACATTATATTTATGTATTTATATAAATACTTGTCTTTCTCATCAGAATGGAAGCTCATTATCCCCAGTATCTCCATATAGAACTTTGACCATGCATGTTTTTCCCCAAGAGAGATCTTTCCTTTAGGTGCGTGTTTTGCCATAGGAACTCTGCTGTCATCCCTACCCCTGCTCCTAAGGCACCAGGAAGCAGAGATTTGACAAGTCAAGATAATATCCCTCATAAAATGATGCAGCCATTTTAAAAAGGTTCTAAGATAAATACTTGATTTGTGAGACATAGAAAAGCCATGCTAACTGTTACAGTCACAGTTAAGAATCCCAGCAGTAAGATTAATTAAATTGGGGAAGAGGGAGAGAATTCAGTTGAATGTAGCTTTACTGAGAGAAGGGGTGACCCATAAACCTTGGAATCATGCCTGTCTACACCACAAGGCTAAACACCTGTAGGTATTAGTGAGAGACGAACTCGATGGATGGCATGGTGTTGAGGAAAGTAAATGAGTGTTTGTTTTTTCATCGTGATATCAATGAGTGTTCAATCAACAAATAAAAATGAGACAAAGGGATACTGAAAAGGAGTATGGAGAAGGAATAAGCATTATATTGTTCCAGATACTGTGCTAAAGTGTTTTGTAAATATCTCATTATTTTTCCACATTAGGTGGGTCAACAACGACAGGGAGGAAGGACTTCCCAAGATTCCTATGTCCTTTATCTGAGGCAAATCCTCATTTACCCCACTCTAGTTCCAACTTTGCCACTCAAAGTAGTCCTCATGAAAAGTGAAGGTATAAGTGGTAAATAGACAAACCAAGGAAGAAAAACACCAGCCAGAGAGCAGTTTTGAATTTCTAAGATCCTTTTCAGGTCACCAGACAAGAAGAAAGGGAGAGAGGGGTAAGAAAAGCCTTTGCTCTGAGGGAAATTTAAGTTCAATGTGATCCTTTGGATTCCTAGGGTAAGGAATAAATGAATTGAAGGGTGGCAATTAGAAGGGAATATAAAAGAGAGAGAGAACATTACACAGATAATAAAGAGATAGTAAGCCTTAAAGTCAGGAAGACTTGAATTCAAGTTGTACCCCTAACACATATCGACCAAATGACTCTGAGCAAGTCACTTAAACTTTCAATACTCAAGGAAACTCTCTACTATTATATGTTATAGAGTAGTTGCTGACCTGCATTTGCTAGAACTCCCTTTATACCAAAGAAATTATATTGTATTAAAATAAAAATACACTGTATACTGATGTCAATATACAAAGTAAGAGCATAAAAAAGGGAATGAATCAAATTGCCTCTTTCACATAAAAGGTGGAATTTATAGTCATGATTCTAAGGCAAGCAGAATCAGGCAAGAGTCTTTATGTATACTTTGTATGTTAAAGATGTATATATTATAACAGGCAAGTTCCAAAGTCCTGCCCCAGGAAGGAATATGCATGAAAATTTACTAAGCACTAAAAAGCAAAATATCTAACTATGACATATTAACAGACACAAGTAGATTTGCTGAATTTACCAAAAATCTTAGTTCTTCCCCAAAGCATATATGCTCAAATTGTTTCAATGAGTATGTACTCCTGTGTCTTGGACTTCATGTAGCTTACCAAAAATCAGGATAATAGCATTTTACATGGATACACACACACATAAAAAGGATATGCATACATATATATGTATACCTATATGTACATATGTGTATAGAACAGAGGTCTGTATTTGTAGATATGACCAAGACCTTTGATACTGTTAGTCACAAAGTCTTATGGAAAATTATGTCAAAACATGGTTGCCCAGAGAAGTTCATCAGTATTGTACGCCAATTTCATGACAGCAGGCTTGCCCGAGTTCTAGATAATGGGCAATGCTCTCATGCTTCCCAGTCACCAATGGAGTGAAATAAGGCTGTGTGCTTGTTCCCCTGGTTTTTAGCATGATGTTTTCAGTCATGTTGTCAAAAGCTTTCAATGAGGATGAACACAGCATCAAGGTCAGCTACTGCACAAATGGTAAATTCTTCAACTTGAAAAGGCTATAAGCCAAGACTCAAGTAGAGGAAGAGTTGGTGCATGAGTTTCTGTTTTCAGATGATTGTGTACTCACTGCAGCCTCTGAAGCTGAGATGAAACAAAGTATGAATCCCTTCTCTACTGGTTGTGCTAATTTTGGTCTAACAATTAACACCAAGAAAATGCAGGTGCTCCATCACCACCACCACATCATCCATATGTGGAACCACTAGTTACAGCAAATGAAGTTTTGAATGCTGTGGGTAAGTTCACTCACCTGGGTAGTGTACTTCCCGGAGATGTATACCTTGATAACAAGGTTGACACACACATCGCCAAAGCCTGGTCAGTGTTTGGGAGGCTCCGAAGGAAAGTATGGGAGAGAATAGGTATTACACTGACTACCAAACTGAAAGTCTACAGAACCATTGTGCTGACCTCATTGTTGTATATCTATGAAACCTGGACAGGTATACCAGCACCATGCCAGGAAACTAAATCTCTTCTCGTTGAATTGACTTAGCAAGATTCTGAAGATCACCTGGCAGGATAAGGTACCAGACATTGAGGTGCTTTCTCAAACTAAACAGCCAAGCATTCAAACTCTGCTTCAGAGAGCACAACTCTGATGGACTGGCCATGTTGTTCCAATGCAAAATGTACACTTACCAAAAAGATTATTGTGTTGTTAAGCAAAATTGTCTCATTAGCATGGCTTTTGTTTCTTTTGAGTGGAAGTACTTTCAGCTGTTAAGTGCTAAGCCCCAGGCCCAGGGCCCTGTCAGGTGTGAAACCTGTGTGGGTGTGTATTGGTGACTTAGGAGGGGCCAGCTCGGGAACCAATGGTCTCTGGTCATTGAGGCGGGGCTTGAGAACGCCGGAAGTCACTGCGAGGAGGGGGAGCCGGGAGACAACTTCAGTGGAAGCAGGAAGCTGCAGAGGCAGGAAGCTGTGGAAGCAGGGCTTACCCAAGTGCAAGCAGGAACGTGAGGCCAGTAAAAATGATTTGGCTAAATGCTATCTTGTTTTTCTGTGGCCTCCTGGTTGCTCTTGTGAGGTGGGCTTTCTGGGCCTGGAGTCTTTTTGTCAAGATATCGGAATGGGGAGGCTGGTTCATGGTTCTGCTGCGGTGGGGCCTAAATAAATTTCTTGTTGTTTTCTCCTTAGAGAATCTCTCATACCTTGCAATTTCGAACCATTCAAACATATACATGATTATATTTGAGATTATAAATTCGGCCTTCCTACTACAATTATTTTATGGAGAACTCGCCCAGGGCAAGTGTTCACATGGTGGTCAGAAGAAGCAATACAAGGACACTCTCAAGCTGTCTGAAGAATTTTGGAATTGATTGTACGACATGAGACACTGGGACAGGATCTCTCAGCATGGTGCGCTCACATCAGAGAAGGTACTGTGCTCTATGAGCAAAGCAAAATTGAAACAACTCAAAGAAAATGCAGGAGGCACAAATTTAAAGTAGCCACCCCAAATGTTCACATGGACTATTGGTCTGATCAGCCACAATGGATACATTGAAACTTGACTCTAGCATAGTGACATCATTTTGGTCATCTTCAAGACTGAAGGACAACAACCAAACCAAACCAATGTACATATGTATATATGCGTGTATGCATGTACATATATACACATATGTATGTATACATAAATCCTAAAGCCTCAGAAATGAATCTCAATCCAATCCATCAGAAATATAATAGCACAGAATTGTTAGCTAATCTCTTTTGAATCTTATTTAGGGATACTCCCTAATTTACTAGGAATCCATGCAATAAAAACAATATCATCTGTAAATTAAGAATATCTTGAGGATTTCAACATCTTTCGGAAATCCTCCTTTCATTGTGGTTTTATACACAGTGGTCTGCATAACAGGTAGATTGTTTAGAATGTTTCTAGACAGTTAGAATGTTTCATGTCTTAGTTGATATCTTGTAACTAGCTTTGAGAGGAAGATGAAGAGGATAGGGGGTAGTACCTGAAAAGAAAAGGATCCATTTTACTCACCCTCAGATTATGAGAATCATCTGAGATTACACCAAGGCTAATTTGTGACTGCTATGGGTATGCAATTAGAGCAAAAAATTGGTGCTCCTGTCCTCATTGAAAATGTTATAGCTGAGAAAAGAATTGAGATCTTTACAATAGCTTTCTTAGAGTACCCTGGACTTTGAGGAGTGGTTTTTGTTGGGTTTCACTTGAAGAATCCATAGTGGATCTGATATTTGGACAAGTCAATGCTATTGTACTTATCTGGTGAGAAGATTGTCCCATCTCCTTCACCCCTTATCATGTTCCTTTCTATTATCTGGGATGTTCCTCAAATGGCATACACATGTAAGCCACATCTGAAGAAACATTTTGAAGAAACACAATTGGAGGACATCTGGAAAAATCAATGGTAGTGATTACAGTTCAGCCATCTACAAAAAGTCTTCAAAATGTCAGAAAGCCTTTTTATGTATAAATATCTATCCTGCAGCCCATGCCTGGGAATTTGAAATCTGTGAATCTTTTGTCAATATACAAGAGCTGGAGAGAACTGAAAGCTAAGTTACATTGATGATAGATAAACAGATAGAAAGATAAATAGAGCACATATGAAGAACTTGCTATATGCCAGCCATTATTTCATCTATAGTGTCAACGGCTGAGAGAATATGGTCAACAGAGCTATCAACACTTGCTAAACCAGGTCATGAGCTCTATGTGTACCTGGCCAGGCAATGGGACCTCCTGAGCTATAATAACTATCTGGAAACTTACTTGACAATCTAGGTTTCAGGATATACATATACCAGGCCTGTACAACATATGTCCCACCAAAAGATTTAGGGCAGCTCATGAAAAATGTAGAGGATGTAAAAGAAAGTAAAGATGTACGAAGTGGTCTGTCCTTGGCCAGCTTAACCGGCCTTCCAGTAGCCACTGTTGTGGCTGTCATGTATGTTGGGGGATGGGTTGCCACTCTGCACTCTCTCCTGTTTATCACATGACCCATGACAACCAACTATTTTCAGTCTGTCTCTAGTCTGAAAGAGAGAGTCATATCTTTTTACTGTGTTTTCAGTCATTACTGGCATTGAACAGGGACAAAGTGAGTGTAGCCTTGTACCAATAGCTGACATCCACTACACAATGAGCGGCAATAATGCAAGGACTTCTTCTCTTTCCTCGCCGTGTGGCCACCCTCCAAGATACATGAGTGTTTGGTGCTCTCTCCAAGGTCAGACACTCAGTTCAGTATTTCTTTCTATATGAGTAGCTGCTATGGAGATTTTTTTTTGTCCTAACATTAAAGTTTTTGAGGTGACTTTGTAAAATGAGTGATAAAAAGAAATGGAAGATCAAATCAGAACACGGAGTGTTTAATCCGGAGTGGACAAATAGATACTTGTTTACTTGTGTGAGAGACAAAATGTTGTGTGTTGTTTGCTGAAAATCCATAGCTGTTCTGAAGGAATACAATCTTCATTGTCATTTCTAACCAAAACATCCTGACTTAAGCAAATTGGGCACCAATGAAAAACAAATTAAAGCATACAGATTGATGGAAAATCTCAGTGGGGAACAACGGTTTTTCAACAAAGAAAATGAGGTCTACTAAGGTTAGTTTTCAGATTTCTAAAGGAATCAACTTCAAACATGATTCTGGAGTATGATAAACTGATTGCTGACAAGAAATGTAATACATCCCATTAACTAAATGTAAACAGTAAGAAAACCTGAAAAAAAATGTATTAGCAAATATTAACCACTTAGCCAATTAGCCACTTAGCAAAATATTTTTAACATTAATGTTTTTATGATAAATATCTTAATAAGTATAATTAATTAATATTAATTGAAATTTGTCTTCTTTAAAAATATTTTATTTGCAAAACAATTTCATCATTAATTATACCTTTCCTTGGAAAATGAGTCCTTCAAAAACTATCTGTAGCCCAAGGAAGTCTAGTCTACTTTAATTTTGGCCCTGACCAACTGCCAAGTTGTACAGGTCTGACATATATAGATATAGATAGATATACACATAAACATATATACATATACTTACATATAAATACATATATACATGCATATGTATATACATACACATATATGTCAATACATGTATGTCTATACACATTCAAATCTTTGTATTCATGTGTTGGCACATGTATATAACATCTATAAGGACTCTGTAAAATGGATATGCATATATACATAAATGGAGGGCAGAGAGAGAGAGGGAGGGAGGGAGTGAGAGAAAGAGAGAAAGAGAGAGAGAGAGAGAGAGAGAGAGAGAGAGAGAGAGAGAGAGAGAGATGAGAATAACAGCTGTATGGCTCAGTGGATAGAGTCACTGGACCTGGAGCCAGGAAGACCTGAATACAAATCTAGCCTCATACACTTACTAGCTGTGGGAATTAGGGCAAATTATGTAACCTCTGTTTACCTTAATCCACTGAATAAGGAAATGGTAAACCACTACAGTATCTTTGCCAAGAAAATCCCATAAACAGTATGCAGTATGGTACATGGGATCACAAAGATTCAGACACAATTGAATGACTCAACACCATACGTACATTATATATGTACGTTTGTGTGTGTGTGTGTGTGTGTGTGTGTGTGTAGAGACAGACACAAAGGACAGAGAGAGTACAGAGAGAGAGGAGGGAAGGAGGGAGGGAAAGATGAATAGGGAAGGAGAGCATATAGATGTGTTTATATGTATATGCATACATTTTATACATATATTGATATATACATTTATGCATACATACACACGTACAAATAAACATACAGCATACGCATTAGTGCATCTTGTATATATGCACGCATGTACACATCATTTGTGTGTCGTGTTGTATACTTTTGCACATAGACATATGTATGTGCTATTCAGAAAGTACTGATTTGAATCTCTTGGTACTCCAAGGACAGGGAAATTCAAACCCAGAACCTCTGAGGATTACAACAGTGTTTAAACCCATAGTCACTCAACTCTGTTAAAAAAAAAAAAAAGATTAGAAAGACCTTCTCATATCACTTCCTTGACTCAAGTCTATAAGCCAATAAATATTTATTAAGTACATACTACAAACCAGACATTAATCTAAATATTAGAGATACAAAGAAAGAAGGGGGGACATCTTACTGTTAGGGAATTCACAGTCTAATGGAAATGAGGAAGGAGAGAATTCCAGGCATGAAGAACAGGCACAGAATCAGGGGATGGAGTTCTTCATTCAAAGGAGGAAGGAGTCCAATGGCATGTGAAGCCATTATGTATTATCTTACATTTATTTTTCTTTCCATTTATGTTGTTTTAATCATTGTGTATGCTTTTTTCCTGGTTTCTGTTGACTTTATTTTGAATCAGTTCAAGGGGTCATGTTATATGTTTCTTTGATTCATGGGTAGCCATGTTAAAATAACTCATCACCTAGTGAGCAAGGTACTGGTGAGAAATCTCTAATTTATTATGAAATGAAAATTTGTCTCATAACTATAATATTTGTTTAAATTAATTCTATATATTTTATTAATAGGAAGATTAGTTCACTTGTGAATTATAAAGTCATTCCTCAAGAAATCAGCACAGGAGTAGCTAATACTTATACTGCTTTCATAACTAGTTTTCATGATTAGTATAGTTAATTATAATTGCCATTTGTAATTGTAATCAATTGTATACTGTCTTATCTTTAGCATACATAATAATTTTGCTACATTATTTTTTAATGCATGGTTTTATATGAACTATGAAGAAAATGTGTCTGCCAACACTGAGTATAAAAAAGGATATCTTTGTGGAACAAAGAGTAATTCTTCAGTCTTTAGTAGCGACATTTGCAGTACATTTTTTTAACGTGTCAAGCATAGGTTATTCTCTTAGGGATAAAAGATACAAAAGGGAATAAATAACTGAATGTAAATTTACATTTTTTACAGACATGTATAGCCATTATGTACTCATTATTCCAGGCCTTTCTTACTGCATGTCTGAACATGTAGTACTAATGGTTTCTGTATAAATTTGGCAAAATTGTCACTGACAGTTTTCATCATCAGTGGATTCATCATCAGAACGAATCACAGTTGAATAGGAAAGTATGATGTCATTTTTTCAATGCAGTTCACAAAATATACGCACAAACAATATATACTAATGGTAGGAGCTGTTTAGAGTTATGAGTGCATGATTATATGCCCAAAATAAAAAAGCAAACGTATCTGCCTTCCATACCAACAATAACAACAACCACAACAAAAATGAGGCTAGGTCCAACAAACCACTGAGAAGCTAACAATAACCCTGTTTGAGGACTATATTGAGGCAATAATGTTGCAGAATCCAGTGACTACTGTTTCCTTCTGTGAAATTCTTCTACGAACAGGAAAAAAAAGCAATCTAGGGGAATTCACCATAGCAATAAGTTATTCTACAGTATGAAGACCTGAACTTGTTCTCAAGATGCCCAAAATCCCACAGAACTCAGCCATGCAATCAGCCAAATGTAGAGAGACATCCAAGTGCCTAATACCCTCATCATTTTTTTTTACTTTTTGATTTTCATGATGGGATTTTTTCAGATTAACCTAAGATGAAATATGTTTAAGAATAATACAGACTTTCAAATTATTCACACTTTTTGTCAAGCAACATTTTTCTCTCACAGTATCAAAACTTTGTCAGTTGTTGAAACGGAATAGGATTGAATAATGAATAAATACAGTAAGAAAGTAGCAAGAGGCCCTATCTCCGTTATTTTTTGAAGCTATACTTAAATTCATTTTATTCCCACTCCTCTTCTTATTATGGTGATTATAGACTATCAGTTTATATCTGCTCTGAAATCCAACACATCCAGAACAGGAATTGACCATAATTTCCTCTAAACCTGTCTCCTCCAACTTTCCTTTTTCTGTCACCCAGGATCATTATATTAGCTTCATTCTTCAATCTTCCATTTACATTTTTTGTTCATATCAAATAAGCTGTCAATCTTGTCAACTTCCCACAAAAATAGCTCTTGCATTTTCTTTCTTCTCTCTATTCACATATCACAACTCTAGTTCACATCCTCATCACCTTTTCAAAAATCTAGATAATATTTATTCAGTCATCAAATACTTACTAAGGTTTTATTATGTTGCAGACAATGTACTAAGTGCTGGGGATACAAATAAATGCAAAAGCAAAATTTTTATACTCAAGGACCTCACATTCAAATCCCAATCTCTCTTATCTACAATCCAACTACTATGTGTGGGCTTAAATGGTCTTTTTGTGATTAAAAACTTGACTGTGTCAATCCACTAAATTAAAAAAAAATTGTCAATGCTTCCCTATTGCCTTTATAACAAAATACAACCTCTCGAGGCAAGTATTAAGACTCTCTAGAATATAATCAGGAAACCCCAAAAATGTGATGTGAATTGTTGGCTACAATCTACATGACTTTGAATAAGTCATTTGACATTTCCAGATATCTGTTTCCTCATCTGTAAAACGAAGGATATAGAAAATGTGATGGTGGTGGTGATGATGATGATGATGATGAAAATGACTGGGTTTCTCCATCTCTCTCAGGCTAGGACTACAGGGGCTATTAATTATTCCTACCCAACTCTAATTAGTACAAGATCTTTCACATGATGTGTTTTCAACTTTAGGCTACTTGTTCCCTCCCACTCTTTGTCACATTAACACAGAATATAGTGTGGAAACCCAAACAAATTAACCCACTGAGCTTAGAATTTCCAAGCTCAAGATATCTAGCAATTTTAGCCTCCCTTGTAGCTAGGATTGAAGTGGAATGCCACCTCTCCAAACTCCTAAATTAGGGTTAAAGTCCCTGATAGCTCTAAACTCTATGATCCAAGATAATGGAGGGAAAAGACTGGCTCTGGAATCATAAGACCTGGGTTCACACCTCACTTCTGGTTTTATTTATTTTAGGCAAGTTATGTTGATGCCCTTTGCCTCAGATTTCTCATCTGTAAATTGCAGGTATTGGATTAAGAAGCATCTGAGTTCTCTTCCAGCTCAGGATCTATGACCCATGAGTTCTAGAGATGGAAAATATGGAGCAAATCCAGAAAATACCAACAAATAAGCAGTGGTGGTATGTATCTGATCATATCTTTATCAGCAATTCCAGTTTGGCAGCCCCTATATGTGGGCCCAAGAACAGCATATGCCATGGACCCAGAGAGTTACAAATCCCCAGAAAAGCCCTACCCTAAATGTCACAATAATGGTGCAAGGGGAGAAAGTGAAGGAACATACACACAGGGTTCTCCAGTTCTTCTTGTCATATCAAGTTATCTCTCTTCAGCACTCAATATACTTTTATCTCAAAATCTTTTACTATCAAGTATAGAAATACCAACTCCTGTTACATTATTGAGCTCTATTAAACACCTAATTAAAAGTACCATGACAATCAGCTGCTATTCAATCTAGCTGTTTTCTCCAGCCCTGTGGCTTCAGGGAGTAGACTATTCTCACCCTGAGAACCTCCTGTATTCTCTTCTAACTATCTCCCTTCTATATTGCCCCTTCCTAGGAAACAAGGAGCATTCTGACTGCCCAATATCTCAAACATGGCATTCAAATATTATATGAAGTAAAACTGTGTTGACCAGAAGGCACGTGTTGTTGTTCTCATCATTACTGTTGTTTTAATGGGAGGGGCTCAGTTTTCACTTTTCTATCCTCAACTAATTTTATATTACCAGAAGAAGCAAAATAATGAGTAAGATGGAACTGCTCCCTCCCAGAAGATAAGGAAGACTGGAAGCAATAAATTAATATACATATACTTACAGAGTGTTTCAAAAGTCATTGTGTAATTTTAAACTTTAAGATTAAAGGTATACTAAGACTTTTGGGACACATTTGTATCTCCTAGCATGATATAGTAGAAAGAAAGTTAGCTTTGGAGTCACAAAGACCTGGGTTCAAGTCTTTCTTCTGACACACAACTTCTGACACAATGACTGTATAACAGTTGGTAAAACATTCACCCTCCCATGCGAATATTCTAGAATATAAGTTGCAAAGCAGGCACACACCAGCCTTTGCAGAGAGAGTTTCCTTAGTTTTATTCTTATTCTTTATAACCATTGAAATCAGAGGTCCTGCTAAAATACACATAACTTTCTAGAGTTTTGTGAGTCTGTTAGCTTCAAGTGCTCAGAAAACCAAATAATGCTCTAGTAAACTGTTTCCTTCTGAGGTCAGGTTCTTGACCAAGTCAATCTCATCTTTATCCTTGGGAGTAACTATGTACCCCTAAAACACCAAATGTTCTTCTAGCTCTGCCCTCATAACCATCTTCAAGAGGAGAAATCATTACGGAGCATGGGTCCACCCTCCTTTTCACCACTGGCAATAACTATTGGCTAACTTCCAACAACAAGAAATAAGGCACAGGAGTCATGTCTCCTGACCACCAGACTTGCTTCTAGCACAGCCCTCCCAGACATCATTCAGGGAAGCAACACTTATAGAGAAGGGGCCAACCATACCCACCAACTGCCAACCATCTACCACACAGGGTAGGCAGTCCAGATCAAATGAAGTGGCAAGATTCTCTGAGGAAGAGATGAGAAATAGTATGTTTCAGGGAAGTCGAACCATCACCAAAATCCTGAGCACCACCATCTCAGGAAGCAGCACCTGTGGAGATGAAGTCTGGCAATGATTTTACAGAAACTACAGCCAAATCTATTGAAAACACAGGGAAGAAAGTTATTGCTACCAAATTCCTAGGCACTATCAAATGGTTCACATCAGAAACTGGTATGAATTTATCAGTGGAAATAACATAAAAGAGGCATTAAAAACTGCTTTTCCATTGCAATTTAAGGACCATGGCACCTTTCTTGCATATGAAACCTTTCATAGTTATTGTCTCCTCCGCTGGAATGTGAGCTCTTGGAGAGTAGAGACTATCTTATTTTTTTTTTCTATTTGGTGTTTTCAGCCCTTAGCATTGTGTTTCACACAAAGTACTCAATAAATGCTTCATTCATTCATTCATTTCCTAAGAGATTACCTCTAATTTACCCTGTATATATCATATTATGTACATAGCTTTAATAAATTCTTATTGACTAAGTTGTAGATATAAGCAACACTGAATTATTGGTAAGCTGTTGATATCTAAACTTTTATTGTTGCTTCTTGGATAGCAATACTGGAGGACTGGAGAAGTTCTAATTCTCCATCTCCTCCTCCTCCTCCTTCTTCTTCTTTGAAATGTACAGTGTTTTTAACCTGAAGGTTGTAATTCAGGAAAATTATCAATTTATATCACTGCCCTGCAAGTCTTCAGTTTGGTTACTGAGGCAAGGGCATGCAAATAAGAACATAAGTTATTTAACTACTTACTGCAGCCTAGTAGGAGATCAGTCAAAGGGTCCCAATCTCTGTGCTTCAAAAATGAATTTTGGAGCCACCAAACTTAGACTAAGTAAAGTGGACTGTGGATGGGGCTGGGCAGTGAGGAGGTGAAGGGGAATTGTGGGAGTGGTTGGTAAATTTACATAGAATCCAATGGAGTTAGTAAATGTCCTTTAGGGATTGTGAGAGGATACGTTACTGCTGCTTTGGTTGTCTTCAGATAAGAAAAGGAACTATTGACTTTGAATTTTAATGAATCAATCAATGATCAAAGGATTAAACACTTACTATGTATCAGGAATTGTGCTAGAATCTTGAGATAGAAAGAAACAAGTGAAAAGATCCCTCTCCTCATGGAACTTGTATTCTATCAGGGAAGAAATTATGCATCGATTAATTACAGAATCAATTAATAGATATATGTGGATACATACACACACATATATGCAAATTTGTGGTATAAAGACATATTTTCTCTCTATATATAGACTACAAGATAATTGTGTATGTACATGGGGGAGAGATATGATTTCTGAAAAAGTTTGTCAGACCCTGAACAGCACTCTTTAGTAGAATCCCATAGTTGGTAGAGTACTAAATTAGTAATGTCTTCACCTATTTTTATAAAAAAAAATAGATAATATTTTTCAGCAAGGAGTTAAAGCCAGTTGGGCATTACTGGCAAAAAATATAATCTCCTATTAGTAAGTACAAGATGTAGAGTTGAGGTGGGATAGAAAAAATGGCAAAGATGAACAGAGAAAGAAAAAGAGAAAAGAACAGAGAGGAAATAAAATGAGGCAACAAGAAAATAGGAGCCAAGGATAGAATGTGCAGGAGATATGGGGAAGAATAGAAGAGAGAGGGAATACAATAGAGAGTAGAGAAAAGAATGGTAGAATTTAGAGCGTCCTCGTTTCTAAATATTTTGTGTCAACTTACTTCAGTGTAACGAAATTTGATGGCCAGGTGCAACTAAGTTTTACCTACCCCACCCTAGCATCACAAACCTCATCCCACTCCATAGTTTCATAAATTATCTTACATTCAACTCCTTCTAATCTCTTCTCCACTCCCACTATAACCTTCTCAGCTTCTGCCCTTATCAATTGTCTTTCACCTAGTCTCCCTACCTTGAATGTTTCCCCCATTTAGTCTATTCTTCATATAGTTACAAAAATAATCTTCCTAATATACCATTATGAACCCTGCACTCACCCTTATATTCATAATTGTTTACCTATTGCCTATAGAATAAATAGAAAATTTCTCAGGTTCATGTTCAACCACAACTCGCCTAGGCTCAAACTTGCCTCTCCAGTCTTATATCATGACCCATAATCCCCTCAGGACTTCTACATTCTTGAAAAAAAAAAACTATACTTCTATCTGGTACTTTCTTCCATGCTATGCAAAATCATATAGATTGTATTTCATAACTAGAATGTACTTTCTATACATACACATCTATTGAACGTCTTCTCCTTGAAATGTTCCCTAATCTGCTCTCCAACAACTTCTCCCATATGAAAATGGACACTTAATTAGGACTTCTTCATCCTTAACACGTGCTGTATTGTACCATGGTTATTTGAGGGGAAGTCTTATTCACATTATCTCCAAACAAATTAGATTATAAACTGTGTAAAAGCAGGGCCTATGTTATTTTCTATCTTTGTATCACTAGGATGGTACCTTCTACATTCTTTTAGATTGGGGCAGAAGAGGCAGGGGAGAATATTGACATACGATTTATTTGAAACAAGTAATTCTTGGTATGAAAACTCATATGAAACTCATGTTAAGGTTACTTATCTAGATTATAAAATCAGAAATTTTGAGTGCTGAGAAGATAAGATATTTTGCCCACAGTTGCTTATATGTGTCAGTAACAGGACTTGTTCCTATATTTTTCCTGATCCTGATGCATAAAATAAATTATTAAATATATGATCTTTTGTCAAAAAGGAGAAGAAACCATTTTTAAATAAATACCCTGGAAATGATATATGCCAATAAACTGGACATATGTTTACATAAATATATTAGGTAATATAGAATAAAAAGATGAAAGCCTTGTCAATCCTGAACTATATGTAATTCCTATGACAGAATCATTAATATTTTGTGGAAAGGGCTTTAGGGATTCCTAAGTTCACCTTGAAACTAAAAACAACCCATCAGAAATCATCCAAACTCTGCTTGGAGACCACCTGGTTAGAAGAAACCCACTGCCTCTGGAGGCAGCCCATTCACTTTTGGATAGCTCTATCGAGAATATTTTCCATATATCAAACATAAATCTCCCTTTCTACAACTTCTACTCAGTGTTTCTAGTTTTGCCATCTGGGAGCAATAGAAAAAATCTAATACTGCTTCCATATGAAAGTGCTTCAAATACTTAAAGATTTTTACCATGAACCCTCTAAGTCATCTCTTCTTCAGGAAAATATTGCAAATTCACTTACAATGTCTATATAAGTCAGGATTTTAAATTTCCTCACCGTATTAATTTTTCCATTCTTTAACATGCCAGAGTTTGTCGATGTCCTTCCTGAAATGCACTACCCCAGATTCAGTAGAATAATCCATATGAGGTCTGATCAGGGCAGAGTATAGCAGGGTTATCACCTTTCACATTGTTCGCATTTTTTTTCTCTTAGTCTAGTAGAAATAGTTCTTCCATCATAGGTTTGAGAATGGAAATATCCAGAAATCACTAGGATAAGAAGACTGTGGCTGGGAATGGGGAGTAGCATCAATAATTGATTTCATAGCATAAGTAAGTGAACACCTAGAAGACAGAATGGAACATTGAGGATATGCACATTGGCACTGAAGTATCAATGGAGATTAAAGAGCCCATGTGGTTATGTGTTCAGCTGGAAGTGCACTTCTATCACCCAGGTCCACGGTTTTCCCACTGACCTGCTAAGTTGTCTTTGGAATTTGTGGGTTGAGAAGTCTAGAAATTGCCACAGCTGTGAGTGATTCAGTGTCCTGAGGACTGTTCCACCTGCCTGGTCTGTCCTGATGTGGCCCAAACTGGGCTGTGTTCTGCTCCCAGCACAGCGTGAATGACCCTTCCAAGTGATCATTCAGGCTGTCTTGGGCTGGAGATTTGTTTCACTCTGTCATTCCGTGGGTTCTGTAGCTCTAGAATTTGTTTAGAGTCATTTTTACATGTGTTTGGAGGGATTTCAAGAGAGAGCTCAAGTGAGTCCCTGTTTTCACATAGCCATCTTGGCTCTTTCCCCATTGAGAAAATTCTAACTCTACTCTTGGACCCCCAGATCATTTCATGACTTATTGCAGGAACCTTGGGAAGAAGGGCATTATCTATGATCCACCTTAGTGATAAATGAATCAAAATACTGCCTCCCCTATTTCCTTGTGAGTAAAATCAACTGAGCTGGCATGGATGAATCACATGACATGGATCACCGATATCATTATATTATCTTTCTCCTAACCCTAATCTTTTTCAAACTTTCCTATTAATGTCATCATAGTTACTGTCACTAAAATATTCAAAATCTCAGCATCATTTTATACCACAGTCTTATTCACCTTATATCTATTCATAAATTATTTATACAACTGTATTAGTGTTACCCCTATATCTCTTACATCTGCCTCCCTCTTGAACATGTAGTGGAGCTCTGAGTGCTAGGAGAGGGCAAAGGGGTTGGGGGGGGGGGGAAGGAGGCAATAGAGTGACAAAAAAATCACCTCTTCAGCTTTTATTAGGTATACTTCTTAGGGAAGCCCATTTTATTTCATTACAAAAATAGGGAGGGGGAGACAATTCTGGCCAAAAATAAAATGACTCAATGAATAATATAAACGGCAGAAATTATGTCACCTTCACCTCTTTTATTGGTGAAAAGTTAGAGGAAGTCTTGCTTGATAGCTATCAGATTTTGTTTCCTAATATCAACTTTAGAAAAGTCTATTCCAGATCCAGCTGCCATCAGGAAAGAAAATGGCATTTCTTTTGTGGACAAGATTTCTAAAATAGTCAGAAAAATCCTACAAATATAGGTTACTAGATTTTAGCAAAGTAGTTGATGAAATCTGTCATGTATCTCATTAAAAAACCAGAGACATATGGGTTAGATAATAGTATAATTAGATTTGCTTGGAATTGGATAAATGTTTGGACCCAAGGGTAGATATAAATGATTCAATGTTATCTTGGAATTTGGTCTCCAGTTGAATGCACCCCAAGGATACTGCTTGGACTTGTGCTGTTTAATATTTTTTATGAAATACTTGAATAAATGCATAGATCACACAACTAATCAAATTTTCAGATGATGAAAAGATAGAAGATATTGCTAATACAGTGAATGACAGAACAAGGATTCAAAAAAAGATCTTGACAGGTTAGAATATTGGGTTAAATTTAATAATATGAATTTGAATACAGAGAGATGTAAAGTCATTGGGGGAGACATGACTTACTATATGTTTGTCTGAGAAAGTTTTGGGGGCTGCTGTGAACTGGATAACGTGCAACAATGAGAAATGGTACTGAAGAAAGGTAATGGAATATTAGATTGAGATAAGAAAGAAATAAAATACAGCAATAAGGTGGTGCTAGTTTTGCTTCGGGGGCTTCTTGGGAAGATCCCAGTAGAGGTGGTATTTTTCTTAAGCTATAAGTTGGACTAGATGACTTCTGAAACTCTAGAATGACAAGGGCATTGCATCTGAGGTCAGACAAAATGGGTTCAAATGCTATCTTTGGTTCTAACTTGCATGACCTTAGACAAGTCACAACCTCCATAGGCCTCAGGTTTTTCATGTGTAAAGTGAGTTTTACTAGATATTTTGTGATTCAAAAGTTTTTTAAAAGTATGAAAATTCTAATAAAGAACCCTTGACTTACATTGAGGCACCTAAATGTTATTGTTTCATATTTGAAAATCATAGAAAAGAATCTTTTATCAGTATAAAAATTTTAAGGGTATTGTTAGAAAATCTCTATTTTCTGAGCCAAAGTAAAAATCCTTATGTGCGGTAGGTATCAATTCACTGAAAAATCACATATAGACCTAGCTGAGGCAGCCTAGAACATTAATGTTAAATTATTCCTTCACTATGCTATTCTTTTCCATGGATTTTTTCACCCCCTTCCATCTTTTCATATCCTATTCCTTTTATCCTTTCTACTTTTAGAATGAAGAACAGTGCACAGATTACTTCCATTTATGTCACACAGCCCTACAAAAACAGGTCCCATTCTTTGGTCTGTTGATGCATTTGCAAGAAATGAATGTCCAATGAGAAAAGCATCATTGAAATCAGAGGACCTTAATTTAAATGCTCACCATGCCACTTGCTACCTCTGTGATTTAGGTAAATCATTTTTTACCTATCCTAGTCTCAGTTTTCTCCTCCATTAAATGAGTTCTTGGACCAAATTATCTCTAAGGTCTCTCTTCATTCTAAATCTATGATACTGTGAATGTTTGTAAAGTGAAATACAAGTATAATAATTGTCAGTACTTTTGTCAGGAGAAAAAGAGCTAGCATTATTTCATCCATTCACTCAACTAAGTGTTATGTGGCTACTGTCTATAAGACATTAGGGTCTAAGTGTGGGGGAATGTATATGACACTGGGCAATAAAAGCAAAACTTAACCACTTGTCAGACTATTGTTGTACTTAAAGCCATCGTCCAGGAGAAGGGGCTTGTTGCCCATATCATCACCTGTCTAAACGTAGACAAACTGCTTCCAAAAAGCAGGAAAACATAAAAGGACCCAGAATATCAGCATCATCCCATCATCCCCCAAGATCATTAGTCCAATTTCCAACCTGCTGAGACAAGAAAAAAATTCAGTGAAAATTACAATAAAGAAGACATATTCCCATCTACTTTACCCCTGCACCCCAAAGTGCATTCAACCTTTCCCTCTGACTTATAGAAACAACCTCCTATAAGTGTTAATTTCCCGATTAGAATATGAATTTCTTAAGAGCATGATGATCTTGTTCATCTACTTTTATACCCAGAATTAGCAAAGTCCTTTGCATATAGTAAGCAATAAATGTTTTATTTTCACTTATCCATCTATTCATTCTTTCATCATACTTCTTTCATCTAAGGAAGCTTTGCTTTATTTTACACATATTCTTCCCTCCTTTAGTTCTAAACACATACACTCCCCTTTTCCCCACACAATTTATTCCCCCAAAAAAGGCACTTGTTTCTAATTTGAAATGTTTGAACTTCTGAGATAATGGACAGGTTTACATCAAGTTGCAAGTGTTTAAGACTTCAAGATAAGAATGTTGGATAACACAATAAATCTGACAAGCAACTATAAGTCATTCACTTTACTCCCACGATCTTCCCAGAGGCAACAGGACTTAATGCAATGGTAGAAGAAAGTACTTGATCCCTAAGAGAAAAAAAAATACACAAGCAAACCCAAAACTGCATAGTGGGTCAAATAATAAAAGTTGGATGAAGGGATTTAAAAAATTTGGTCCAACAGATGAGGAAAGAAGTTCAAGTAGGATTATTCAGTAGGATTTGTAAATTGTAATGATTTAGGATTTCTAGAAAATCAATTCAGTATAAGGAGATAAGTAGTTTTTCTTCTTCCATTTATAATATGATTTCCCTATTTTTTTCTTTCTACCATTGAATTAAAACACATTTTTCCTTAATATTCCATATAAATGCTAGTATTTGGGGAATATTAACTTATTTCACTTTACAGATTTCTCTCTCTTAACCAAACTATTCATAAGAACATAAATCTTCAATTAGAGTTATAATATTAGGTGTCTGGTTGAGGATATGGGGGAAAACTTCAAGGTCCTTGAGGACATATTTTTTTTTTCTCTCTGAAAAGAGCCATGTCAATTTCTTAAGCATATAGAATTAAATTTAATTAAACTACACTATGGAAATAGTTTCACTTGCAAACAAGCATGAGAGTCATTGCTTATCAAAATGAGAATTAGTTCAAACTTAAGGATTCTGTATATAAGGAAGATTGTAAGAGAAGCTTCCAAAGCAACTCATACTAGTTAATTAAGCAATCAAATAATCAGTAAACAGTTATTAAGCGCCTATGATGTGCCAGCAACTGTGTAAAATCTGGAGATAGAAAAAGAGGCAAGACATAATCCCTGTCCTGAAGGAAATTACAATCTAATGGACATAAAGAGACACTTACATAGATGGGTTATGAACAGGATAGTAAAGTTCATGGTTAGGAGAAAATATACATATGTATGTATATATATGTATATATATACATATATATACATACATATATATGTATATACATATGCATATACAAAGGAAAGAGAAATAGAGGCTGCAACTCTCAGGTAATGTATACACGAGAAGATAGGACAAAGTCACAAAGATAGCTTTTTTTTCTTTTTACTGGGGTGCATAAAGTACCTTATTAGGCAAAAAAAAAGCTTTCAGTCTTTCATCTGAGGAAAAAAGAGCAAGTTAGAAATAGAGTGAAAGAAAGAGAGGAAGTTTAAGTATAACAAAGTTTAGGCAGATAGGTATCACTAGACTGATGACAACAGGCTGGTGACATTCTCCAATCTTTGTAGTTTACCTGACTGTCATTTGCTTAGGTTTCATTTTTCTGGGATTACTTGTCAACTCATTGGAAGAACTAGGTTCCCAATGCTCCAATTTCTGTTAAAACTCAGATTCCAAAAGAACAATTATATACTTTTGTCTCAAGACTAAAGGTTTCTCCCCAGCAGGTAGAGAGGGAGGGTGGCAAAAGGTACCCAGCATACAAAAATAAATCAGTAATAGAATATTCGGTTTTATGCTCATACAGAAATGTTTAGGTGTTTGTAAACAACTTCTTTCTGAAAGCTGACCTCAATCTAGACATAGCCTTACCTAAGAGGCCATATGCTCACTGAGGTAGACCATTGAAGAGAAAGGCATTTCCCCCAAGTCTCAGGAGCTTAGATAATTATCCATTCCTTGAAGTCAATAGGAAGGTATCAAATATATGTCTGAACCATCTGTGTGTGGGGGAGGGGGTTCCATCATTAATAAGAATGGAAAGAAGGAAGGAAGGAAATAAGGAAGGAAGGAAGGAAGGAAGGAAGGAAAGATGGAAGGAGGGAGAGAGGGAGGGAGGGAGGGAAGGAGAGAAGAAAGGAAGAATAAGAGATAAGAAGGAGGGAAGGAAAGATAAAGAAAGTGAAAGAGAGAGACAGAAAGAAACAAGAAGTTGGACAGAGCCCAATTACTACATGTTCCTTAGAGTTCCCCACAGAGCCTATTGAATACAGTGCTCTCCTCAAATTAACTGCTAGATAAATATAATTGACTGACATAGGAGAAGATATGCATAAGTTTCAGGTATTCAGTTTCAGACTACATGTAACTGTTCCTCATGATTTAGACAGTCAACTTTTTGACTAAGAACATAACTGAGCACTTAAAGTTGGTCTAGAAGCTTAAATCAATTTGAGCATTTTTCCAATCAACTGTATAGATTGCTGTTACTTTAAAGTCATATTTCATTCCATATTCCATTTAAAATATTCATTATTTCAGAATTTTGGAATCATAGAGTTAGTTGAAGCCTCAGTGGTCACCAAAGGAAAATTATATCTGAGTGACAACTTTATTATTTTTTTTTTGGTTTTTGTTTTGTTGGTAAATCGTATTTTATTTTTTCTAAGTACATGTAAAAATAATTTTCAACATTCATTTTTTTTTAACATTTTAACATTTTGAGTTTCACATTTTTCCATCCCTTTCCTTCTCTCCCCCTCCCCAAGAGGGCAAACAAATTGATACAGATTATCCATGTACAATCATTGAAACATATGCCCACATTTGTCATGTGAAAGAAAAACAAGGCTGAAGGGAAAAGTCATAAAAAGGTGAAAATCATATGCTTTGATCTGCATTCAGACTCTATAGTTCTTTCTCTGGATGGATAGCATTGTCCATCATGAGTCTTTTGGAATTGTCTTGGATCACTGTTTTGCCGAAAGGAGCTAAGTCAGTCCTAGGGGATCATCACCCTATGTTGCTGTTACTGTATATGGTGTTCTGGTTCTGCTCAATTCACTCAGCATTAGTTCACGTAACGATTACAGGGTTTTTTTTTCTGAAATTTGCCTGTTCATCATTTCTTATAAGCACAATAGTACTTAATTACATTCATATACCACAATTTGTTGAGTCATTCCCCAATTGATTGAGCCATGATTGTTGAGCCAGACTCCAGTTCCCTCAATTTCCACTTCTTTGTCACCACAAAAAGAGCTGCTATAAACATTTTATACATGTAGGTCCTTTCTTCTTTTTATGATTCATAATCTCTTTGGTATACAGACCTAGAAAATGATATTGCTGCATCAAAAGGCATGAAATTTTATAGCCCTTTGGGCAAATTCCCAAATTGCTCTCCAGAATGGTTGGATCAGTTCATAACTCTATCAATAATGTATTAGTGTTCCAATTTTCCCATATCTTCTTCAACATTCATCATTTTCCTCTTTTATTATGTTAGCCAATCTGACAGATGTGGTATGGTACATCAGTTTTTTAATTTGTATTTCTCTAATCAATAGTAATTGTTATCATTTTTTTCCATATGATTGTAAAGAACTTTAATTTCTTCATCTGAAAACTACCCGTTCATATCCATTGAGCATTTATCAATTGGGGAATGACTTGTATTCTCATAAAATGATTCAGTTCTCTATATATTTGGGAAATGACCCTTATCAGAAACACTTGCTGTAAGAAATCTTTCTCAGTTTTCTATTTTTTTTTTCTAATCTTGGTAGCATTAGTTTCATTTGTGTATTTTTTTAATCTAATGTAATCAAAATTATTCATTTTTGCATTTCAAAATGTTCTCTATCTCTTGTTCAGTCATAAATTCTTCTCTTCTGCATAGACCCGACAAGAAAACTATTCCTTGCTCTCTTAATTTGCTTATGGTATCACCAAGTCTAAATCATGTACTTATTTTGATTTTATCTTGGTATACAGTGTGAGATGTTGCTCTGTCCCTAGTTTTTGCCATACTATTTTCTAGTTTTCCCGGGAGTTTTTGGCAAATAGTGAGCTCTTATCCCAGAAGCTAGAATCTTGTGGTTTATTAAATAGTAGATTAGTACAATCATTTACTACTTTGTCTTGCATACCTAATATATTCCACTGATCTGCCACTCTATTTCTCAGTCAGTGTCAAATAATTTTGATGATTGCTGCTTTGCGATATAATTTCAGATCTGGTAAGGGTAGGTCCTTCTTTTGAATTTTTTTCAGTAACTTCCTTGGTATTCTTGATCTTTTGCTCTTCCAGATGAATTTTATTATTTTTTCTAGCTCCATAAAATAATTTTGGTAGTTTGATTGGTATGACATGAAATAAGTAAATTAATTTAGGTAGAGTTGTCATTTTTATTTTATTAGCTCAGCCTACTGATGTGCAATTGGTTTTTTTTTTCCAATTGTGTAGATCTGATTATATTTATGTGAAAAGTGTTTTGTAATTGAGTTCATCTATTTTTTGGGTTTGTCCTGGTAAATAGCCTCCCAAATATTTTGTATTGTCTGCAGATGTTGTAAGTGAGATTTCTCTTTCTATCTCTTCTTGCTGAGCTTTGTTAGTAATATATAGAAATCCTGATGATTTCTAAGGGTTTATTTTATATTCTGTAACTTCACTAAAGTTGTTTATTATTTCAAGTAGTTTCTTAATTTATTCTCTAGGATTCTCTAAGTATACTATCATGACATCTGTAAAGAGTATTAGTTTTGTTTCAACATTGCATAGTCTACTTCCTTCAATTTCTTTTTCTTCTCTAATTGCCACAACTAACATTTCTAGTGCAATATTGAATAAAAGTAGTGATAGTGGGAATCCTTGTTTACTGCTGATCCTACTGGGAAGGCTTCAAGCTTATCACCATAGGAGCTAATGATTGCTGATGGTGTTATGTAGATACTACTTATGACTTTAAGGAAAGTTTCATTTATTCCTGTATTCTCTACTGTTTTTAATAGGAATGGATGCTGTATTTTGTGAAAAGCTGTTTCTGAATCTGTTGAGATAAACATAAGATTTCTGTTGGTTTTAAAATTGATGTATTCAAAAATGCCAATAGATTTCCTAATATTGAACCAGCCCTGCATTCTTGGTATAAATCCCACCTGGTCATAGTGTATTATCTTAATGATATATTATTGTAATTTCTTTGTTAATATTATATTTAAAATTTTGCATCAATATTCATTAGGGAAATCAGAGTTTTCTTTCTTGGTTTTGGCTCTACCTGGTTTAGGTATCAACACCATATTTTGTCATAAAAAGAATTTGGCATGACTCCTTATTCACCCATTTTTTTTTCAAATAGTTTATATAATATTGGAACTAATTGTTTTTTAAATGTTTGATAGAATTTACTTGTTAATTCATCTGGCCCTAGAGATTTTTTTTTTTCTTGGAAAGTTCATTGATGGCTTGTTCAATTTCTTTTTTTTTTGAAAATGAGGTTATTAGAATATTTTATTTCCTTTTCTGTTTATCTGGGCAACACACACACGTATATTTGTAAGTACTCATCCATTTCATTTAGATTTTCAGATTTATTGGCATACACTTGTGTAAAATAGCTCCTAGTTATTGCTTTAACTTCCTCTTCATTTGTGATTAATTCACCTTTTTCATTTTTGATACTGTTAATTTGCTTTTCTTCTTTAAAAAAAAATCAAATTATCCAAAGGCTTGTCTATTTTATTGTGGTTTTTTTTTTGTAAAATCAGCTCTTAGTTTTATTTATTGATTCAATTAGTTTTCTTAATTTTAATTTTATTAATCTGTCCTTGGATTTTCAGGATTTCTAATTTGGTATTTAATTAAGAATTTTTAATTTGGGGGCGGAGCCAAGATGGCGGCCGGGAAGCCGTGACTGGCGTGAGCTCCCCACCAAGTTCCTCCAAAAACCTACAAAACAATGGCTCTGAACCAATTCTAGAGCTGCAGAACCCACAAAGTGGCAGAGGGAAGCAGGGCTCCACCGCAGGACAGCCTGGATGGTCTCTGGGTAAGGTCGGTCCCACACGGACCTCCCAGCCCCCAGCCGAGGGGAGCGGAGCTGAGCGCAGCGTGCGCGAACAGACCAGACGCGGACCTACCAGACCAGGAGACGACCGGAAAGTGCCCTGGCAACCCGAAATACCCAGCTGTGGCATGTACCAGGTCTCTCAACCCACAAAGAGCAAAGACAGCAGAGAAGGTTAGTGGGAAAAGCTGTGTGACTGAGTTTGCGGTTCCGGCCATTTGCCCCTGGGGCAGCAGAGGTGGGGCAGCTTTAGAACTAGGCTACAGCTGCTTCTGGCCCCAGGCCCACCTGATGGGAGGAATTTAGTGGCTGATTCAAGCCATCCGCGGCAGGGGCTTTTGGGGCAGGAGGAGTGTAGCTGTAGGCAGCACATCCACCCAAGCAAGGAACATAGAACTCTTTAGTCTTTAAGCAGCCATGCCCCGTT
>CM053623.1:270667783-270703245 GCA_028646595.1 Phalanger gymnotis
ATGATGTAAAGTGCTATCCACATCCAGAGAAAGAACTTTGGAGCCTGAATGCAGATGGAAGGATACTATGTGCTCTCCTTTTCTTTTGTTGTTTTGTTTCTTCTTTCTTGTGGTTCCTACCCTTAGTTCTAATTCTTCTTTACATCATGACTAATATGAAAATATGTTTAATATGAATGCATAAGTACAACCTATATCAAATTGCATGCCATCTTGGGGAGGGGGGAGAGGAAAGGGGAGAGTATTTGAAACTCAAAATCTGATGGAAGTGAACGTTGAAAACTAAAAATAAATAAATTAATGTTTTTTTAAAAAAAAGAATTTTTAATTTGTTCTTTTTCTAGCTTTTTTAATTGCCCAATTCATTGATGTGCTCTTTCTCTATTTTATTCATGTAAGGATTTAGAGATAAAATTGCCACTAAGTACTACTTTGGCTGCATCTCATAAATTTTGCTATGTTGTCATATTATTGTCATTCTCTGATGAAAATATTTGTTGTTTCTATGATTTGTTGTCTGACTCATTCTTTTGAATTAGATTATTTAGTTTCTAATTAATTTTTAGTCTCTTTCCATGGCCCTTTATTACATATAATTTTTGTCGCATCTTGATCTGAATGGGATGCATTTAATATTTCTACATTTCTGCATTTGATTGTGAGGTTTTTGTGCCCTAACACATGTTCAATTTTTATGTACATGTCATCTACTGCTAAGAAATAAAGGTATGTTGCTTTGTATCCCCATTTAGTTTTCTCTAGAGATCTATAATATCTAATGTCTAAAATTCTGGCCACTTCCTTAACTTCTTTCTTTTTTATTTTGTGGTTATATTTATCTAGTTCTGAGAGGGGGAGGTTGAGGTCCCCTACCAGTATAGTTTTGCTGTGTATTTCTTCCTATATTTCACTTAGCTTCTCTAAGAATTTGGATGCTATACCACTTGGTGCATATATGTTTAGTTTTACTATTACTTCATTATCTATGGTATCTTTTAGCAAGATGTAGTTTCCTTTCTTTTCCCTTTAAATTGAATCTATTTTTTCCTTTTGCTTTGTCTAGGATCAGAGTTGCTACCCCTCTTTATTTTCTTCAGTGGGCTATAATATATTCCATTCCAGCCTTTTATATTCTTTTTGTTTGTGTGTCTCTGCTTCAAATGTGTTTCTTATAAACAATATATTGTAGGATTCTGGTTTTTAATCCACCTTGCTGTTTGCTTAGTTTTATGGAAGAGTTTATCCCTTTCACATTTATGATTTTGATTACTAACTGTGTATTTTATTTCCTCTTTTTTTTGTACTTTTCTCTCTCCTTTCACTCTTTCCCTCTTCATCAGTATTTTTCTTCCGGCCACAACCTCCTCCAATCTACCCTCCTTTCTAGCACACCCCCCATCTTTTCTTTCCCCTTTTATTTCCTACTTCTGCATTCCTCTCTGCCTTCTCTTCTATCAGCCTTCTCTCCCTATTTTTCCCCCTTGTAGCACCAAAACCCACAGTGGCTGCAGTTGCTACGAATATGATGGTGTAGTTCTGAATGAACTCTCCACAGAAGATAAAAGCAAAATACTTATTCAAACACCAAAAAGCCAAATCCCTACAACAAAAAGCCAAATCCATCACAGCAAAAAATAAATCTATGCATATTATCAATGCAGGGGTGCTGATATCCCCAAGTCTTCCCTCTGTCAGGCCTCTTTACAAAACATGCTCTTCAAGCAAAATCACTCCCTCTCTCACCCTCTATAGCTCCTGCTCTCTCTGCCTGCCTCCTTTCTCTTCAAGCTGCAATTCCCTCTTTCTCTCTCCCTTCTCTGACTCACTCCAACTTCCTCCTCCACCCTTTCCTGCTCCACCCCTTCCCCAATGTTCTCCCACCACAGGCTCATGTGACTCAGGCTTCCATGTGACCCAGGCAGGTCACATGGGCCTATTAATGGATGGGAAAGATCTTCCCATTTTCATTAACATAACATTAACAATACACCTCTTCCTCCTCCTACTTCCTTCAAGAGTAAAATAGATTTCTCTACCCAAATGAATATGTAAGTTATTCCTTTTTGAGCCAGATATGATGAGAGTAAGTTTCAAACAATACTCTCTCATTCCCTTCTTTCCCTCTACTGTAATAGGTCTTTCATGCCTCTTTATGTGATATGACCACATTCTCCCACTCCACCCCTTCCTCTTCTCCCAGTACAATCATTTTTTCTTTTTGCTGCTCAATTGATTTATTTTATCATCATAGTAAAATCAACTAATGCCCGTACCTTCTCTCTAAGTGTACTACTTTTAACTGCTCTAACAGAGATACAGTTCTTAAGAATTAAAATTACCATCTTTCCATGTAGGGATGTAAATAATTTAGCCTTATTGAATATGATATTTTGTTTTGTTTTTATTTCCTGTTTGCCTTTTTATGGTTCTCTTAAGTCTTGTATTTTGAGATAAAAATTTCTGTTCAGCTCTGGTCTTTTCATCAGGAGAGTTTGAAAGTCCTCTATTTCATTGAATAGCCAACTTTTTCCCTTGAAAGATTATACTCAGTTTTTCTGGGTAGTTAATTCTTGGTCATAAGCCAAGCTTTTATGCCTTCCAGAGTATCATATTCCAAATCCTCCAGTCCTTTAATGTAGAAGCTGCTAAGTTCTTTGTAATCCTGACTGCAGTTCCTTGATATTTGAATTGTTTCTTTATGCATGCTTGACATATGTTCTCCTTGACCTGATTGTTCTGGAATTAGGCTACGATATTCCTTGGAGTTTACATTTTGGGCTCTCTTTCAGGAGATGGTTGGTGGATTAATTTACTGATTATTTTACACTCTGATTCTATGATATCAGGGCAGTTTTCCTTGATAATTCTTAAAAGATGCTGTCCAGCCTTTTTCTGTGATTATGGATTTCAGGTAATCCAGTGATTCTTAAATTATCCCTCTTGGATCTCTTTTCTAGGTCAATTGTTTTTGCAATGAGGTACTTTGCATTTTCTTTTATTTTTTAATTCTTTTAATTTTGCATGACTGATTCTCAATGTCTCATAGAGTTGATGCTTCCATGTGCCTGGTTCTAATTTTTAAAGAATTATTTTCTTCAGTTAGCTTTTGTACCTCCTTTTCCATTTGGCCAATTCTACTTTTTTAAGGAGTGGTTTCCTTCAGACATTTTTTGTGCTTCCTTTTGCAATCTCTTGACTCTTTTTTTCATAATTCTCTTGCATAACTCTTATTTCTTTTTCCCAATTTTCTTCTACCTCTCTTATTTGATTTTTAAAATTCTTTTTGAGCTCTTCCAAGAGGACTTCGTGGGCTTCAGATTAATTCATATTCCCCATTGAGTCTTTACATGTATGCATTTTTTCATTGTTGTTCTCTTCTGAATTTGTGTTTTGATCTTCCTTGTCACCATTGTAGCTTTTTATAGTCAGGGCTCTTTTCTTTCTTTTTGTTCATTCTTAAAAGTTGAGCTCTGCTCCTGGGGTGTAGGTGGCATTGTTCTGAGCTTCTTGTGCTGGGGGATAAGGGACTGGTCACTGGCTTTCTGCACTGAGGCCTCTGGGACTAGCAACTTAATCACTGTGATAGGGTGGCCTGTCATAGTTACACAGGGTTGGCAGTTTGCCCTCTGTGCTGGGGCTGGATGTCTCATAGCTGAGTTACTGTGTCACTGTTCTGCTGAGCTAGAACCACAGGGCCTTGTTTCCAAATCCATTCTGTTGCTAAGAGCCTCCCATTGACTTTCCCAGATACCACCCCCACTGAACTGCACTCCTCATTTACCCAAGTAAGACAGACCTTTCCTGAAATCCTTCTAAGTTATCATGGGCTGGATTTTTTTCACTCCATATTTTTTGTGGATTCTGTCACTCTTGAGTTATTTTAAGAGGCTTGATTTAATGTTATTTCTGAGAGAAACGGGACAGCTCAGGTAACTTCATGTCTTCTGTCCACCATCTTGGCTCCATGCTCTGAATGAGGACTATTTATTTTTCCATAGAGTATTTCTACCAGAATTCAATAACACATATCTCTTAAAATTGATCTAGTTACTAAGGGAATCAAGTGCATTGCTCTCAAGAGAAATTTGCAATTAAAGGGCTTTATTTTTGCTTTAATTATAGCAGACAAACCTAAAAATAGCTACCAGAAGAATAATCCTGTCTTAATTTGATTTGGTTATCATACTTTGTTTTACAGTCTCTTAAAATACATTAAATACTCTTTTAAAACCTAGTTTTCAACATTACTATTTCTACCATCATCATTATATGTTTAATATACATTATTTTGTCCACATTTAATCTATTTAAATCAGATGTAACATAATTATTAACCCCACTTCACCCAATTAAAGTGCTAAATTGTTATGTTGCATTTTGTATCCAGTCTTTCATCACTTATTTTACAAGCAATGGTGAAAGCTGAATAGAATAGAATACAATACAAGTCTATGGAGAGATGGCATGGGGGAGCAGACACACACACACACACACAGAAATAAACAAAATCCTAAAACTTAATCACTATTTGAAACATCCAATAATTACAAATATGCTGTAACAATAGATTTCCTTCCCTACTTATGTTTTAAATTGTTGTTGTTGTTGTTGTTTTGCATATTTTATGGAATAGCCTTTTCAGTAGTGTCAAGTTCAAAGAGAAAACAATCCTTTCTGGGGGCTTTGTTGTCTTAGAAAACCAGTAATTAACATTATTTATTTTATATTGTATTTTTATTTATTTTATTAAACATTTCCTAATTACATTTTAATTTACTTGAATTCCACTATGAGTTTTGCCCCACACTTAATCAAGGGAATTGACATCTTTGCTTTGAAGCCTTGGTTTCACTAATGTTCTTCTATTTCCTTATGGAAAAACTCAACAACAAAGCTTTGTTTTGGGGTCTAACATTCCTTCCTTACATTCATCCTTTTCTTTACCAAATGCAATACTTCACAGTTCCAACAAGGGTTGCTCACACACTAGTTAAAGAACACGCTTTAGAACACATCACCTAATAATTTTATAACTCTTTAATACTTCAGTCTACTTGTCATCACACTATATGTATCCCATGAACAGATATGACAGAACATGGATTCTCAACCTATATTTTGTGACTTTACCCCATGAACTCCCATAACACCTCCACAGGAGAGCTGCCCAATGCAGGACAGTCAAATTCCTGTATGGCTTCAAGCATTTTGTGGAAATCAAAACAATTGACTGCCCATATAAAATTTCATCCCTTACTTTTACTCTGTGATTATAACACTTTTTCCCCTTTCCTGATCATGTTTCCTGAATTATCTCCTCCTTTTCCATTTTTTAAAGAAATTTGTAATGGTATTTTGTATCACCTTTACTTCCCATTATAGTCAACATTCTCTCTCTTCCCCATGAATCCATGCTTAACTATTGTGGAGGGAAGGAAGGAAGATAGAAAAAGGAACATAAAATTTCCATGAGACTAAACAATATACCAAAAAATACTGGTGTTATATCCCACAGCCTTGGTCCCTTGCATCTGCAAAGGTTTAGGGGGAGATATCTTCTCATATCTCCTCTTGGGAGACAAATTTGTTTATAGTGATTTAACGTTCAATTTCAATTGTGTTGTGGTTGCTCTCTCTATTTACATCATTGTAATCATTGTTTATATTGTTTGCCTATTTCTGTATACTTCATTTTATATAAGTTCTTTATAATTCTATGTTCCCTATACATAGTATTTATTATTTCTTACAACACATTAATATTACATTAAGTCAGCCCATACCCCATTCTGTTTAGTCATTCTCTGATCAATAGGTATCTATTCTGTCACCAGTTTTTACTTCTAAAGCAGAGTGCTTCTGTGAATAAGTTGGTGTTTATAAAACCTTTATTTTTTGTCATTGATCCCCTCTCTTATATATACCCATTTAATAACTTAAAAATTTATTATGCTCTTAATTTGTGGCAGGTATTGTGCTAAACCTTGGGGATACAAAGGAAGGTAATAAACAGTCCTTAACTTCAGAGATCCAACAATTTAATTTTATGCGATCTAATCTAATCCCTAGCAATAAAATCTCTGAGTCAAAGGGGATCGTTATTTTCCTCACTTTTTTTGCATCATTACAGAAAACTTTGTAGGATCATTTTAGCAAGCTATAGCTTCCTTTGGACATTTTCCTGATGTAGGAATGTGGAATATCCTTAGCAGCTTGATTGTAAATTATATCAAAACAATAGCCAGGAGCTGCTTTATTTCTTTTAAAGTTAAAAGATTAGGGGTTAAAATGGCATTGGTGTCTAGTTGAGAGATTAACAAGCAGTTGGAATGGCAAGCAAAGGAGGACTTTTAGCTGTTTTTTTTTTCTTTTGGAATGCTTCTCAGCACTAAGGCAATCAAGTGCCTTTGATAGAGTCTTGCCTTTGTTTCAATTGAGAGTCTTTGAGTGAATCAAGAGTCTTTGATGACCTGCTTAAGTCACAAAAAAGCCTAAGTCACATGAGTTTGAGTCACATGGTTGTGGTGCCCTCTGACCCTGAAGAAGTATATATATACTGTGAGGTTAACATTTTGCTTCAGGGAGAGTTTGCTCATTGAAAGAATGTTCCTGTGATTTGGCCAGACAAGACTCTGAGTATTTGTTAAGGAACCTCCCTGGCTTTGAAAACCCAGATGTTGGTGCTTCTCTCTCTGGTATAGCTATGGAAAGACAGTTAGGAGCCCTGTCCGCTGATTTGTATTTTTTGTTCTGTTTATACAATTTCTGCTTATAATTCCTGTTTGTGTTTTCTCTGAGAGTGTTGGCTTTTTCCCCTGAACTAAGTGAATTATACACACACACACATATATAAATATACATATATATGTATGTATGTATGTATATATCTGTATATATATATATATATGTATGTATATATGTACCTTTAATTAAAGGGAGATTACAAACTCCTTAAAGTTGTTTTTCTTAGAAAAGCAGATCAAACAACCTGTGCTAGCAGCTCTCCTATGTGCTGGTGTTATTGGCCTTACAAGCAGCATTGTTGTTACAGCAGCTCTGTAACCATGAAGAGGTACCATTTCCTAAAGTACACAGAAGTTCTTAATTGATGTACTTTGAAGGCCAAAGAAGATGGGAGTTAGTTCCCGCTGGGGGTTAACAACTGTTCTGGGACAGGCCTCACTCTGTCTAATAATGCAAGAACAGGAATGAAATTATATTTTATTCTTTTAGATCATGTTACACTTAATAATAAATATAAAGCTTAGAAAGGATACTCAAGAAAGACATACTCTTGATTTAGCTTGAGTTCAGCTTGCTACACCTATGAATTAAACCAGTCTCAAGTTAAAAGGGTACATGTTGACTCACAAGTCAGGAATGTCTGCCAAGATAGAGGAGAATAAACTCTTTGAACATTGGACTTAAGTCCATGAAGCCACATCAGTAGCTTGCACTTAATTCCTCTAAACCAGCTCATTTTAGAGTATGCTTTCCTTGACTATTTTAGGGAAAGAAAATAGCTTTATTTCTATATGTTGTTTTTACCACTTAAACAGAAATCATAAGGATGGTAAGAGATGGGACATGAATCCAGATGAAACCATGAAAACTCTATCTGTAAATTAAGTGCAAAATTGCTTGCCTTCACACTTGATTGAATGTTACAGAAATGTTTTATTAAGAAATCACAGAAAGTTCTTATTTTAAAAAAAAAAGGAGAGAAAAAATAACTACTTGCCTAAATGAAACCTCAAGACACATAACAATGATCCTATATGTGAGATACAATGAAGCTCAATCATGTGAAGTTTATGGCTTTAAACCCAACATAATTCCTAGTTAATGATGTTTCCCACTTAAAACATTCCTTTTTAACATCCTTAAGAAGAAATAAAAAAGAATTATAATTATTATTTTTAAAAGAAAGACTTCAGAGGAATAAGGCCCAACAATTATTCAATCTGTATCCAAGGTACGCAGGTTGCTTTTTCTTATCCAAGTAAACATTAAATATTCTAGGTTTTCTAGGATGAGGAATGGCATTATATAAGTCAGTATTCCTTGGTTATCAAGAAATAAAAATATTGGGAAGAGTTTGATAATATGAATGGTTATGGATGTGATGAGGTCAAGGAACTATTTATGTCACTTCTTTCGTTACAGATTAAAATTTCCACACCTCAGCTGGCAGAAAGGACACTAGCACTGAATTCTAAGAACAGAATTAACTAACAGAACTAACAACTTTTAGGCTAATAATCCAAAACCAGGAGTATTAAGTTCCTGTTGATTGAAACCTCCTTTCCAGGAAGCCTCTGAAACCCTTTCTTCACTCCCCCTTAACCTTTGCCAGTATTTGTAAAGGTACAGATGTTGTTATCTCATAAAATTACCAACTGAATAATACATTGTTTCTCTACAATACTTTGGGCCCAGTGAAATAGCAGATGATTTTACAGGGTAGATGTAGGTCACTCACCCCTGAAATGAAATGAAATAAAGCTGCCTGTGGAGGCACATAGGGCACACATTTGAAACATATACTATTGAGCAAGCCTTTGACTTGAGTTTTGTTTATATTTTCAGCAAGCAGACAAAGCAAAGGAAAAAAGTCTATTATTTACAATATAAAGATATTTTCCAGGAGACAAAACAGTATTACTTAACTTGGAATTTCTTCAGAATTTTAGCATTTTGTGTCTCTCACAAATAGCACCGACAATTATAAAATTGTGTGCATGCATGGTGTGTGTGTGTGGGTGTGTGTGTGTGTGTGTGTGTGTGTGTGTGTGTGCGTGTGTGCGGCCCATGGTCCAGGGTCTTCCAAGAACTACAAATGCATACACAACTAGGGACCCCCAAGGGATTAGTCATTTTCTTTCTTTGTTTTACCACTCCTTGCACCCAATTAATCCAGGATTGTCTCCAAATTAAACCTTATTTATGACATGCCTCTAGGTTTCTTTCCAAAGCACATAGCAAGGTCCAGACTTCTGCATGGGTACTCAAAGTACTATATGGACATTGAGATGGGACCAACCCCCTCAAAAAAGGGGGGAGTGGAGTCACATACAATCCCATGAAAAAAAGCTAAAATATAAAATTCTCAAGTAACCTATTAAGACTTGCTTCAAGAAATTATAGACATTTTGAGGATTCTTAACCCATACTTCCCATTGAACATGATCAGAGGAATTCATAGCAACATCCAAGTGGGTTATCAAGGTTCAGTTCTTTTCCATCCCCTACCTCCATGGCATGACTGTCATCATTCAGCTGTATAGTGATCAGATTCTCCGATGGTAGTATTCCTTACAAAGAGCAAGCTTTTAAAGAAATCTCTGCAGGAACTAAAACTCATGGTCACCCATGAGATAATCCTCAAGCTGGTTCTATTACGAAATCACTCTTCTCTGGCTAGGACTTTATATTACAGGATCACACTATATGGGAAATTAAGCATTGTTCCCCTCCATGTAAGTGTTTTGTGTTCTGTTTTGGGGTGTATGGATGTCCAGTGAAGACTAGTGCCTTTGGTATGAGGGCTACCCAGCCCTTTTCAGGGCTTCTTTCCACCATTGGGGTACACCTGCCACCCAACTCTCACCTGTGACTCCAAGAAACTGTAGCATGCATAACAACCACACCCCAGTGAACCATTTTGGAAGACAGGCTAAATGAGGTTGAGGGTACCCAAAGGGCCTCAAACCCTTTGTTGAGGTGGCAGGGGGAGTCTTTCTCAAGCATATGAAGACTTCCCTCAGAAAAATGAGTCATTATGAATAATGTATTCTACTAGAAACAAGTATTGTGGAGCGCTTTGACCTTGGTCAGACATCAAAGACACTAAGGTCATCCAGTGCATCCTGAGGAATCATCAGGTGTTTTGACTTTTGTTTTGCCACTGGATTTGTATGACTCTGGAAGACAGTGAGGTTGAAAATTTCAAGCAATTCTGCCTCACTTAAATCCATTTTATGTGATAGTCAAAAGATACCACCCATACCATTTTCCTATTTTTGCCTACCTCAAAGTCCTATGGCAGCAGGCAATTGACCAAGCAGCAGGGGCAGATACACTGGGAACTGTAGTAACAACCCTGAGCACAGGCAGCCCAGGGCACAGGGTCATCTTCTTCTTACTGGAAGGAAGCAGCAATGGGATTTGGCAGCCCCATGGGTATCTGATGAACTTTTTTTAAAGGACTGCCCTGATCAACTCCTAGCTTGCAGAAGGGGCTAGAAAAGGTTCCCTAAGAATTGTGTGGTTTACCTAACCTAACCTTGGCCTGCTTATCAAGGCAGAGAAGTATCCTGCATTGCAGCCAGCACACACACACACACACACACACACACACACACACACACACACACACACACACACACACACACACACAGAAACAAATATAATTCCACTCACCATTGGTACATGGGATTTATTCACATTTATGGACAACAAGAAATCCAGTAGACCTGAAAGACAAACAGTTCCTGTTGTAAGAGAATTCAACAGGAACATAGTACACATCCAAATCCCTGACTGAAGCAAGGCTGGCAAATGAAGGCCATCTTACTGAAGTCAGAGTTGGAGACATAATTTTCTGGAATGGACACCATGATAAGGAATGCCATGAGGCTGGTTTAGAATTCGTAATTAAATCTAATTAGGTCAACAAACTTCTATATCTCTCAAAAGAAGTGAACAACAGGCTCATAAAAATGTAACTGCCACTTGCAGGAAAATGCCATGCCACCATCATCAGTGTGTATGCTCCCACCATGACAAAGCCTGATGATGTCAAAGAAAAATGCATGAAAAGCTGGAAACTTCCATCATCAATGTGCCAAAAGAGGACAAGCTTGTAATTCTAGGTAACTTTAATGCCAGAGTCAAAAAATCAGACATGGCAGGAAGAGTCCTTGGGAAGAGTGCAGTTAGAAATAGCAACAGAAATAGCAACTTAACTATTGAAGACTTGTTTATCTCATTATCTTCCTATCACCAACTTTCTTTCATTGACCTAAATGCAATAAAACTTCATGAATACACCCCTGCAGTAAACATTAGCATTTAATAGACTATGCCATTGTAAGGAAATGAGACTGACAGGATGTGAGAGTAATGAAAGTGATATGTGGCACAGAGCTCTTGGCTAATAATAGATATATTCTCAGACAAAGCAATACAAGGACATTCTCAAGGTCTCTCTGAAGAACTTTAAAATCAAGTGTTAGACATGGGAGGCACTAGCACATGACTGCCCAGATTGGTATACTCACATCAAAGACTGCACTGTTCTTTATAAGAAGAGCAGAATTGCAGTAGCTAAAAAAAATGTTAGGTGCACAAATTTATAGACATCTCCACTGCTAATGTTCATATGGAATATTTATACTCAACTTCTGGCAGAGACTTCTGAGCTTGTATTGGTCTGATCAGCAATAGCTGGACACACTGTACCTTGACCCCAACATAGTGATGTCATTTTGGTCCTCTTTCAATTCAAAGGGTAATCATTAACCAACCCTCTTAGATTCACCTTGGCAAGTGCAAACACAAGTCACTTGCCATATCACTATTTTCCACTGGGGAGAGAGGGAAAGGGAGAGAAAAAATTGTCTTTTCTTCTCCCTTTACTACATTTCAGGTCAGGTGTCTAAGAGAGGGAATTATTCTTAGAAGACACAGGAAAATGTTGGTAATTCCAATCTACACTCCACCCACCAAAAAAAAAAAAACCTAATTTCCACAACTTTTTCTTCCATCATTTTGGAGGAAGCGTGAGTCACCAGAGTATGAACAATCAGAGGAGTTCTCCAAGCCTAGAAGGATTCCAAAGTACATCTACTTTCATACTTCCATGAGAAATATGCTTTAAAGAAAGTTCCATGCCATAGAATCTCTTCAGATTGGTTGAGGAACTTTGACACTAGCAATAATTTGAATTTAACTAGGTGATCAAGGGCAAGCCATTTCACCTCTATGAGCCTCAGAGAACTGCCTAAAAATGTTATAAGTTTTGCACTGGTTGCTTAAGGCCTTAATGGAAAGAATATCCATGCTGATAAAATCATAGATGCTTGGCATATTAAATATCAAAGTATGTATGAGTCTGATAACCATGGCATCTTGCTTGACATTCAACCTGCTTCTAGAAACTTGGAGAAAGTCTTTTACTGATAGAAATCAACTCTGTAATCTAATGGAGGTCAATAAAATCACAGCCTAAGTCTCAAGTTCTGTAAAATAAGCAATAGTCCATACAGTAATTACTACTTTCAACATCTATGCTGTTATTTCAGTGAAAATAGCTATGCAATAATATTAAACTGAGGAAAATATATATGCACTTTGTTTTCTAAAAGAAAAATAGCTTGTTACAACAAGAATTTTCAATAAAATGCGCTTTTACCAGATATGATGATTTTTGAAATTACAAGAGACTTGGTTACAGTATGTAGTTCTTTGAGTACTGGAGGAGTGAAGGGAGGTAGTTTGACCTGTTATTTCTACTTAGCAATATCTTATGTTTTCATTATTTGAGGAGGGGTTGGAGGAACAAAACTAAGAGAGTAATTTTGGGGTGGCATTCTGTTAATTATCAGAACAATCTTGGGGGAAGAAATCTTACAAGTTTTTTCAGAGTCCCCTTGTACAACTTTTTAATTAATTGTGTTTGTCTGTATGATCATAAACAACACAGAAAAATTCCATTTTTATCTAATAAAGTCAAATATTCCTAAAAGGGAACAATTGCATGGTTATTGCATGTTCATCTTTTTATTAAAGGAGAAAAGAAATTCAGCCATCAATGAATCTATTGAGGACAAAGATATTTTTTTTTCTTTTCTTTGTCTTTTTCATTCTCCCCTCCAAGACAGCTATGTTCTAAAATATCATTAGGTATGAAGGGGTGATCAACTTCTGAAAATCTCTAATTAAGTTTTATTTGTCTGTCTTGAATTCTAGGAAATTGCCATGCTCCAAACTGCTAACAAATGATAAGCCCCACATTTACCACATTTCCCTAAGTCAGAATCTCTGGTTAATGATTAGTTCCATTCAGATTTTTGACATTTCAAGGCAACAATGTTAGTCAGATTTGTTCTTCTTTCATTTTTCTCTACCCCTGGCATCAGGAAAGGTGTCTCAGAACTAGGCTAACACCTGCCTGCCTGCCAATGACAACAGACTCCCTTTCCCAAATACCAGAGCATGAAAGGCCTGATGAGAACTTCAAATAAATACCAATCCCAATATACTGCTTTCTCCAGAGCCAGCCTTAAATTGTCTTTGCTGGATTTGTCTCTTTCCAAAAGATCAATGGGAAATTAAATTAAATAAACTTCCTTGATGGTCAGCTCTATTGATTAGCCAGTAACACTTCAGGAAGCCTGAATCACTAAGCTTGGTTAGTTCACACATGGGGTAATGAGGTCAATGTTCTGGATTGGATCCCAAAGAAGTCAACTCTGTGCAGGAAATAAATAAATAAGTAAACAACATCAGTGCTTAGAATTGTTCCTGGAACATAATAAGCCTTCATAAAGGCTTATTGACTGACTAACAGCAAAAACAAAAATCAAACCTTTTTTGGTCTGTACCAAGACAATAGTGTACCCCTAACTTTAATCATCCCCTTAATTCAAAGCCATAAGAAAGAATCCAGGTGATCCATCTAGCCTATTTAGAGTCCCCCAGTACTAGTTTAGAGACTGCCTGATGGGAGACAAGAGGTATTGTCTTTATCTATGAAGGACAGCATGCTCATTTATTTCTGTCTAGAAGCTATTTATCTTTAATTAACCTAATTAGTCTTTGATACTTGGAGTGAATTTTGTTTTCTTCCATTCCCCAGTGGAAGGGGAAAAGTAAATCACCAATGTCCTTATATTAAACTTTCATATAAATGAAGGCCAAAGCAGAATGTGATTAGCAATATGGTATCAGAGTCAAGTAGAAATGTGTTCAAGTCTTGCCTCTGACACATATTGTCTGAGTCATCTTGTATGAGCCATTTCAACTCTCAGTGCCCACAGGCAACTCTTCTAAGACTATAAATTGAATGGAAGATGCTGATATGATTTGGTAAAGGGAATCTCTTTTCTAAGCCAATAAAATCAAAGGTCATCATACTAGGAGGGTGGCAGGAGAGGGATTGAAAACAGGGACTCAAACTGTAAATCAAAATCATTTAAGAACTTTTCTATTCATGGTGATTACTTCAAATAGTATCCTTGAATGTGTGAAGAAGTAATCTTTGACCTTTAAAAAGTTGATATTCATAACGGTCAAAGCAAACATAATGATCTGCATTTTTCACTATAGTAGCTAAAATGATCATTAGTCATTTCATAGAGAAATGTGGTCTTTGGCTTTTTAAGTGAGAGATAACTTGCCTGCTGGGTGTACCCCTACACAGCATTCCAAGTTCTCCACTATGGTTTTATACAGGTGGTCCCCAAAGTCTGGAATGTACTCCCTCCTCACTTAGGCCTGCTGAAATCTTTACCTTCCTTCAAGCCATCTTATAGCCCACCTTTCACAGCAGAATATTACAATCTTCCTAACTGGAGGATCTTTGCCCTTTCTGATTACTTTCATCTCCTCTGTTTATAGTTTGTAGTTACCCAGTAATTTATACATTTTCCCCATTAGAATGTGAGCTCCTTGAGAGCAGAAATGGGAATTTTTAACTTTCTTTGTATTCCTATTGCTTAGTCCAGTTCCTGATACGTAGTCAGTACTTAAAAATTATTATTTCCAGATGCTAATGATTTTCCATATTGAAATTAATTTTAGACACAAAGACGTATATGCATGTGTATGTATGTATGTGTATATATATATATGTGTATGTATGCCTTCATGTTTGTATGTATAAACAATCTTAGGTCTCCTCATTTATATCTATATCAAGAAAGAGAATAAATGAGAGCATCCACTTATCTGAGGGCATATTGCCCCCTTCCCTACTTAGAATGTAAGCTCCTTGTATCCCCTATACTTAGCAGAGTATAGTGGGTGTGGTAAGAGCTTACTAGGATAATGTGGGAGAACACTGCTAAAAAATAATAAATAAAATTTGCTAAAACCTCTTCAAAATGGCAATTCTAAACATAAAAATGTAGTGTTGTTTTCACCCACTCCTGTATGTTATGAAATTTATAGCTTACTTAGAGATATTGAATAGCTTATTCAGAGATCCCTTGACTAGAGAGGGTGTTAAGGTTTAGCCTAATCCTAGTACCCTGCTACTTCAGGTTGGGTGTTTAGAGAAAATGAGACATGTGAAAGTCATTAAATAGTTAACAAAAGGAAATTTACTTTTCTCTAAAACAGCAATGATATGTGACAAGGCTAGAGTGGCATTTAGTTTCCCTAGATACATCAAAATCCTCTTCCCATCTCTATATAGTCTGGTCAGCAAGAGAGGGTATGGTAACTCAAATGGGATATTCAACATCCTGAGCATGGCATGGAATCCATGACGGATACGTGTGTGTATATATGTATATGTGTATACATATATTATATATATATAAATATATATATAAAACTTATATACACATATACTATATATATGTATGTGTGTGTATGGTGTACATATATTATAGATACACACACGTGTGTGTGTATGTGTGTGTGTGTGTGTATCTAATTTATGCTCTTAGGTGACTAGTAGGCAGGTCCCAGGGACACCTTTATTGCCTTTAAGAGAAAACTAATCCTGGTTGTGGAGAAATGGGGTCCTCTGATCCTATCATAGGGCAAATCCACTATTGGGAATTATTGCTGAAATATCCATTCTCAAATCAACAGCTAAGAGTTTTACATCTCTTATCACTTTTTATGGAGCAATACATTAAAAGGCAGGGAAAAAACATAGGATGGACGAGAAAGGATGATGACGAATAAAAATGTGTTTGAAACCCTCTCCTAATTATCACCTTCCTGGAATTTTATAATCTCCCAATTATGCAGTGTATTCAGTTCCATTCTACCAGCAGAAATAATGATAGTGGAGTGCAGTTACACTGGGAGAAGCCTCTGGAGAAGGCCACAAGTTAACATCGCTCTAGTGAAAGAGGGAGTGACTCATGATTTTTCATTATCACTGCCTCTACTAACTCAGACAAGAAGAGTCGCCAGTGGTTTTGATTTTGTTGGTGTGTTTATTTTCTTTTTTAATTCTGTATTCTTCATTGCACTCAGGTTTACAATGGTCAACTGGTCATTAAATAACTAAGTTGCTTGACTTTTTCTAATATTTTGAATCAACTGGTTATTTTTTCCACTTCTATTTAAAAAACTCATTTATGTGTATATATCTATTGTACATAATTACATAATAATTATACATTACATAGTCATATATTATTTAAATATATTTGTATGTGTATATTTTATATATGTATGTATATATATATGTATACATATAATAAAATACATGAAATTACATAGAAATCTATTTTATTGAAATATATCTCTTACTTTAAAAAACAGTTCACAAATGCCAGTTTAGGAACCTCTATTCTAATGAAAAAAAATTAAAAAGAAAACCTTTCTGTTAAAGTACAGAGGAATATATAGGCACACAATGATGAACTCATGGGCTCCTTGAACTAACAAAGTAATCCTATGGCCTGGGGTAGAAATGTTTGTTCTTCAAATGATTTCTTATAAAGAAAATCATAGCCTTTCTCTCATTTCCAAGACAGGATATTTGTATTTTTCCTGCTAAGATACATTTTAGGGACCCAAAAATAAAATGTTTTTTCCCACCAAGCTTGGCAGGTCATTTTCGGGAAACTATTTAACTTCTACATTTGCACAGTGAGAAGGAGTAAAAATGAAGAGAATGTTCCTAGATGTTGGCAGAGGATGTGAGAAAGCCCTGACTCACTCTTTACTTAGTGAGGGCTCACAGATGAGAAGCCATGGGAGTTGAGAATATGCTTCTTCAAGACCAAGCACGTTCTCTGATCAACCATAAAGACGCAAGGCTTTCATGCCCTCCACCTCCAATTGCTGGGTTTTGACTGAAAGAACTCTTTGTCATTATGCTTGCTCAATTCCCCTCCATTATTACCTGTTCTCAATGTTTTGCTGAGGCCAGAATGTGTCAGACGGACAGATTTGTCTGCCAGAGAGAGGCAGATGTGGTCAAACCAAGAAAATTAAACCCAAACCCTGTCATAAAAATGCAGCCTTCAGTCTGTGTGGTGGCGCCGGGAAAGCAGACCTTATCTCCTTACAGCTGCACCCATCCTCCTCTTTCTTCCTCTCCCCCTCCACTCCCTTTTTAGCCCTGACCCAATTTTGATGTAAAGCATAAGTGAAGTCAAAAACTTTCCGACAACCTTTGCTTCAGCTGACACAGCTGCCTGGCTTTGGGTAGTTGTTGTTTGTCAACCTCGGAGACTGACTTACAGACCATAACATTTGAGATAATGATCAAAATTAGCTCCAGAAGACAAGTTTCAGTTGTCTGACCTTGTCTGTTTCTGTTTCAGTCCCTTGGGGAAAATAAGGATTTCCTCTTTCCGTGTTTGCATTGTTTAGGGCTTGCAGTTTTTTTTTTTATTATTGGTTTGGTTTTCATTTGAGGGGAGCATTCTCTCCTTGCACTGCCATTCATCATGAGGCCTTTTATGATAGTAAATCACTCCCCTTTAATTGAGATACTCTAAGATTAGATCTTAAAATAATAATAATAAACAGAGTACAAAGGAGACAGGTAATGTCTGCAAACTTTTTGCTGCTGGAAGTTACTCATTTGTATTTCATTCAGGATCATTACCAAAACTAGGAAAAGCTATTGGTGTGCCTTAGAGAAGGTTTGAAAAGCCTGTCCTGCTTCAGTTTAAATGCAACAAACATTTGCTGAACACCTATTATGGCTACTAAGCGAAAGGCTCTGTGGAAAGTGCTGGAGATACAAAACAAAAAACAGAAAATAAAAACAAAAACAAAAAAAAATCCAAACTTATTCTTCCTCAAGGAGCTTATTTTAAACCAAAGGATATACAGGTAAGTCAATCCAAGATAATTTGGACAACACCAACCAGTAGATCAAATGGGAAAGGCTTCATAGGGGGCACCATTTGACCTCAGTCTTTGGAGGAAGCTAAAGATTCTAAGAGCTGAGGTGAACGACGTGTACATTCTAGCCACAGCCTTGTCAAAGTCATAGTGATGAGAAATGGAAGGTCAAGTTTGAGGAATAGAAAATAGGTTAGTTTAGTCTGAACAAAGAGCATATGGAGGGAGTGTAATGTGAAATAGTTCTGAATAGGTAGGCTGGAGCCAGATTATAAAAGCTCTAAATGCCAGGCTCAGTTTTGTTGTATTTTATCCCAGAAGCAATAAAGAGCTATTGAAAATTCTTGAGCAGGAGAGGAAAATGGTCCAAGTATTTTTAAAATTAATATTCTTGTGGCAGTTTTGTGGAGTATGGATTAAAGAGGGATAGACCAGGAATATGTGTTTGATCTTAATTTCTTTCTTTCTTTTCTTTTCTTTTTTTTTTGGTGGGAGTGGGAAAGGTAGGAATATTGAAATAGGAGCAATTATGTTAGGGGTAGAACAGAAGAAATTGGTTGAAAAGGCTATTTTCCTAGTTCTCAAAGAAGAGGTAAAGGTTATTTAAAAGCAAAACATAACACATTTTTCCCTGAGAATGGTATGAAACTGGAAGTCTAGTCCTGAAAAAGAGTGGCACCATGAACCCATCAAACCTGTTTTGAAATGATATTTATTTAAAGCAAATCAGCCAAACATACTCTTTCTAAAAATATTTTAATCAGTATTGTTTCATCACTGTTTACTAGTCTTTGCCCATGTAACTAATCTTAAGTGTTTTTGCCTATATCCGTTTTATCTTCTATCTAAGCCCACTGAAGTAGGAAAAACTCTTATCTACTTGAAACTTAGATCTATACAGCCATTAAACAAATGGTACCTCTTCCCTCCCCTTTACCTTACAATTCTCGAGAATTCTGGGCAATAATTCATCTGGCCTCGGAACACCGTCAGTTTTTATTTGTTTTGTGCCTATGAATTTGAAATCTGGAAAGATGGGCATTATACCCCACATTATAGTCAACTACATTAGAGAAACAGAAGTAGTGGATATAATCCCCCTAAAGATTTATGGGTTTGTGACTGAACAGAGCTACATGTCAGTATTAGGTAAGGCAGAGTGAGAGTGAAACCTTGAGGTGATCACAGAGGCAAAGAAAATATGTGAAACTGAGCACTGATCTATGGGAGCTGAAGGAATTTGCAAGGACATCCCTTGATTTTATAGCATGTGCACTTGAGAGTTTGGGGAATAAAGTATAAATGTGATTTGCGGGTACCACTAAATACCCCTTCTCCACTAATACCTGACATTTTAACTGCCTTCATTGGAGAATGTCTTATGCTATAGATTTCTCGTGTCTCTTTTGGATGGACAGCTTCCTAAACTGATTGCCTAGGAACAGAGGGCTGTCTATTTGTTGGAGCCATGTGACTTAGAGAGATAGTCCTTAAGAATTCAGCTGCTGTCAATTTATTTAAGAAATCACAAAACATACAAAAATATGCTCAAATGTATTGAGAAAAAAAGAAAACCGTCTCCAGAAAGATTTCCATTAGCCTAGGCTAGTTCATTATGTATTCTTGACTAGAGGCCTGAGATGAAATTTCAACTTCTCTTCCATTCCCATTGACTCTTTAGATTATTATCATTTTTTGCAAAGTGTAATAAATATTTTAAATAAAAGAAGACTGGGCTTAGAGGCAGAAGAACTGAGTTCCACTTCCATGTCTACCACTTACTCACATTGAATGTAGATTTTTGCAGGCAACTTCTGGGCCTCAGCTCTCTCATTTAAAAAATAAAATGGTTGAAAACGTTTATCTGTGACATCTCTTCTAGTTTTAATACTTTGTGATTCTATTTTTGAAGAAAATAGCACAATTATTTGCTGAGATGTGCTCAAGAGGTCAAGACTTGTAGGTAACAGAGTGCCTAAAGCACTGGACCTAAAGTCAGGAAGACTTAGGTTTGAATCTAGCCTAAGCTAGTTACTAGCTGTGTCAACCTGGGCAAGTCACTTAACCACTATCCCCTTCAATTTCATTTTCCATAAAATGGGATATCAATAGCACCTACTTCCCACGATTGCCATGACGAAAAAAAAAGGAGATTGTATTAAGAAAGTACTTTACAATGCTAGCCATTATTATTACTAAAGTATTCCTACAATTGAGACCTGGTAGGGATCTTAGAGATCAGTAATTCTAATATTCTTATTTTACAGATGGTATTATAAGTTGTAGATGGGCCTCAAGAATTCAAGTGTTATCAATTTATTTAAGAAACCACAAAACTCTTAAATACCAATTATAAGTGCAGAGAGGAAGTACCTTGGAAGTCTCATAGGTAGAAGACACAAAACCTGAAACCGAAATCCAGGTGATAGAATCACAGAGTGGGAGTTCCAAAGCCATCTAGTCCAATTTATACCAGAGCAGAGGTACCTAATGCGTCATCCCTAAAAAGTAGTCATCATATTCATGCTTGAAGACTTCTAGGGAAAGGCAAGTTGCTAACTATTACGATAATTTTACTTTTGAACAGTTTTTTAGGAAGTTCTTCCTTATTTCAAAACTAAATCTGCCTCTTCACAACTTCTATTCATTACTCTTGGTTTTGTCATCTGGGGCCAAATAAAACTAGCCTGATATTCCTTATGACTGTCCTCCAGCTTCTGCAAGACAATTATTATGTTCTTGCGAAGCATTTTCTTCTCCGGGATAAATATCTCCAGTTTCTCCAAATAATTTCTATTTGATATGATCTTGAGAACTCTGCCATCCCAGACATATTCATTTGTAGGTCAGTTATTAAACATTTGTTAAGTGCTGCCTATGTGCTGTGCAATCCAATTGTTAAATTCCTTCCTAAAATGAGGTTCTGAAGGCAGAATGATACTTTTTTTTAAATCTGTCTTTGGTACTTTCGCTTACTACCTTGTAGCCTACTTATTTGTGTATGGACTGTACAGATCACTTTGCCAGAGGAATATAAGCTCCTTGAGAGAAGGGGGTGTTTCATTTTTATCTCCACATCTTTTGAGACAGTGCCTAGTGTAATGTAAAGAAAACCAGATGGCCTCATAACCAGGAAGATCTAAATGCAAGTGCTTCCTCTGACACACTGTCTGCATGACTCTAGGAAAGCCATTTAATCTCTGAGGCAAGCCATTCGATCATCTAATCTCTAGATGATTTTCTAAAACTATAGAATGTAGCAAACACGCTCAACAGAATTGGGAGAGGGAATTTTTTTTTTTTATCCAGGGAGTACTCTACACCATTGAAATCACAGGCCCAGTCCTTACGCCTTTCCCTACCATCTAACAAAAGGCCTTCCTCATGATAGATAATTCTTGTACATAGAATTCTCTCTCCACTCCTTTCCACAGGCTAGCACACTTGGCTAGAATGTACTTCCTTATCATTTCTGCCTCTGAAGTCCTTCAAAGCTCAGTTCATATGATGCCCCCTATGTAAAACTTTTTCTGATCACCTAAAGTGCTATTCTCCCCCTAGAAATTATTTTTTGCATATTCTGTATTTACTTATCTCTATTAATATTCATGAAGCACTTAGGTGACATAACAGATAATGTTCAACTCTAAGTGAAGAAAGTCTGCCTTGGACAGTTTCTAACTGTGTAGCTCTTGGTAAATTACTTAATATCTAGCTTTCCAATAGCTCTTTAAGATTTAAAAAGTACTCTACAAATATTTTCTCAATTGATCCTGACAAGAGTAAGTGCTATTATTAGCTCTATTTACGTATGAGTTAACTGAGGCAGACAGAGGCTAAGTGGCTTGGCCTTGTGTCACATAACTAATGTCTAAGGTCAGATTTTAAATCAGGGCTTTCTGATCCTATGGCCAATGCTCAGTAAAATTTAACATCTATCCTTTTACCCTCAATTTTCTCATTTGTATGATGGGGATAATAACAGCAACTATCAAAGTATAGAAGTGAAGTTATATAATTAAAGTGCTTTATAAAATTTTAAAACTATGTTAATATATGCTATTATTTATGTTATAGACCCTTGAGGGCAGGGAATGTTTCATTATTTTTTTAAACCCTATTTCCTTTCATAATGATGAAAACATAAAAAGAGCTTAATAAATAATTGCTTAGCAAAGGAATATTATTGATTTTTACTAACCTTAAAACTTATTAAAGTTCCAAGACAATAATACTTAGCAGTTTGTAGCAACAGTCTGCTAGAAGCTGCTGTAAGGGTGTAAGACGCACCAACAACAAGCTCACAGAAAGCTGCCCACACAGGTTTTTTGATCTACTTTACTAAGGAAAACAACTTTAAGGGGTTAACAAGTCCAGTTTAATCAAACACACATATATCAATCACTTAGTTCAGGGGGAAAAGATCAGCCCCCTGAACTTCAAGGCAAATACAAACAGAAATTACAAATAGAGACAATATAAACAGACCAAATACAAACCAACATCTGGGTTAGCAAAGCTGGGAGGCAGTTACAGCTTGCCCAGAGTCTCAACACTCTTTCCATGAGTGTGCCCCAAAAGTCAAACCGCAAGCTCCCCTCAATTACATCCTGTTCAGAGCCCTGAGGGCTCTGACCTCACCCAGGCTGGGTGTGTGAAAGTTCCCCATTCCTAGTATCACATCATATACAATTCAATAACTCTCCATTGTCTTAATGCTGAAAAATAGCTGAGAAATATTCCAAGACAAATACAGCAAAAAGGTTTCCCATCCATTCAAACAAAAAGGAGACTTGATAGTCTTAGCATCCCAAAAGGAAAGAACTGAGAAAAGTATGATTGCCTTAATACAGTTATAGAGTCCACTAAATTTTTATAGAGTATTACAAATATTATCTCATTTGAGCCTCAGAACAATCCTGCAAGGTAGGTGCCACTATGATCCCCATTTACTGGATATGAAAACTGAGGCAGAAAGAGGTTAAGTGACTCAGCAACTGTCATACAGTTAGTGTCTGAAGCTGGATTCCAACTCAGGCCCTCTGACCTGGCAGGGAAGGAGAGGGGGTGGGGGTGGTAATGCTCTCTCCACTGAGCCGCTATTCTCTAGTAACATTCCCTGAAGCTTGTATTTATGAAGTTCCTATTGCTTTTTTTTCCTTAACCTAACTGTAGAACTTTACTCTTTTCTGTATTAAATTTCAACCTATTATAGCCTATTGTTCTAAGCTATTGTGAACCTAGGATCTCAACCATTATTAGAAATATCATAAGTTGTTAACTAAGGCAGATAGATCATTTAACAGATACAGTGTTGGGCTTGTAGTCGGGAAAATCTGAGTTAAAATCTGGCCTCAGACCCTTACTAGCTGTGTGACTTGGGTAAGTCTTTTGCCCTTTCTTTGCCTAAATGCACCGGAGAAGGAGATGTTAAACTACTTCAGTAACTTTACTTTCAGTAACTTCATGGACAGTATTGGTGTACTGTGGTCCACAGGGTCACAAAAAACTTGTACATGACTGAACAACAATATCCATCAACTGAAACCTGTTTGTCTTTTAGCTAGTTTGCAGTGGGTACCATCATAACTGTTCTCCCACAATGTTCTTACATATAAAATGAATATATTAGAGTAGATGGTTTCTTAGGTTTCTTCTAGTTCTAGCCTTCTGTTCTTTCCATTCAATGATATTTTAATGGTTAGATAAGATAATAAACCTTTAAATGTGCTTTAAATGGGCTTCACAAATGCACCTTTAAATGAGACAATTTCTTTCATGCCATTTTTGAGACTCATAGTTTTATGTTTCTGTTCATACTACATGCATACCTGGAAAGACCTTCTCTGTTCTCTTTGTCAATCCATACCCATCACATTCTTCAAGACAGCTATGTGAAGGCTCCCTGATTAGCTTCACCCAATCACTCCTTTTTTTCATTTCATTTTGTTTTTGTTTTTGCTCTTGTTTTTTGTTTCCCGTCATTACTATGCTTAGTCTGAACTGTATTGTTTTGCATATGATGAACTATAATTATCTTCAGCTTGCTTCATTTGTTTACCTAATTAGGATCCTAGAACTGGAAGAAACTTTAGAGATCACATAGTCCAATCTTTTCATTTTGAAGACAAAGAATCTGAAGCCTGGAGAGGGGAAGTAACTTATGTAAGGCTCAAAGCTAATTATCGGTAGCACCTGGTCTATCTCAGGCAAGCCATGTGGCTACTGACCTTTTTCTTCTCATATGTGAGTAACAAAGCAGAGGAGAATGGCAGGAGTTCCTGCTATAGTTGTCAGTTGCTTTCTTGGGTCCTAGTTTACAGAATCATTTCTAAGTACCCTTAAAGGAAGGTATCATATCTAAATGATGAGGTTTGGGGTTGAGGGGTGCTCTAGACTCCAAAATGTGGATGTAACGGGTCCTGCCGAATGAATTTAACTTGAGCCTTCTCAGTGAAAGAAAAAGACAGAGTTTATTAAAGATTCGCCATATTGGGCAGACTCTTAGGGAGCCTGAACAATTGTATGCTTATGCCAGAACAATCTGAGCTGAGCTAGACTGAATCTGAGTGCCTTCATGGAGGCAAGTTGAGACTTATATACAGAAAGATTGTGGGAGGGATTGAAGGGTGGTCTTCAGTAGTCTGGGATGACTAAGAAGGGTTTAAGAAGAGCCTATACCACTGGGGTCCAGGGTGGGAAATAGCTGAAGGCTGCTGCTATCTGGAGGTGACAGAGGTCTAGGGGTAACACAGCTAGGGTATAGATATTTTGATCGGGATCAAGGGTGGGAAACAGCCACAAGGCAATCCAGAGTAACCAGACAATGGAAGGCTAGGCTAGGCTAGGCTAGGCTAGAATATTTTGGCAGTGGAAAGATTCAGTGTGGGTTCAAGGGGCTTCCCATAGTCTAAACCTCATCATTGAGGTTTAAGTATTTTGTTAGTTTGCCTTCACAGGTAATGTTAGTCATTGCAACTAGTATTTTGCCTGAAATAGAAAAGAATGATTGTTTGTCAGCTATATGTGGTGATAATCATTTAATATCAATCTAGTAACTTCAATAAAGGTCAGAGCCTGAACTGATTATCCAGAGGAAGAGCTTAAACTGATTTACCAGAAGAGAGCCTGAACCTAACAATCTCTTTGTTCTCTGAGTAAACTCAGAGAATACCTCTTCCTATATCAACAAGGCCAGATGGGGCTGACTTAAGATCATTTTTTCCTCTGTCTATTAGCTATTAAGGATGAGACCCTCAACCTGAGAAACTCTCTTACTTAATATTTTATGGGCATATACTATGTTATGGAATGTTAGTGGTAAATTAAGCACAGAAACACTGGGTTGTAGTTTCAATTGACCCTTGTCAACTCTCATCTTATTGTATTTACAACCCATTCAATTTAGAAAAGTCCCTTTCTTGTAACATGGTTAAACATACAGGGAGATCATAAAATTGAGTAACATAGACATGCTGAGTTGCGACTGTTCTAAAAATGTATATAAACCTTTTCATTCTTCTGTTCACGCAGTCAGATTTTGTCTGGCTGCATACATGTATGTATCTGCTAGCTTTAAGAGAATAAACAATATGAATTTACATATCACCTAGCTCGTTTGCCTACTTTAACCAAATTTTCAGGTCGACAGTGGTATAACAGAATGAGCCTTGGCTTCAAAGATAGAGAAGCTGGGTCCACTTCCCAGGTCAGCTAGTCATCTCTATGGTGTTGGGAAATTCACTTTACCTCTCTTGTCTCAATTTCCTTATCCACAAAAATAAGGGGATTGAACTAAAGTCAGAGCTAGGGAACCTGCAACCTTGAGGCCACATGTGGCCTTCTAGGTTTTTGGGTGTAGCCTTTAGACTCAGCCCAAGTTTTGCCGAATGAATCCTTTTATTGAAGGGATTTGCTCTGTGAAGTTTAGATTCAGCAAAATGGCTTTACTTGAGGACCTAGAGGGCCACAGAACACACCTGTGTTCCCCACCCCTGTACCAAATTGTTTCAAGGTTCATTGCAGCTCAAAATTATATGATTTTATAAAACTGGAAGTACTCTAAGGATGGGAAACTATTTAGAGACATGGAGACTGTAATAATATGCAAAATTTAAAACTTGACTAGATTTTGGTGAGCCTTCACGCAATGAGTTGACAATGAACACAGAACTAAATTCCTGAGTTTTCTCTATGGAGATTCTTGTATCAATTCCTTAAGTGGACTGACAAATTATCATTTTTAAACATACCTGGATAATTACCATGCAATAAACTAAGTGGCCAATCTAGTTCTCTCCAGGTAGCAGAACTTATAGCCACAGAAGAACACTAGTCCTTCAATATTGAATAAAGAAAGGAATCTACACACCATAAACACAATGCTAAGCTTTGTAATACTTAGAAATTTTGCTTCTAATGAAAACTTTATACATTGATGATGAGACTTGTACCCCAATTAGAAGGCTTTATTACTAATAGGTCCTTTCCCCAGGAATTGCATATTACTTTACTTCAATTGGTCCAGCTCCTAGAATAAAGCTACAAGATTGAAGCTTTAGGCCAATATTTCAAGGACTTGGGAGATTTGAACATAAAAAGAGAGGCTAAGATTAAACTGACATGCCATCTACTTTTACCTTGATCTGAACAGCCTCACCCTTTAATGAATACATTAAATTAAGGCACTCCACTTTCCACAAATAGTCCATTAAACTAAGGCTTGGTAGTATTGCTTCATTTGTAAACTACTCAAAGTGCCAAATATGTCTATCTTGATTCTTTTCTATTGCTGAAGGGACCTTCTGGTGGGGGTTCATAAATGTCTTTCAAAGGCCTGGCATATAACTACTGAATCAATTGAAAATAGCTGCTTGCTTGGGTTGGCAAAGAGAAACAGTTTTCAGGTACCATAAAGTCAGAAAGCCAATTCTACTAAAGAAAAGAAAATAGCTCTGAAAAAAACCCTAGTTTTTTATTTTTGTCTAGGCTAACTCCCCTCCCCACCCATTCATTCAACCTTGGAGCATTTTCAGAATGGCCTTAATTTTTCCATTTGTCATCTTCCTACAATACTTGTTCATAGGCAACATAAGGCATATTCTTGTTGTCACCTGGAAAGAGCAGCCCTGGATCACAGTGACGTCATCACTGATAAAAGAGATCATAAGTGGTTAGAAGAAAGGAGTTATAAGGGCTATAATCACTGTAACAAACATCAGAACCTTATCTGTCAGAGTTTCTGAGTTTACAAAACTATTTTCACCCTCTCTGAGTGAGTGTCCCAGTGTTGGGACTCTACACTGTCAAAGCTGCTCCACGGACTTAATGTTCACTGTCATTAAAACTGAATTCATGATTACTTATTAAGAACCCAGGAGATGTAATAGATGGCTTTGTCAAGAAGACCTGGACCTAAATCCTATTTGTGGCTCTAAGTATCAATGTGACCTTAAGTAGTTTATAATCTTAATCTCTATGAATCCGACATTCTACATCTATAAAATGGACATTTGAATCCTATTAATACTTCTTTTGGGGCTTGTTGAAAAATGCAAATGAGTTAACATATAATAGGCACTCGATAAACTTGAAATGATAGGGGGCTAATAATGAACCCCTAAAAGGCTCTGGACTTTCCTATATGGCCCAGGTCCCTGGTGTTCACCTGGGGAACCTGGCCCTTTCCAGTTAATAATCATTGTCTACACCTGGCTCCACGCTAGACCACCACTCCCTAATTCTATCTAGACCCTTTCTCTGTTGCCCAGAATACTTGGCCATTCCTAGATCACATCCAAATCCTCCCACAGCTTACTGCATAAAAGGTCCATCTTGCCTCCATTAAAATGCTCAGATTCTTAAAATCTGGCCAATGGCTCAGATTCCTTGAGAGTCTGGCCCGCTTCTATTGGCAAAACAATAAACCTTGTCTCGACTGAAATAAGGTTTGAGTCAAATTCTTTAGAAGCAGGACGTGCATCTTTTGCTCTTGAATTCTGGGGTCCTAGCACCCTTGGACCACAACAGAAAATGCTTTTAAAGTGTCAGAGTCAGTATAGGGTAGTAGACAGGGAGGAAGTATTTGTCAGAATAATAATAACTAGCAATCACATAGTGCTTAAAAATTCGCAAAGTGCTTTACAAAATTTATTTCTTTTTTTTATCCTTACAACAATCCTAGAAGGAATGAGGATATCCTGGGATCCTGCCTCTGTACAGACTGTGATCCTAGGCAGGTTATTTAACCTCTTAGTGATCTAGGAAGCTCTACAAGAATGTAAACTGAAGAGCACTTGCTAATCTGCATTGATAAAGGACATTTTCCCACTGGGAACTCTCTACAGCTGACATAATCACAGTCTCTAAGCAATATCTAAATATTTATATCTGTCTATCTCTAACAAATGTCCAATTGCATATATATTCAAATATATGTCAATTATTCCTTAAACAAGTATTTATTGACTTTCCGGTAGAAGTACCACTGTCCTGGTGTTGTGAATGATCTAAAGATGAGTGATAGTCCCCTGAACTAAAAACATCATATTACCTAGCATGGGAGATTAAATTTATAAAAAAAACATTGTAATACAAGATGGTGAACAGACAGTGAAACATTTCAAAGGTTCTCATGGTACCATGGAAAAGAACCATGTGTCAATAGACCGAGGAGTAAGTTCTGGCCTGGATACTTACCCTTTTAACCTCTGGAAAAGCACTTTGTTTCTCTGTCCTCAGTTTCCTTGCCTGATTAAAAAGAGATTAGACTACATGACCTGTGAGGTTATACCTCTAAATCTGTAAAATATGTTAAGGGGATTCCAGGCAGCCTCAAAATCCTTTGGTGCCCTAGGACTGTCATATTTAACTTATTGCCTCTATCTTTCTGTCCCAGCCATTGCAAAATCAAAATGGCAAACATATTCAGGGAATGGGTTAGGGCAGGAAATGGTTCCATTGGTCAAGAAGACAACCTATGAAGGCTTGGGAAAGTCCTGAAGTGCAATGGAGGAGGAAACATACATACTAATGAATCCATGGATCTCTGAATTCTGGTAAGCAAAGTCTTTAAAAGTTCTTAGCTTATCTAGAGAATCTTTTTAAACACATATATACACAATGAGAGAAAGTATGGAATAATGGATAGAAGGCTTTCATGGGAGGGAAGGAGACCTAGGTTTAACTCCTGCCTTTGACTGCTTAGTGAATTGAATAAGCAATTTAACCTCTTAATGACGCAAACTGCTAACACTTGAAGATTCAGAAGAGTTGCTGATCTGCAATAGTAGAGGGAGTTTTTGCATCCAGAAACTCTAAAGTTTAGAGTCTTAACGAATGAATGAAATAGTAGATTCAAACAGACACACTCTCTCTCTCACATACACACACACACACACACTCACACACCCCAGTTAGGTTTAGTAATAAAACAATAAGGCCACCATAGTATATTACATTTCCAGACTGACAGCCCCCAAATCAAGGTAATCACCACAAATTTAATAAGTTCTGCTTTACAGTTAGACCAGAAATAATCATTTATAGCCAAAATCATTAAATCTGTTGATTATTGCTATAATTAGTTATTTGAAGAATTTTAATAATCCATAGATAGGTATACTGGGAGGACAAGGTGGAATATAGGGGAAAGGAGAAAGTAGAAGCCAAGAGAAGTTTTAAAATATTGTCCCAAGTCTTCTAAATTACTCCATCATGATGATGGGAGTGAATCAATAGAAAAATTAGAAAACCTGAATCACTTCAGCTCTGCTAATTGCTAATGATTCAGCCCTTGGTAAGGCAGAATGTTTCTGAGCCCCAATTTTCTCAGTCATAAAATAACAATGATAATCCATATATTACCTGCATCATGGGACAGTGAGTAGAACAAGAGACAAATATAATGGGTATATAAAACACTTCGTAACCTTATATTTTGATGGATATTCAATCTTATTGATATAATATTCTATCCCCCAGTGATGACTGCAACCCATCCAACCCTCATGTTGTGAATTAGTTTTCCACCCTTTCCCCTAATCTTCCATAGATGATCTACCCAATATACTGGAATGCTTTTCTCCAGTTTTTGTTATATTCCATAGATACTTATTGAACATTTGGGCTGTTCTCATGTTTGTCTTCCCAGACATACATGTCCTCAAAAATGTTTCTTATAAAAGATCTCATATCTATAAAATAGTTCAGGCTATCATTCATCTTTCAATTGACCCTTGGGTCAGCCATAACTTTCAGTCTTTTTATATCATTGCATTCCACAATTTACAATAAAGTTGGTTTGGCAAGAGAGTATTCCTGTAAAGAATATGGGCTTCAGGGACAGAGCATCTTGAGATCATTAAAATTGCTACATAATTTTCCAAAAGAATTTCAGTCCCATTTCCTCATCCTATTGAGTGATGGCCCCAGATCATTGTTCTCTTTTTAGTTTTTGTCTAATTGATATGCACTTAAGAAATAATTAAGTACATTGAACATTTATCTACTTGTAATTATCTATGCAATATGCATTATTAATCTACTTAATTTTACCTATTTGAATTGCTACACTAATCTCTTTTGAATCTCTTTGAGGAGACACTATGTTTCAGGTGAAGAAGCAATTTGGATGATTTATGTATATCCTCATGATCTATAGAAAATTTTTATTCTATATGAACTTTGGGAAGGCTTCCTTCCATGACAGTGGTAAGTGTCTTTAATAGATATATGTCTCTCTGACTTATCTATTCCTCACTTGGTGTTCATAACCATAAGACTATTAAACAAAATTATCTCTGCAGTTGCATCTATCAAGAGATCTTTTATGATAGCAGCATGTACATAGAAGGAGGCACTTGAAAGAGGCTGCAATGCTTTGTTTTTATCCATTGATTTAATTGTGTGTGTAAGCAACAAAAAATTAACAGGAGACTGTTATAATCAACCTCACTTTCCAATCAACTCCAGATCTCCAGAATGTCACCTGCAAAAAGCCTCCTATAATATTCTCATGTTGTCCAAGGATGTTCTTTTTTTAAATTTTTTTAAATAGCATTTTATTTTTCAACCTGTTACATGTCAAGAACACTTTTAACATTCATTGTTATGAGTTTGAGTTCCAAATTTTTCTCCTTCCTCCTTCCCCTTCCCTCTTCTGAAGATAGTGGGCAGTTTGATATTGTTTATACATGTGCTATCATACAAAATATTTCCATATTAGTCGCAGTTGTGAAAGAAGAAACAGATCAAAAGAGAAAAAAACACAAAAAGGAAAAAAAGAGGAAAAAATTCTTTGATCTGCATTCAGAGCTCATCAGTTCTTTATCGGGATGTGGATAACATTTTCCTTCTTGAGTCTTTTGTACTTGCTGTAGATCATCACACAATGCTGCTGATATTGTGTACAATGTCGTGCTTATTCACTTTGCATCCATTCATAAATGTCTTCTAGGTTTTTCTGATATATGCCTACTCATCATTTCATTCCATTACATTCCTACATCACAGCCTGTTCAGCCATTCCTCAATGGATGGACATCTCTGTTTCCAATATTTTTCGACCACAAAAAGGGCTTCTATAAATATTTTTGCACATGCAGATCCTTTTCCTTTTTTATGATCTCTTTGGGTTATAGAACTAGTAGTGATATTGTCAGATCAAAGGGTATGCACAATTTGGTGGCCCTTCGGGCATTGTTCCAAATTGCTGTATAGAATGATTGGATAAGTTCACAACTCCACCAAACAGTGCATTAGTGTCCCAATTGTCCCACATCTTCTCTAGCATTTATCATTTCCTTTTCTGTCATATTAGTCAATCTGATCAGTGTGAGGTCATACCTCACAGCTGTTTTAATTTAATGTAATTTAATTTGCATTTCTCTATTCCAAAGTAACTTAGAACAAGTCTTTATATGCCTATAGATAGCTTTGGTTTCTTCATTTGAAAACTGCCTGTTTATATTATTTGACTATTTATCAATTGGAGTATGCTTTGTATTCTTACAAATTTGGCTCAGTTGTCTATATATTTGAGAATTGATGCCTTTATCAGAGACACTTGCTTTAAAGATTGTTACCATCTTTCTGCTGTCCTTCTAAAATTGGTTGCATTGGATTTGTTTTTAATAAGCTTTTAAATTTAATATAATCAAAATTGTCTATTTTCCATTTTGTAATGCTCTCTATCTCTTCTTTGGTCATGAATTCTCCCCCTCACCATAGATCTGACTAGATAGACTATTCTTTACTCTTCTAACTTGCTTATAGTGTCTTTATGTCTAAATCACACCAAAGGTCTGTAATATCTAACTTTTCTAATATTCTATTTAACTCTTTAGTTTCTTTTTATTTTTGGGTGGGATTTATGGAGTTCTGAAAAGGCATAGTTGAGATCTCCTGCTACTATGGCTTTGTTGTCTATTTCTTCCTGTAACTCCTTTAACTGATCCTTTAAGAATTTAGATGCTTTGCCACTTGGTGAATATATGTTTAGTATTGATATTACTTCATTGTCTGTGGCAGGGCTTCCTAAACTTTTTCCACTTGCAACCTTTTCAGTACTTCTTAAATTGTAGGGTCATTAGCTATACTTAAAGAAGACAAAAGAATGACAGTTTAAAAAGTTTAAGAACTTAGATTTGAAAGTCTAAGTTAACTTTCAGCAAGATTACTTGGCTTTCTTATCTCTTTTAAATAGGTCTATTATTGTTTTTGCTTTGTCTGAGATCATGATTACTGTCCCTGCTTTTTTTTTTTTTTTACTTCAGTTGAAGCATAATATATTCTGCTCCACCCTTTTACCTTCATACTGTGTGTATCTGCTTCAAATGTGTTTCTGGTAAAAAAAAAAAAAACATATTGCAAGATTATGTTTGTCTTTTTTTCTTAATATACTCTGCTATCCTCTTCCATTTTATAGGAGAGTTCATCCCATTCATATTCACAGTCATGATTGCTAACTGTGTCTTTCTCTCCATCCTATTTCCCCTCCTCCCTATTTATACTTTTCTCTCTCCTTTCACCCTTTCCCTCCTCACCAGTGTTTTGCTTCTCTCTACAACTTCCCCCACTGTTGACTCTTTTTCTCATAATTCTTTTGGCAACACTCTCGTTTCTTTTCCCAATTTTTCTTCTACTTCTCTTTTATGATTTTGAGGCTCTTTTTTGAACTCTTCCATCAGTTCTTTTTGGGCTTGAGACCACTTCCCATTTTTCTTTGGGGTTTTGTTCATAGGTGTTTTGATATTGTTGTCCTGTTCTAAGTTTGTGTCTTAGTCTTCCCTGTCACCACAGTAACTTTCCATGGCCAGATTATTCTTTTGTTGTTTTTTGCTGGTTTTTTTTTTTTTGCTTTTTTTCCCTTTCTTTTAAATTTGAGCTGTTTGCCTGGGGTAGAAGGAGCACTGTCTCAGGCTTCTTATGCCAGTGGCTACAAGGCTTGGCTGTTTACCTAGTGTTATCCTGATGTTGCCCTGAGGTCCCAGAGGACCCTTGTGTTTGGTGCTGTGTTGAAGTGATAGAGTGGAGGGTGGCTGGTTTTTCTGGTGGCCACAGGGCTCTGGCAGCTTACCTGGTGCTGAGCTGGGGTCCTAGTGGTATTGTCTGGAATGTGCTGAGGCCCAGCAGGGTGTTTCTTCATTTCCCAGGGCTATACTGAAGCAAGTAGAGGTCTGTCCTCTGATGCCTGTTTACCTGGGGCTGTGCTGAAGTACATGATCTTTCTCAGAGCTGCAGTCTACTAGGTCCTCCAGTTACGCTAAGGCACATGGGAAATCCTGGTATTGGCATTTTCCTGCTGTACTACACTGCAGCTCAGGAACTCAGACTGTTTTGCTAAGGTGGGGCTTGCAGCTATCTTGCAAGGATGCCTCCTGTCCTGTACTATGCTTCCCTTTTACCTGAGTGGGATGGGCCTTTCTTGCCAATCTTCCAAGTTTCTTGAGCTAAAAGATTATTTTGCTTCATCTTTTTTGCTGGTTCTGCTATTCCAGGATTTGTTTGGAAGCACTATTTTTATGGTTGTTTGGAGGTGAATATGGAAGAGTTACAACAATTTACTGCTTACTCCTCCACCTTGGCTCCCAGAAGTCCCATCCAGGGTTGTCTTAATATCTCTATGGAGAGGTTTCCTCTCATAAAGATTTTATATCAATGAGGAAGTAGACAATACAAAGTGATTGACATAAGTAACTGACATCTTCTGAGTTACATTTATTCCTTTATTTGTTCATTCAGTTCATTTTATATTTATGCTGTCACTGATCTTTTCCATTTTTGAAATCTTTTTGGTTATCTTGAAAATCTATACTTAAGTGACTTTGAAATTTTATGTCGGGAGGCAGAGCTAAGATGGCGGCTGGAAAGCAGGGACTGGCATGAGCTCCCCGCCAAGTCCCTCCAAAATCCTATAAAAAAAATGGCTCTGAACCAATTCTAGAGCTGCAGGACACACAAAATGGTGGAGGGAGGCAGGGCTCCAGCCCAGGAGAGCCTGGATGGTCTCTGGGTGAGATCTTTCATGCACAGAGCTGGGAGCGGAGCAGAGGGGAGCAGAGCCCAGCGTGGGCAGCGTGGACCAGCCAGATCAGGAGATGGGTGGAGCATGCCCTGGCGCCCTAAGTCAGTGAGCTGTGGCGGTTGCCAGACTTCTCAACCAACAGACACCAAAGACAGCAGAGAGGAACTGCAGAGCCCACAGAGTGGTAGAGGGAGGCGGGGTTCTAGCCCAGGATGGCCTGGATGGTTTCTGGGTAGGGTCTGTCCTGCATGGAGCTGGGAGAAGGGCGGAGTAGAGCAGAGCCCAGCATGGGCAGCGCAGACCAACCGGAGCAGGAGCCTAGCGGAGCATGCCCTAGCAACCTGAATCAGTGAGCTGAAGCAGTTACCAGACTTCTCAACCCACAAACACCAGAGACAACAGAGAAGGTTGGTGGGAAAAGCTGCTGGGGACAGGGAGTTTGTGTTTCGGCCACCGCCCCTGGGGCAACAGAGGTGGGGCAGCTGTAGAACTACAGCTGCAGTTGCTTCCAGTCCCAGGCCCACCTGGTGGGAAGAATTAAGTGGCAGATCAGAGCAGGAGTGAAGAGCCTGCTGAAGATCTAAGTCCAGTCCTTGTTGGGGGCTCTTGGGGAAGGAGGAGTGCTGGTGGGGAAGAGCTGGCACATTCCCCCAGGTTTGGAACATAGAACTCTTTAGTCTACAAGCAGTCATACCCCACTGAAAAACCCAAGGGTCAAGTGAGTTGGCTGGGAACATGGCCAGGCAGCAAAAACACACCCAGATTCAGTCTCAGACTCTGGAATCTTTCTTTGGTGACAAAGAAGACCAAAACATACAGCCAGAAGAAGTCAACAAAGTCAACAACAGCCTACAACAAAAGCCTCCAAGAAAAACATGAACTGTTCTCA
>CM053623.1:270711909-270731105 GCA_028646595.1 Phalanger gymnotis
AATTCCCCAAGCAGAAGGCATCAAAAAATTTATTCAGGGCCCAGAGCAACAAATTAGCCAACCAACCTCCCCATTCCAGTATTGTGAACACAAGCCTCCAGGCCCAGTAGGCCCACCTCACAAGAGTAGCCAGGAGGCCACAGAAAAATAAGATGGCATAAATTATATTCGCTGGCCTCAAGTCCTTGCTCGAACTCCTGGGTCCACAAAGGGGACAGCTCTGCTTCGGATTTTTTCAGCTGTAGTTTCTCGCCTCTCCTCACAGCCAAGCCTTCTCAAGCCTGGCCTCAACGACCAGAGACCAGAGTCCAGAGACCATTGGTTCCCGAGTTGGCCCCTCTTAAGTCATTAATCTACACCCACACAGGTTTCACACCTGATAGGGCTTTGGGCCTGGGGCTTAGCATTTAACAGGTGAAAGTACTTTCATGGTAAACAAAAGCCAAACTCCTCCAGGGCACCTGTTAAACTAAGCCCATTTTGCCTTACTGGCACAGCCCACTCAGCCTAATCTCAGGGACTGGGTTTGGCAGTGGGGATAGGAAAGATACCATCATTTAGACAGTTCAAGAAAATCTGATTTATGCATTAGTGCCATTGAACGTAAACATACATCATGTAATTCCCCTGTGTTCCTTTATTTTTCTCCATGAGTGTGTCTGAGAGTGTATATACTATGATCTATATTGCTCTGTTCCTAGAACCAGCTTTAAAACTCTTTGCATCAAGGAAATACACATTTTACATAATACAGTTCTGGATATCTTAATGTATGGTCCAAAAACTTAAAAAATAATAATTGTGTTTTGATATAATCAATTTCATTTATAGCCTTTGTATTTTATTTTGTGCATTTAAAAGCATTATTCTGATGAAGGATCTCTAGGCTTTTCCAGACTGCCAACAGTGTCCATCACACACACACACACACACACACACACACACACAAAGATTAAGAACATTTGTAGTAGATGCATCTGTGAAAATTGTCATGTAATTAGCATAACGTTCAGGGTGTTTATCTTTTTTTTTCTTCCAGAGACATTTAACTGTTTATGAAGGGTATGCTTAATGAGGAAAGACCCTTTGGTAATTCTTACTGGTGCCTCTTCAAGGATATATACTGTTAGAAATTTGCCTGACTTCAGGAGAGTTTAAGTGATTTACTTGACAGGGTTGCAGAGCAAAAATGTGTGGAAGGCAAAACATGAACCCACATCTTCTTGACTATGAAAATAGTTCTGTGAGCATTATTTCATGCATACTAATTGAAGTGAAATTTAAGTCCATATCTTTTTGAACCTGAGAATGACCTCGTCTTTACTATTTCATGAAGCCTCAGAAAATTTAAATAATCATGCGGGGAATTCTTTCCTAAATTCAATAATCATCCTATTAATTTGGCTATTATTCTCATTGTGGAAGTTTGTATTTGGTGTTTTCCTGTGGTTAGTATCCACCTTTGTGAAGTTATTTCATTCTCTGGTCTTCTACAAAGTTGATTTCCTCTTAGTAGCCACCTAGTGAAGCAATATATTTGCCTCTATTTTTTTTTCCTGCTTCAAAAGAGAAGAATACAAGACTGGGAATCAAAACCCTTGGCTTCTGCTCCTGTTAGTTCAAGCCTTTTTTTTTTCCAAAGAGCCTACGAAGTGTCAGGCACTGTGAAAAGTGCTGGACATATGAAAATAGACAAAAGATAGTACCTTCCCCTCAAGGAGCTCACATAGAGGACACAAAAAGCAAACACACATGTAGCAACACACTATATACACAAGAAACAAGAAAAAATAAAAGGCTAAGAAGCACTAGGATTAAGAGAGGATGGGAAATATTTTGTGTAGAAGGTGAGATTTAAGTTAAGTATTGAAGCAAGTTAGAGAAGCCAAGAAGTAGAAATAAAGAGAGAGAGAACTCCAGGCACAGACAGAGAAAATGCCTCCTAGCAGAGAAATAGAGACTACTATATGGAACAACAAGGAAGACAGTGTCATTGAACAAAGAGTACCTGGAGGGGCATAAGAAGACCAGAAAGCTTGGGGTTGGAAGTAGGTATTGAAAGGCAGTGAGTGTGTGAGGATTTTGTATTTGATCCTAGAGACGGGGAAGTTTATTGACTAGGGAAGTGACATGATCAGATATGAGCTTTAAGAAACTAAATGGAGAATGAATTGGAGTGGAGTAAGATTTGAAGTAGGTAGACCTATCATAAGCTATTGCAATCCTCTAAGCATGACATGATGAGGATTTGCACCAGCGTGGTAGCACTATCAGAGGATAAAAGGGAACATAGTCAAGAGATGTTGCAATGGTGAAATCATTAGACTTTGGCAACAAATGAATATGGGGAGATTGGGCTGAAAGATAGTGAGCAGCTGAGGATGACGCCTTGTCAACCTAGAAAAATGGGAGGATGGTGACGTCCTTGACGGTGATAGGGAAGTTCAAAGAGGAGAATGTTTAAAGGGAAAGATGAGTTCCAATTTTAGACATATTGAGTTTAGACATATAGACATACAGATCAGTAATTAGAGATGGAAGACTACAGGTCAACAGAGAGATCAAGACAAGATAGATAAACATGAGAGTCATCAGCACAAAGATAATTAAATTCATGGAACCTAATGAGATCACGAAGTGAGAGTATAGTGGGAGAAAAAAAGAGAGCCTAGGATAAAACCCTGTGGGTCACTTATAATTAGAAAGTATAATTTGGATGAGGACCCAGTAAATGGTAGTGAGAAGGGGCAGTGTGATAGGTATAAAGAGAGCCTACAAAGAGAGGTGTCTGAAAACCTACAGAGAATATTTCTACTACTATCAGGGTGATCTTGGCCCATATCTCTGCCGCCAATGACAAACTAATAGAATGCCTTGACTTAGATGAAGTCATAGAATGCTGCTAGCTCTAAGAATTATGTTTCTATGAGAATTTCTATGCTGCTATGTTCAATTTCAGAGAAAATCTAAGATTCCTTTATCCCACCCCCAAAACTCTACTTGTTTTCTCCTATCAGTAAAAGATCTTAACAAAGCCATATATACAATGGCAAATATTTACTTATACCACATATATTTTTGGCAGACTACTGTTCCTCTAGCCCAGAGTATATGGGATACAAATTAATATGAAGCTAGAACTTCTTTTTTCTTTTCTCCACATCCCCCCTCCCCCTATACACACACACGCACACACACACACTCTTAAAGGGAATCTGGTATAATGGATGGACAGCTAGAGATAGAGTTGGAGCTAGCAAACTTGGTTTTTTAACACACCTCTTTTATATCCAAGTTACATAAGCTTGGACACATATTTACCCTTTAAGAATCTTGGTTTCTCCATCTGTAAGAAATGATTTAATAATTCCATTAGTATCTATGAACATAGGGTTGCTATGAGACTTAAATAAGCTCATCTTATAAAAAGTTTTGAAAACCTTAAACAACTTTATGATGGTTAGCTATTTTTATTTCCTGCTTTGGATGAAAACAACAGTTCTGAAATTAGACAAGGGCAGGGAAGTTCTATCCATTCATGTAGATAAACAACAAAGATTTATTAATACCTACAGTAAGCAAGGCACTATGCTAGGTGCTGAGATACCAAAGACAAAACAAAATATAGACCTTGCCTTCAAGGCATTTAGAGGAGAATAGAAACAAATATAAACCTTATCCTCAAGGCACTACTGGGAGAAGATAATATGTAAACAAATGCATCTGTGGATGATTATTTGAGGAAGGAAAAATGCTAATAACTACAGAGAAAGGGGAAGTTTTCTTACAGGAATTGGTACATGATCTGAGTTTTAAAGAGTTTAAGAGGCAGAAGTGAGGAGAGAGTACAATCTAGGCAACTCTATCATTGTGCCTTTGGATTGGCTATCCCCTAGGTGTGGAATGCATTCCACTCTCTATCTACTTCATCATATTCCTTTCTTAATTCAAATGCAGATCAAATAAAATATTATATGTGAATCTTTTTTTCTGATCCCTCCGAAAGATTAGTGCTCTCTGCTCTAAGCTGCCTTATATTTAACCATTTTGTATTTATGTGTATATACACATGCATAAATCAATATTTATACACATATGTAAACATGCATGTATACATATATATTTGTGTGTACATAGATATGTATTTGTGTATACTTATATATGCATGCACTCGTCTCCCCCATTAAAATGTGAGCTCTTTAAGTTTGGAGATTGTTTTAATTTTTGTATTTCTGTCTCCAGTTCTGGGGCAGATAGATGGTACAATAAAGACAGAACTGGACCTAGAGTCATGGAGACTCAAATCCAGCCTCAGATATTTACTGACTGTGTGACCCCAGAGAAGTCATTTAATGCATCTATTCTTCAGTAAAATGGGGATAATGACTTCAAGTAGTTAACTTATGAGTATGTTTGAGGATCAAATGAGGTAATGTTTGTAAAGTGCTTAGCACAATTCCTGGTACACAGTAGGCATTATATAAATACTTCTTCTCTTCCTCTTCATTTCCTCCAGTGCCTAATGCATAGTAAGGGTCAGCTAGGTGGTGCAGTGGATAGAATGCTGGGCTTGGAGTCAGGAGAGCTTGAGTTCAAATTCGGCCTCAGACACTAATGAGTTTTGTGTCCCTGGGCGAGACACTTAACCCTCAATTTCTTTATCTGTACATTGAGTTGGAGAGGACATGACAACCCACTGCAGTACCTTTGCCAAGAAAACCCCAAATAGTATTACAAAGAATGAAATGTGACTGAAAAATGACTGAGAACAACAAACAACTACTACACAGTAAGAGTTTAGTAATGCTTCTTGATTTGATAGGAAGAACACAGGGTTATAGCTGGTCTAAAAACTGAGAGGCAAGACACTGGAACCTTGAAAAGAACACTGAACTGATAATGAAGTCAGAGTCCAGATTTTGTCTTTTTATTTAAAACCTTTGCATTTAAACACTGGACTAGTCACTTCAACTATCTATTCTTCACTTTCTGCAACTATAAAATGAGTGTTTTTAGATGTCCTCTCAATGGCTCTTCTGATGCTAGATCTATGAACCTAAGCATGGCAATTTGGGTAGAATATAGAGTATATCAGGGAGAAAAATCTGAAGTAAGCCTGGAAAGGTATACTGTTTTTGTTTGGTAATTTTCAGTTGTGTCTTACTCTTTGTGACCTTTTTGAGGGTTTTCTTGGCAAAGATACTGGAGTGGTTTGCCATTTCATTCTCGAGTTCATCTTACAGATGAGGAAACTAAGTCAGACAAGGTTAAGTAACTTGCCCAGGGTCACACAGCTAGTAAGTGTCTAAGACCAGATTTGAACTCAGAGCTTCCTGATGCCAGGCCCAGCACTCCAAACACTGCATCATCTAACTGCCCAAGAAAGGTAGATTAATGCCATATTATGAGAAGCTTTGAATGCCAAACTGAGAATCCCTAATTTTCTTCAAGAAATGGCTGAATCTACTTTGAACCTTTTCTTATTCTCTCAGCTGCCTTTGTCCCTTCCCCATTCCCTCCAAAATATCTTCTATTTTTGTTATGTTAAACGTGCATATGTCTTCGTATATAAATATTGTCTCCTCCAACAAAACGCTAGTTCCTTGAAGGCAAGGATTGTTTCATTTTGTTTTTGTATCCTCAAGACATAGCATGATACCTGGCATGTAATAGGTACCTAATAGATATCTGCTGATTTATCCTAGAGGAAACAGAGAACCATTGAAAATTAGGGAATGGCACATTCAAGACATGTTTGAGGAAGTCTATGTTTGCAGCATTTTGGAGAGTGAAGTACAGACAAGTATTTGAATGTGAGAGTCCAGTTAGAGAGCATTTGGAATAGTTGGGGGGGTGATGGTGATGAGGAATGGATTCTTGTGAAGGCCGTGTGATTGAAGAAAAAATATATACTAGATATGATGTGGAGTTAAAATTAAGAAGACTTCATTACTGATTAGATATAGTGACTGAAGAAGAGGAAAAAGTCAAGGATAGTGATGAAGTAGCAAAGCTGGATGGGTACAATGACTTTGGCGACTTCTACAGAAATAGAGAAATTTGACGCCAGAATTAGTTTTGGAGTGTAGGGGGTAGAGATATACAATAGACATCTGGTAGAGCATGATTCAAACTTGTAATTAATTTTTCTTTTCACTCATGACATGTTAAGATATTGGAATCATATGCTTAGGGGTGACAATTGAGCTTTTGGGAGTTAAAAACATTACTAGAGAAAGGGATATTAGAGAAGAGGGCCTAAGACTTAGCATGGAGGGAAACCCTGAGGTAAATGTGTGCCAAGTTGCTATTTCCTAAGCAACCCTTCAAAATTTTTGAGTATTTGTTCAATAAAACTTGCTCAATCATACAAGGAGGTTAAAAATTGAAGAACTGCATTAAATTTCAGGCTAGATTTAGAGTTAATGGACTATTGAAATGGGACTACCACATGGCACTGAAGTAGTTGCTGACGCCCTTCTCTATTTTACTACTTTATTTTTTCTTTTCTTTTTCATTCTTTCCTCCTTCCCTCCAGTGGTACCATTATATGCTTTGAGCTTGTCAGTGTGCTATACTTTTTGGGATTTTATAATTGATGCTCCTTTCCTTCCAGGATTTTTCTGTAGTAATAAAATTCAGTCATTTTAAATGCATTGCCAGCACTTGCCTAGAAATGATATGATTCACAAAATAACAGGTCTCATGCTTTCTTCTTCCCCACCTCTATTTTCTTCCTCTCGTTTTTTCTCCCTCCTCCCAGCTCCCAGGGATTATTTAATTCTATAGTCAAAAGATTAAAAAAAAAAGTATTGACTTCTGAGTTAGATAGTAGGTGAAGGAAAACTGACAATGTGAGTAGAAAATGAAAATATCACAATTCTGGAAACAAGATACATGATTCCAATTTTCCCCACAATTTGAATCACTATCCTCCTAGTGGACATAATTTTAATTTGGTAGGTCACTCGCTATTATTTGTCCACATCTAATCCCCTTCTTTAGCAGAGGGGTCACATAATAAATGGTCAGTATTAGCAAATGGATATTCGAGAAGTAATCATTCTGTGATTTTTAAAGATTAGTATTTTACCTTATCTTGACACAGATTTACTAAAAAAATTTGGGATAAGCCTTACCAAGGAATTATATTTCACTTTAGTGATATGAAGAATAGAAAAACAATTTCTTCTTTACAATATAACTTTAGGAATTGGACAGCTGTACCCGTGTTCGGAGAAGATTAGTACCTCTAGTGTGAGGACTGCCTAGTCCTTTCCAGGGCTGCTTTCCACAGTTGTGATATACCTGCTACAGAATTCTCACCTCTAGTTACAAGGAGATGTAGTTTGTTTTAATGCAAGAAAAGTGGAAGCTTTCTCTGTTTTTTTTTTCCTTTGGGAATGCTTCTTAGCACTAAGGCAATCAAGTGCCTTTGAGGTGGAGTCTTGCCTTTGTTTCAATCAAGAGTCTTTGAATCAAGAGTCTTTGATGACATGCTTAACTCACAAGAAAGCCTAAGTCACATGAGCTTGAGTCACATGGTTGTGACACCCTCTGATACTGAAAAAGTGTATATATCATCTGAGGTTACCCTTTTGCTTCAAGGGCTCACTCATTGGAAGAGCATTCCTATGATTTGGCCAGACGAGACTCTGAGTAGTCATTAAGGAACGCTCCCAGCTTTGAAAACCCAGATGTTGGTGCTTCTCTGTCTGCTAATTTTGTATGTATGGCTATAGACAGATAGCTAGAAGCCCTGTCAGCTGATGTGCTCTGTTTATATAACTTCTGCTTGTAATTTCTGTTTGTGTATTCTCTGAAGTTCAGGGTGCTGACTTTTTCCCTTTAACTAAGTGAATGATATATGGATGTTTAATTAAAGTGAGATTGTAAACCCCTTAAAGTTACTTTCCTTAGAAAAGCAGATGAAAGAACTTGTGTTAGCAGCCTTCCTGTGTGCTGGTGTTATTGGCCTTACACCTCCACAGTAGCTACAAGCAGCATTGTTCTGACATATGTGCATATAGGCTAAACAGGTTGATAGTAATCAAGAAGCCTCAGAATCATAGGTGAGTTGGGCAAGGTGGGGGAGGGGGGATGGGGAGGTATCTATACCTAGCATATGAAGACTTCCCTGAACAGAATGGGCAGATGAGAATAATTTGTTCCAATGGCCTTTTTAGGCAGATGAAGCAGATGCTGTGGAGCTCCTAAAGTTTGGTTAGACATCTAAGACATCAAGGTCATCCTGAACCATCACCGGTCATCTTGATTTTGTCTTGCCACTAGACTCTGCTGACTCTGGAAGAGTGAATAAGACTGATGACTTTGCACAATTCTGCCTCACTTATATCTAATTTATGCACCAGTAAAGAGACATTGCCCATACCATTCTCTAGCCAACTACCAATTAAAGAAGAGGTTTTTAATGCCATTAGGTTCCTCTTGTGTGGCAAAACACTTAGTGCTAATTCTATTCCAGCTGAGATTTACAAGGCAGGGGTTCCACTATTTGTACAAAAGCTGATATAAATTTTCTGTGTCATATGGCAAGAGAAGGCTATCTCTCAAGAGTTCAAGGATGCGTCCATTGTCCATCTCTTTAAAGGAAAAGGAAATAGGTTGTCCTGTGACAAGCACAGGGGGCTCTCTCTCTTAGTCAATGTTGACAAGATTCTTGACAGAGTTGTCCTTAAGAGGCTGATCCTTCCTTGGGAAGGTAGCCATCTACCAATAAGCCTGTGTGACTTCAGAAAGGGCTGAGAAATGGTTAATATTGTATTTGTTGCCTGAAAACTCCAAAAGAAATTCCAGGAGCAGAATAGAGATCTGTACACAACACTTAGCATCCGACCGGGTCCTTTGATGCTGTCAGTCATGAGGGCTTGTGGAAGATCATGGCAAAATTTGGTTCCTGTAGAAGTTTATTAGTATTGTATGCCATTTCCACAGTGGCATGTTTGAATTGGTTTTGTATAATAGACAATACTCTTGAGCTTTCCCAGTCACCATTGGAATGAAGCAGGGCTTTGTGCTTGCTCCCATACCTTTTAGTATGATGTTTTCAGTGGTGTTATCAGAAACCTTCAACAAGGATGAAAAGAGGATCAAGGTCAGCTATTGCACCGATGATAAATTATTTAACTTGAAAAGGTGACAAGACTGAAATGGAGGAAGAGTTGCTGCACAACTTTTTGTTTGCAGATGATTGTGCACTCAGCGCAACAACAAAATACAGATCAATTCTCTGAAGCTTTTATTAATTTTGGCCTGACAACACCAAGAAAAAAGAGGTTCTCCACCAGCCAGCACCCCAGCATCCATATGTGGAACCATCAGTTATAGCAAATGGATACATTTTGAATGTTGTGGATAAGTTCACTTACCTTAGCAGTATACTTTCCAGAAATATGCATACTGATAATGAGGTTGACACAAGCATTGCCAGAGCTAGGGAAGTGTTTGGAAGGCTTCAAAGGGAGAGAAGAGATATTAGAATGACAATCAAAATGAATGTCTATACAGCATTGTACTGACCTCATTGTTGTATGCCTGTGAAACCTGAACTGTATAGCAGCAACCATGCCAGGAAACTGAAGCACTTCAATTTGAGTTGATTTAGTAAATTTCTGAAGACCACCTGGCAAGATTAGGTACCAGACACGGAGGTCATTTCTCAAACTGAACTGCCAAGCATTCACATTCTACTGCAGAAAACTCAACTTCTATGGGCAGACCACATTGTTCAAATCCCAAATGTCCATTTGCCTAAAAGATTATTTTTAGGAGAACTAACAGAAGGCAAGCATTCACATGGAGTCAAAAGAAGCAATGCAAGGACACTCTCAAGGTCTCTCTGAAAAACTTTGGAATCAATTGTGAGACATGAGAGATATTGACACAGGACTACCCAGCATGGCATGCCCACATCAAACAAGGTGCTCTCTCTATGAGTAAAGCAGGATTTCAGTAGCTCGAAAGAAACATGAGATGTGCAAATTTGGAGACACCTCCACTCCAGATGTTCATATGGACTTTTTGTGCATGACTTGTGGTAAAGCATTCTGAGCTCATATTAGTCTTATCAGCCACAGTTGGACAAAATGTACCTTCACCCTGACGTATTTGACATCATGTTGGTTTCCTTAGAGCACGAAGGATTTAGAGACATCATTTCATCGAATTTTCTTTCTTTTAACTAGGAATGTTTATCTTGTTCAATCTGAAAGTTCAGGGGCTGCTCACAGATCAGTGACAGTAGTTTTGACTTGATCCATTTCTGACATTGAGCTGGTTCACCTCTCCTTCAGAATCCTCATGGCTCTGGCTCTCAGGAGTTCATCATATTGGTCACAAATTTAGGTCAGACCTATGATAAGATTTGGCCCTGCTACAGTTCAGAACTCCCTAACTCAGGAGATCCACCAGTTTCAGCCTCCCGAATAACAGAGATTATAGTCGAATGCCACCATGTCCAGAAGCAAGGCATTTCTACAGTTTTGTTTGGTGTGTTTGTATGTGTATATATCTATATCTAGACAGACAGATAGATAGATAGATAGATAGATAGATAGATAGATAGATAGATAGAGATAGATGTGTGTGTATGTGTATACATGTATATGTGTGTATATATGTGTAAATGTATATATAGTATGTACATGCAAACACTATATATACATATATGCATATATAAATGCATATACATATACATGCAGACAGACATGCACAAATATACACACACATAATGGATACAACCATAATATACATTAAAAAGAACTAGGTTCAAATCTTCCTTCTGACAGGTCCTAGTCTCTTACCTGGGTAAATCACCTAATATTTAATTGCATTAAAGACTCTCTGAGTCTATAAATTGAACAATAGGACAAAGGTTGACCTGCATTGACAGAAGTTTTCTCATCTGCAGCTGCCTATTTCAGTGGAATCACGGGTAGATATCCCCTCTACTATAGTTCTCCTTTGTCTTCTCATGTGGTAACAATGACATTGGGTTCTTGAAAATCTGCCATCTGAATAGACCCTCTGGCAGATCCTACCTAACTGGAAAGTCTTCAAGTATTGTCCAGGAACAAACTATGGCTAATATCTGAGAAATAACCTAATTAAGGTTAAAGAGGCTCATCTGCACACTGACAAAGGATGATGCATTTCTTGGCATTAGCCAGTTTTGAAGACTACCTAGCAAGTCGCAGGAAGATTAGTATCTGGGTGGTTATGGAGGGAGTACTTTTTCTAGGAGTGGGGAACCTGCAGCCTTTGGGCCACACATAGACAAACTCTGTTTTTCATTCAGTCAAAGGGCCACACTTGAGGACTTAGAGGTCCACAGGTGGCCTCGAGGCTGCAGGTTCCCAATCCCTTATCTCTTCTAATGAAGTTTTTTCCACTTAGTGTGTTGTTTAGATCTCCATGGAGTTGACAAAGGGTTGGATTTCTTTTGTGACACAGGATCACAAGTCAGTGATTTCACTTGAGAGGGAAAAAATAATGTGTAGGTGGTGACACTTGACCAATGAGAAAGGGAAAGAGCAAGTATCTAAATAGTTAAAACACTGGACTTGGATTTAGAGGAACTGAGTTCCAATTCCAGTTTTGCCACTCTCTTCCAGTGTGATAAGTCAAGTCAAATAACCTTTTTGGGCCTTAGTTTTCTCATCTGTAAAATAAGGGGATTGGACTAGATGTCTTATGTATTCTCTTCCAACTCTAAATCTGTAATTCTATGATCTGATTATTTACCTGAATTATGCTTTTCTATCCTTTAAAATAGGATGTGAATCTTAGATCTACTTGTTAGAGCCATTCCCCACTCCCCACCCCTAGCTGCTCATTACAACTTTGCTGTCTATGAGATCATCATTCTCATCACTCAAGTCTATATATTATTAGAATCTCTACTCACGCAAAAGATCCTTCCCATGGTGGTAACAGGCTATGGATTCCAGGACACAGATCACTGGTTAAAACATCTGTGAGTATGAGTTTGCTCACTCCTGTCACATCAAACTCTTATTACATGCAAGGAAATGGTCAAGCAGAACAGAAAGTAAAAATAGTGAATAAATCATTAGTCAGTGCTGAAGATGTGGAGAAATCTATTTGCCAAGTCCGGTCTAGCTATCTTTGTTTGAAGCCACCACTATTGCTCGTGTAAGAGCTATGAATGACTCAAATAATCATGGCATGGGAGAGAACACGAGATTGTGGAGAGACAGATTGCCTATAGTAACTTGTGGTCTAAGACTTAGCACCAGAAAGGACATTCAACATAATCTAGCTTGACCTCTTCATTTTGTAGATAGGGAACTAGAGCTTACATTAAAAGATTGTGTTCTATGCCATAAGAGATACAGTGACCATGGCTGTCTGATGCTTTTCTCCTCTCCTCTCCCAAGTCATTCCTTTGGAGAAGCATGTTTTCCATTATTAAAGGGCCAGGTTCTCAAGTCTTTGGTTCTGAATGGTTTTGCTATTTTATGTATACCCATAGGGCATGACCAAATTTCTTCTGCCAATCTGAGCACATTTCTTGACTTCTACCCTACCTCACATAAACCTTCTCAGATAGATAAGTTTTCCCAAATACTTGTACTGAAAATTCTCCTATTTAAAAGCCTGACATTTTCCCCAAAACTCATTGCTTGTTCAATATGACTGAAGTAATGCCTTACTTTTATGAATGTTTAAGCACAAATACACATACAACCAGAAATATATTTCTTCCACAAAAATGTGTCACAATAATTTCCCCTTTAATGCTTTTTATTATCCATTTTCTTCTATGCACTTTCAAGTGAAGAAATTCAACAAAGTAATCACATCTGTGAAGCTGACAGGTAGTAAAAGCTCCCTTCAAAAATATACACACACAACTACTAGATGGTTGGCATTTCTTGACATCCAAATAATAATCAGGCTAAACATCAAAGCTTGAAAAGGGGCATATACAATAATAATAATAATAATAAGTTGTAGAAATATTCATGCTCCTCTAAAAGTCATGTGCATTCTCAATATAAAAGCACAAAGACTAGAGATAAACGTGAGTATTTTCATTGCTATTAAACACTTTCATCTAAAAACAAGTTCTATTTAAAAAGAAAACAGGGAAATGCAGATTTATGGCTGTCAAGGGGTTGGCTTTCTTTTGTGAGAGAGGATCATAAGACAGTGGTTTCATTTTGGGGGAGGGGGATAATGCAGCAGGTGGTGACACTTAACCAAGAGAAGGAGAGGGACCAAGTATGATGAATGCTAGATAATTATTAAAACTTTAATGTAAAAGGGCCCTTTTTGAGAATAAGCCTGACACTTTTCATAGCCTTAAAGACTTAGATGGATCCACAGCCTAACTATGGGCAGACTTAGCTAAGTCTTAAATAAATAGATTTGGTAGTGTTGGGAAGTAGTTGTGAGAATGAAATACATTTATCAGAGCTCATAAGGAGAAATAGAGTCAACATTGTATATTGGACAGAGAGTTTCTCTAAAATCCAATAAGATACAGGTTTATGTCACCCTCTAGCATATCCTGGCTTATGACCCTGCACAGCTGACCTAGCCTCTCAGTATTCTAGACAATTCCCTGAAACTATAAATTGCAGAAAAAGGTGACAATGTATTGCTAGAAAGTTTCTTCACTGGGACATCCCTATATCAGTGAAATCACAGGCATATTTCTTACCTGAAAGTAGACGATATTGCTACTTGTAAATTCTCCTTTACCAAATGCTTTCAAATAAAGGAGTCTAGCTGTTAATAGGTTAGTTCTGTCACTCAGCACCCTTTTACATTTTTTTTATTTGAAAATAATGTCCTTTGTCTCATTTGATTTTTAGAAATCTAAAAAATATATTTTTATATCCAGAAAATGCGTGACTATTGCCAGTATTCTCCTTTGACATATCATGGGTGCCAGAGACTGAGAAAATATAACCTTTGTGAAAATCTAAGGTCTCTTGAGAAGACCTGCTGTATTATGTATGGCATGATGCCTGGGCTTCTTGTACACAGAGCTATCTCATGTTAAAGTGCCGAAAGTATCCCTTTTCTCCACTTTCCACATTTCTAATCTTAGAATTGTAAACTTATCATTCTTTGCTAGTTTTCCACCTGGGATTAGAACTGTATTAGCATTTTAGCATAAAAATAACCCATATGTAAATGGTGTTTTAATTACTTTTTTTTTAATTAACAAGCATTCTTTTTTTCCCTACCTCCCACCCTCTCCCCCTGTTGAGAAAGAAAATGAAAAGAGAAAAACAAAAATCTTCATAACAAATATACATAACACAACAAAACAAATTGCTACACTCGTATATCCATAAATAGATGCCTTGTTATCTATATTGATTCCATTATTTATATGTCAGGTGGCAAGAATAGAAGTTTTCTGGGATTACAAATGGTCAATATGGGAGGGGAAAAAAAAAGCGTATTTCAATCACTTACCACTACACTGTTAATCACTGAATGAGCGTTACCTCAATCAAACTGAGACCTATTAAAGACCTTAGCTTAAAAAGGCCACTACATCCGGGGCCCTCTCCAGTTGTCCTAACCTGTATCTGGACCCAGATGGCTCCAGAGGAGAAAGTGAGGCTGATGACTTTGTATAACCATCCCTCATGTAAATCCAATTCACTTTCATGCCATGGATCACCCACCTTGATATTCTTGTCCTCTTTGAGAATGAAGGACAAACAAGAAGTAGAAAATTGGATCTACCCCACTGGGGACCCAACTGGAACTGGCCAGTTGGGCAACACAGCTCTTTCTTTCTTTCTTTTTTTCTTTTTCTTACCTTCTTTCTTTTTTCTTTCTTTGTTTCTATCCTTCCTTCCTTTCCTTCCTTCCATCCTTTCTTCCTTCCTTCCTTCCTTCCTTAAACTTTGTTTTTCCTTAAGGACCATGCCTCATACCCAAATCATTCTGGCTCTTATAAACTGACTAAGAACAGGTCCCAGGCCAAGGCCCCACTTGGTCATTCTTTGGGCCCTGATTGGTTCAGAGTGAATATAAATAGCAATTGTTTCTGTTTTGGATAGAATATTGTGGTATTTCCCTCCCAGATTGATTTTTTTCTGGACTAGGTAAAGATCCCATTGTGTGCCTCAAGGAAAAAATGAGACTGCTGATTTTACACAGCCCTCCCTCACTTAAATCTAATTTCACTTGCATGTCATGGAATCATCACCTTGATGTCATGGTCCTCTTAGAGAATGAAAGACAAACAACCACACCACTGCATTAAGTGCTGTACAAATATTATCTCATTTGATTCTCACAACACTTCTGTGAGACTGAGGTATCTTTTCCATTTTACATTTGAGGAAACTAAGGCAGATGGAGATTAAGTGACTTGACCAGGTTCGCAAAGCTAGTAATGTCTGAGGCCAGATTTGAACTCAGGTGGTCCCAACTTCAGGTCCAGCACTCTATTCACTGTACCACCTAACTACCTCTAATTTTGTTGATTCTGGTTCTTAAAATAAGTTCTTTTTTTCTTATTAGTTCAGTTAAGGAACTCAGAGAATAGAATCACAGCTACACCCTTTGTGGGATCATAGTTTGAATCTGTATCTACATTAATTTCTGAGTGATTCTGAGAAAATTATTAATGTCTGTGCATCTCATATTCTCACCTGAAAAATGAGGAGACTGAATTAGAAACTGAAGTTAGGAGATTAAATATCATGTCTTAGAGGCTCTAAATCTATTACCCTAATCTAACTATAGACACGTTGGTACAGTGGACAGAGTTTTGGACCTAGAGTGAGAAAGATCTACATTCAAACCCTGCCTCAGATACTTTTCAGCTGTATGAAACCATTTTGCTATTTGCTTCTTCATATGTAAATGTAGGTTAATAATAATACCTTCTTATTTTGATTATCACAAAAATCAAATGAAAATAAAAATTGATAAACATCTATTAAATTCCTGCTAAATGCTACTGGGGATAAAAGAAGAGGCAAAAGGTCATCCCTATCCTCAAGGAGCTTAAATCTCATGGGATCAAATGAGGTAACCTACAAAGTGCTTTGCAAAATATAAATTTCTACATAACTTAGGTAAAATCGTAATTAAAATAACAGTAATAACCAGCATTAGTATTATTTAATAGCAAAGAAACTCTGGCAGAACAGTCACACAAAAAGATCAATGGAGACAAATGCTTCCCTGTGGTAGTGTTCTGGTTCTGGGAAATAAAGGCCCTTACATAACTGCACCTAGGTAATAGTTTCTGTTCAGAACCACTCTGAATTCAACGCTGCTGGAGGTTGTTAGGAGATATGTGATTTTACACTAAAGTAGACAATGAGAAGGTGGAGCCTTTTACAAATGAACCAATTTAGAAACTCGCGAATATATTAACCTAGAGTAGTTCAGACGAGGACAAACACTAAGATTGGTTGGATTTCTTGGGCATCATGGGTTACATTTATTTACTTATTTAGCTGTTTTTGTCTGCTCTCATTCCCCCCTCCTCTGCAGGTTAAGTGCCCAGCCTAATCAGTCTATATCGTTTCAAAACAAAGCTATGGGATAGATAGTATAGGCTTTACTATTTCCATAACCACATAATGAAACTGAAGCACATAGAACTAGGAACCTTATACAGTGTCAAACAAACTGTATATTTATTTGCAAAGCTGGGATTTAAATGCAGGTCTTGTGATTCAAAGACAAGTGTTCTTGCACATATTGTAACCAGTAGCACTGTCTAGAAGGATGAAGAATTCCTGTGATTTTACAAAAGACTTTTGCAGTTTTTTTCTTCCCCTGATAAAGAAGTTTTTAAAGAGTCAACCTTTCTCTGGACTCTTCTCTAACTTCCTGAGATAATACAAATAGGAGAAATTGACAGAAAGGTTGTTAAAGGAAATGTTGGTTAAGACCTTGTATTCTGGGCTGTTGGAATTCCTTAGAAATCTCCATGGCCGTCATGTAGAATGCTCATGAGTGGTTTGGCCAGGGTTGTGCTGGTAAAAGTTTAAGAACTAGATCTCAAAAAAAGACTCTAAATTGTTAACTTTCTCCGTTGCTGTTTTAAGTATAGACAACCAGCAAAACAAGCAACAATTTGTAGATTTCTGAAATGTTAATGATCACACCGAAAATTTAAAAATTGGCTCTCGGGAAAGCACTAGCTGCACACCTCTGCCTGCATGACATACTGATAGAACATAGAAATAGAATTTTAATGTTGCAAGTAACATTATATATCATCTAATACAACCCCTGCATATTATAAAAGAAATCGAAGATGTTAAGTGAATCTCCCAAGGTCACAAACACAACAACCATCAAAGTGGCATTTGGACCAAAGTCATCAGACTCCAGAACTGGTAGTGTTTCTTTCGCACCATGCTACCTCTATGACTTTTTTGAAACTGACCCGATGGAAGTATATGATTCCAATCTCTCCTAAGAAGTCAAAAGTCAAGACAAAAATAGTTTGCTGGTATTACTATAGGTCAGGTACTATGCTAAGTGCTAAGAATTTAAAGAGAGGTAAAAATAGTCCCTGGTCTCAAGGAGCTCACAAGCAAATGGAGCAGACAATATACAAAGAATTACATATAAACGAGATATGTAAAGTATAAAATGGAGATAACTACAGAAGGATGACACTCACATTAAAAGGACAGGATAGGAAAGGCTTCTTACAAAAGTTTGGATTTTACTTGCAACCTAAAGAAAACCCAGGCAATTTGTGGGTGGGAGTGGGTGGGGAGAGGTGGGGGTAGGTTAAGCTGATTTCAGAGTTGGAGAACATCTTAGAAATCATGTAAACTAGAGTATCTTAATGTGGAGCCCCTGAAGGGTCTGTGGATAGATTTCAGGGGGATAGTTGAACTTGGATGAAAAAAAATACATCTTTATTTTCACTAACTTCTTACTGAAATTTAACATTTCCTTCAATTATTTAAAAACTTGATTCTGAGAAGGGGTCCATTGGTTTTACCAAACTGCTATAGAGTTGCATGATACACATAAAAAGATTATGAACCTCTGTTATAGTCCCAGCTGCTTATTTTACATAGTTTTTCAACTTATTCAAGATCGTATAGTTAGGAGAAGTAGATATCAAGTATTAGAGCTAAAAGACAAACCCACCTCTTTTTTTACACTATAGCAGGACCATTATATAAGTACTAACTTATTGTTTGTTGTTGTTGTTCATCCTTAGTTCTCTAAGAGGACCAAAGACATCAGGGTGGTGATATCTTGACTAGCAAGTAAATTGGATTTAATTGAGTCAGAGCTATGCAAAGTCATCAACCTCAATCTCTCCTCCATAATCATCTGAGTCCAGTAGCAAGACAGGTCAGGACAACTGGCAATGGCCCCAGATGCAATGGGAGACCTTGACCTTTGTAAGTTAATGTCATTCCCAGGTCTCAGCTTGTCTGAAGCAACACCCATTCAGTGATTTAAGGCTAGGTAAGAATTAAGGCAAAAGATGGCTTAGTTTGACCACTAAAAAGAGTCAGTCTAAGAGGGGAAGAACTTCAGTGTTTCTGGTCAGAACAGAAACTTTTGCTATTTACACTCACTCTGAGCCATCAAGACCCAAACAATGACTAAGTGAGACTTGGGCTGGTACCTATTATTGAAATCATTGGAAGTCAGATTGATTTGGGTTTAAAGGCATAGTCAAGTAGTTCCATTCAAATCCCAATGGGCTTTATCAAAGCCTGGTTTTCTAAAGCTCTATTTCAAGAAATCATAAATGAAAACTACATGAGCCATAAGAGTTAATTGTTCCAGTTTTTCAGAAAACAAAAGAAAAAAATGATTGAATAAGTGAGAAAGAAAATCTAACCCCCAAACCTCAATATATTTTGTGAGTTCAAGTGATTAGAATTTATATTCCTTTGGACAGAGTTCCCACATTAAGGATATGATTCCCCATGTAAACAGAGGAAGAAAAGAAGGAAGGAAGGAGGGAGGGAAAGAGGGATGGAGGAAGGAAGGAAGGAAGGAAGGAAGGAAGGAAGGAAGGAAGGAAGGAAGGAAGGAAGGAAGGAAGGAAGAATGAGAGGGAGGGAGGGAGGAAGGAAGGAAGGAAACTGTACAATAACAAGAACAGCAGCAGCACGAGCACCAGCATTGTCAAACCAAGGACTTCCCATAGTTTTGCAGAAGAACAGATGAATTGGACA
>CM053623.1:270731605-270754095 GCA_028646595.1 Phalanger gymnotis
AGGAAGGAAGGAAGGAAGGAAGGAAGGAAGGAAGGAAGGAAGGAAGGAAGGAAGGAAGGAAGGAAGGAAGAATGAGAGGGAGGGAGGGAGGAAGGAAGGAAGGAAACTGTACAATAACAAGAACAGCAGCAGCACGAGCACCAGCATTGTCAAACCAAGGACTTCCCATAGTTTTGCAGAAGAACAGATGAATTGGACAATTTTCTGTTCCTTTCCATATTGTTGAAAACTCAATAGTTTTTTTAAGAAAACAAAGAGAAAATTGTGAATGTTAGGAGGTGCTATAGGTAAATAGCATGGAAGAAAGAATATTTTTGTTATTATCCAACTTTCACATTTGGTATTCAGAAGCAAGAAATACAAACGACTTGCAAATTAAGCTGCCAGTTACACTTATAGCAAATATTTTCAAAATGCTACTGTGGATACAGATACATGGCTTTTTGTTGGCCATTTAACAATACTCTAAACCTATTAATTCATGTGCTTCCTAAATTGATGTTTTAGTGAATTATTAGAGAATGTTCCCTAAAATAGTGATTGATTAATCAGGGACTATTAATTATAATCTATGCCCCTCCACTCCATTCCTAGAAATTGTAGGTATTTTAGTGAAAAAGCCAAGGAAGGAAAGTCTCTGTTTACTGTGAGGTAACAGTGACATCTGGCTATCATATGGGGGGAGGGGGGAGGGAAGAAAACAAATTCTTAGTTTTAATTTGACCAAGAAATGTATTCACTGGCCACAGTAGCTTTAGGTTTACTTATTCTAAGTCCATAAAATTGTATTAAATCTTTTCAATGATGTTATTTTAAATAAAATGAAATATTTATTCAAAAAATGCCAGCATTATTCTTTTCTTGAATTTTCTAAAATTGATTCTCCTTTTACTCCAAGTGTTTGTCATCTATGGAAACATTTCTAGAATTGTACTACTTTGGTGTTTTTTTTTAATGGGTCAATAATGGAAATGTTAAAACTGGCAAAGTTAATATCAGTTCTCTCGCCTCATACTAACATGCTATCTGGATTGTATTGGCAAACAATTCAGTAGAAATTTAGAAGGGATATTTTAACAGCAGGAAATCCCTTGTCAAAAAAGGGGAGAACTACTTTAGGCAGACAATTCTCATGTCCAATGACTTCTATATTAAAAACAAATGTTTCATAGTATTGAAATCATTTCATTACCCAGCTCATTCTCCTTATCTGGAGGTAATTTTTAACAGATTCCAGCTTGCTTTGCAGACACAAGTTTCCAGCCACTCTTCTGCATGTCCCAAGAGACCATTTCATAAGCAAGCTAACATCAGTTCAAACAAGATTCATTTTTTCCATCACTTTACACCCTAGAAAACTGATACAGACTTGCAGAGATGAAGTTTAATGCAGAACATAGGTTTATGATGTGTGGAACCTCATTTCAAATGGACACATAATAAATTGATACAGATTTTGAAAACATTTTCAAAGAATAAAATTGTGCTAGATCCAAGGATTAAATAGCTCTTTTTTACTGACATAAAATTTGTGAGAGAGTTCAGGAGACTTGGACATTTCAAAATTTAAGTGTCCTTCTTGGTAATTCCTAGAATTTAAGGAGGTTTCATGGAAAGTATACATTTATTAATCAAGTGAATAATCCTATAATTCATTAGGAAATGAAATAGTCTGAAGAAGACTATTGTTATATAAACATAAGATTTCAAAGGGATTGCTATTGCATAAGAACATCCATGGTATGTAATATGTTTCCCCTCCATGATTTTGCTTCCTTTAAGGAATAAAATAACAACCCCATGGACTAAATTGTCATTTTGTGCTATTCATTTCCTTGTGCTTCCAAAGCACCTTAGGAGAGGATCTACCCAAGTATTGGAGAGTTTCTCATATGTCTTTGAATATTTTATGGCACTATGGCTATCTGCTTGTTATCCCTTCTTAATGCTATGGAAATAAACCACCTCCCTTTTTCTTTATACATATCCTCAGTGATTCCTCTGAGAGTGTTTCTTGAATTTAAATCATTATTGATTATATAAAATAGTTTGAAAAGCATTGTCCTGGGGGTCAAAAACCATTTTAATTCTTAAGAGATCTTAAAGCAAGATTTTTAACCATATAGCACCACTGGGAGAATATTGGTGCTGAAGCAACAGCCTTTTGTGGCAGGTAGCAATTTGGGATCTTTGAAAGGGTTTGTCCAAACATATTATGCCCTTTTCTTTTTCTCACCATTTAACTATTGGCACATCTCCCTGTCCTTCCACAGTGCTCAAGATATATGTAGAGATAAAGTAGAGTGGGTAGACTACAAGATGCAATTGGTTGCATATATTCTTTATTTTTTGTATTTACTTAAGGATATTGCTCAGCAAATCCCTTTTGAATAGACATGGTTTAAGAAAAGCCTTTAATATTCTTCAATATTATAAAATAATCATTATGTGCTCTGCAAACAAATGATTCTGGAAAATCTAACAAAATACAATGAATATTTCTTTTGTTTCTATTCTGTGTAGGATATCCACCATGATGCAGGTAAAGACTTTGGTCAGTTTTATGGCTCATTAAAGCAAAATATGGTAAAATTTTATAAGTATGTTTATTAGTTTTTTTTTGTATTTTTGTACCACATTAATTTTTATATTGCCATATTACTTGCTTATCTTGCAAAAAAATAAATAAAACCAAAAATTACGCCACTTTTACTTAAAGAATATTATATCATTCTGTACAGTCTACAACTCTCCTACAAAGGAGAAAAAAATAGTTTGTTAATAGTATCAGTTAGTTTCTTGAAATTATTAACTACTGCAACTAAAATTTGTTCTGATTCTCCTTTATTCACCACATCAGTATATATACATCTTCCCAAATTTTACTCAATTCTTCACATATGTCATTCTTAGTGGCAGAATAATATGTGATTACATTGATATGCCATGTTATTTTTAGCTATTCAAAAATCAATAAGTAATATTTTCCAGTTTTGTTAGTGTATATTATATATATGTATATATATATATATTTATGTTTTTTTTCCTAAATACTTCAGTATATGTAGGTCCTTTCCCTATGTTATGTATTCACCATGATAGCAGCCCTGCATCAATTATTTTGAGACTAGAATTAACTTTGCTAATATAATTCCAAAATGGATTCCAGAATGATTAAACCAATTCATAGCTCCATCAACAGTGTAAAGGTGTTTCTACCTTCAAATATTCCCTTCCACATGAGATAGTTCCATATTCCCATTGATTGGTATGAGAAAAATAAAATCTTCTTGGTGGAAATTGGAATTTTTTTAACATAGGTGCCAATATATTACACTTCATCTTTACAAAACCTATTTCTGTCAAATATGTATATACATATATATATACATATATACACACATATATAAACACAATATATATGCAATGTGCATGTATATAATATTTATGTAAATAGTTACATATCATAAATGTAAATATGTATTATATATACACATATAAAATTTTGTGGCTGGATCTATCAGAAATCTTTTGCAATCTTAATGCTTTCTTAGAAAAGAGCTATTAAGACTACATTTTACAGAACTGAATTAATTTTTAGAAAGCATAATACATGTGGCGAAAGCCTATATTCTCAATTCCTTTCACCTAATTGCATATCTATAAAAATGTGGTCTGCTGTGGAAAAATTGTTTGCAAATGCTTAAATGTCCCTTTTACTCATTTTCATTAACAATTCCATTAATATGTATATTGACTATTTTCATAAAAAATTTATAGAAATGAAAAAGGTACATAGATGTGAAGTTACTTGAGTCTTCTAAGTCACCTTTTATATTTGTTTTTAATACCATCTTTGATCTTTTCCATCATTTTTTTAGAATTCTCCTCCCTTGAAGATATCATGAAAATCAATCTCAAAGATTAAATATGATGAATAATGCTTCCTCCTTCATAATTTTTCCCACTTATATTTTACTATGTCTAGTCTAACAAAGTTCATTTTTAGGGTATCATTAAATATCTTTTCCACTTCTCCATATAATGTATTAGGAACCTATGTGCTATCATCATAGATGCTAAAAGTTTAATATTACAGAAATGCAGCCTTTTCTACCTCATGTTCCTTTCAGTAAATACCCTTGTAATGAGTTGGGTTATTTAGGCCTTAGGAAAATTTTCCCTTTCATTTTTCCTCCTTTGTTCTGCACCATTTTGTAAGTACACAGACTTACAAAAGAATCTCAAAGTTGAATAATACCCTCTTGGACCATTTAATCCCAACTCTTTCTGAATAAGAATGTCTTCTACCATATGCCTAACAAGTGACCATCTAGACTTCACTTACAGACTTAGAGTGAGTGAGAAAACATTACCTACAAAGCTGCATATCGGGATAGCTTTCATTGTTAGTAAAGGTTTACCTTTAACAAAAACCATCTCTGTAACTTGTATGAATTATTCCTCACTTATCTCTCTGGTGCCAACTCTAACCTATTTTCCAAGAGATGAAACTTCAAATACTTGAAGACAACTATCACCACATCCTTTCCCCATCAGTTCTCAGTTCTTTACTTTTTCTCCTAAAGAGTTCTTTCAACTAGGCCTCATATGGCATGATATTAGGTCCTTCACTAGCCTGATTTGCTTCCTCTGCTCACTCCCCAGGATGATGAGTGTCTTTCTCTATAGGGTATTTATAACTACTGAAGGCAATCTTGATGTTGTCTGCCCAGAGCAGATCACAGTGGAGTTTCATGTTTCTGTTTCTAGATATTCTACTTCTCTCAACTCAGTTTAAGATCACATTAGGTTTTTTTGCCTTCTATGTTTCACAATTGACACTTACTGAGCTTGTAATTTACTAAAAACTCCAGTATTTTTCAGAAAACCCAACTACTAGCTTCTTGACCTTGTTGACCTCCATTCACATCAATCTCATTTGGATAATTCCTTTCTTCTTCCTTATTCAAATTATTGATATTTGTTTCATCAAAATTTTATTCATGAGCTCCCCTTTTTTCCTACACTGGTTTCTGTAGAATTTTCATAAAATCCTATTCATAATTTGACTAATCAGGCCCCTTGGATTTAATTACCACATACAGGCTGAAGATTTTCAACCTTACCAACCTTACCACCTTACCAAAATGTCTTTACTGACTTTTAGTCCCCCATCTCCAACTCCCTTTCACAGACTTCTTTAAGATGTCTAGGAGATATCTTCAATTCAACAAATTCAAAATTGAACTTATCCTTCAATCTAACCCTCCCCCACTCCCTACCACTCCTATTACTATAAAAAATAACATCATCCTCCCAGTCCCTCTGGGACTTCTCTTATCATTATCTCTCACCTCCCATATCTAATCTTTTCCCAAGGTCTATTGATTTCACCTTTGCAACATTTCTCATATATACCCCCTTTTCTGCTTTGACGCTGCCACTACTGTATACAGGGCCTCATAACCTCCTACCTGGATTATTGTAATAGACCGCTGGTTGTTTTGTCTGTCTCAAGTCTCTCCACATTCCAATCCTTTCTTCATTAAATCACTAACATGATTTTCCTAAAACAGATCTGTTAGTGAATAAAAGATGAATACATATACAAAAAAGTAGATTATAATTGTCATCCTATTATAAAAATTATTTTATGAAGTAAGAGAGCGATGGCTGCTAATTAGCTTTTTAAATGCATTTGATACAATTTTTTGTTCTCTGACAATATTTTTTACATTAATTTTCATCACCATTTATATTCTTGGCCTGCATGAAGTTTCCAGCTTGTACAGCCTCTTCTTAATAATACATTAGCATGAATTATCCATTTTATCAATTATCACCATATATTCAATAACCCCTCAAATAAAGGAACCTCTCTGAACCCATTGCTGAGCATGCATTACAATAATAATCTTGTAGCCTATTTGGGAGAGCTGTTGCATTTTTAGAACATATTTGTTCTCAATGGGAAAATGTGTTAGCAATTAAAACATAACATTATATTTAAGTGACACTTTGACTTTCAGAAACTTTCTCTTGGGAATTTTAAGAATATTAATTATCTTCAGAAACCAGTGAAAAGTTCCACATTCTTATCCAAAAACTAAAATTCAATGAAGTTAGGCACTGACAATTTATTTTTTCCCAAATATCCTGCTGATGTTACCACCATCCTTTTAGACACCGAATTCCTCAATTTTAAAGTCATTATTGACTCATCTCTTCCTCTTAATCTCCATTTTCAATCAGTTAACACATCTTGTGGCTTCCACCTTCATTATGTGTCTTCCACATGGACATCAAGTTGATATTCCTAAAATATAGATAGGAACCTCTACTAAAAAAAATCTTCAAATGACTACATTCTGGAAAAATTGAAACTCTTCTTCTAGGGTATTTACATCCCCCTACCACTGGCTATGGGCAGCAAGGTGGTACAGAGGATAGAGCACCTGGAGTCTGGAATACCTGAGTTCAAATGTGGCCTCACACACTTAACGGCTGTGTGCCCTAGATAAGTCACTTAAACCTGTTTGCCTCAGTTTTCTCATCTGAAAAATAAGCTGGAGAAGGAAATGGCAAATTACTCCAGTATCTTTGCAAAGAAAACCCCAAATAGGGTCACAAAGAGTCAGAGATAATTGAAAAATGATTAAACAACTGGGTCTCAATGACCTTTTTAAAAATAGTATTTAATTTTTTCTCCAATTACACATAACAGAATTTTTTTTTGCATTTGCTTTAAAAATTTTCAGTTCCAAATTTTCCCCTCTATCCCTACCCCCCTCATTGAGAAGGCAAGAAATTTGATATGTTACACATGTGTAGTCGTACAAAATATTTCCGTATTAGTCATGCTGTTAAAAAAACAGAGACCAAAACAACAACAACAAGAAAAATAAAGTTAAACAAAAAAGCATGCTTTGTTGTGAATTCAGACTCAATCAGTTATTTCTCTGGGGATGGACATCATTTTTCATCATAAATCTTTCAGAGTTGTGCTGGATCATTGTGTTGCTGAGAAGAGCTAATACTTAAGTCATTTACAATTGATCATCTTACAAATTGTTGCCGTTGTATACAGTATTCTCCTGGCTTTACTCATCTCATTTTTTATCAGTTCATATAAGTCTATTCAGGTTTTTCTGAGAGCATCCTGGTCATCATTTCTTAGAGCACAATAGTATTCCATTACATTCATACACCAAAACTTATTCATCCATTCCCCAATTGATGGGCATTCCCTCAATTTACAATTCCTGTCCACCAGAAAAGAGCTACTATAAAAATTTTTGTACATATAGGTCCTTTTCCTTTTTTTTAAATTTCTTTTGGGATTCAGACCTAGTAGTCAACCTTTCTCTCCTCTTCATCATAAAAATCCCTAGTTTCCCTCAAAGCACAAGTGCCACCACCCAATGATGTCAGTCCCCAGCTATTACATCTTTTCCCTCTTTAAATTACTTGTTTTCCTTTTGTATGCTTTATATTTACTTCTTTGTTTGTACTTTGTAACCCCTTGACACTCCTTATTCCCCATAAATAGAATGAAGATCTCTGAACACTAGATCTGTTTAATTTTATCATGTATTATCATTCCCTCACTTGAACCCTCATATATATTCTAATACCCCAATGGATTTATGATCTCAAAGATGTGAACCATTGATAAGAAACTGTATAAGTCCAAAACAGAACTCATTATCTTTTCCATAAAACCCTTCTCCTTTTGCCACTTTCCTATTTTAGTCAAAGATATCACCATCTTTCCAGTATCCCTCCTTAACCCTAATTTCATGCTCAGATATTCCTTCTTTTTCACCCCTGAAAATAAATTGGTTACTAAGTCTTGACAAATCTACCTCTATAATATCTATTGCAACTGTCTTTTTTCTCTATTCACATAGCTACTATCTTAATTTAGACTCTCACCAACTAGACTATCAGAGTAAGCTCCCAATTATTCTCACTGCCTCTGAATATCTCCTCTACAATGCATCCAGCATTAAGCTGCCATGTGTTCCATTCAATCATGCTCCTCAGACTCCTCATGACCCCAATTTTTTGACAAAGATATTGGAGTAGTTTTCCATTTTATTGTCCTTGCTCATTATGTAGATGACAAAGCTATATAAGCAAATAGGGTTAAGTGACTTGCCTAGGATCACACAGCTAGTAAGTGTCTGAGACCAGACCTGAACTCAGGAAGAGAAGACTTCTGACTTCAGGTCCAGTGTTCTATCCATTGTGCCACCCAGCTGCTACGGGGAAATAAATAAATTATAGGTTTAGCCATATCATTTCTCTGCTTAAGAAGTTTCAATGACTCCCATGGGAAAAATGAAATTTCTTGGCTTGATACTTAAAGACCCTTAAAGTTTTACTTCCTTTTTTCATAATTATCGAATATCACTCTCCTCCATGCAGTGTACTATCAGGCCAAATGAGCCTTCTTGCTGTTTCTTGTACATGACATTTAATTGCTCTATCCATGCCTTTGCACAAGACTAATGCTGAGATTACACTCCCTCCATACTCTCACATCCTATAATCTCAAACTGGCATCAAGGTTTAGCTGAAAAAGCATTTCTTGCAGGAAGCCTCTCCTAGTCCCTCCAGTTGCTAATGCCTTCACTTTCTGGAAACTAATGCTTCCAGATTTTGTACTTAGTTGACTGCATTCATGGTCCCCCAAATAGAAGTTAGGCTCTTTGATGGTAGAGGGTCTTTTTTTGTATCTATATTTTTGTTTGTACTAGGGCCTCCCACAGCAACCAACACTGCTTATTGTATGAATTAACGATCTCCTTGAGAGTGATGAGTGCCTTTGGCAAGCATGCATTTCTTTGTTTTGTGCTTGTTTCACATTGATGTCTACAAAGGGCTGGGTGATGCAGTAGATAGAGCCTGGAGTCAAGAAGAACCATTTCCCTGAGTCCAATCTGGCCTCTGGCACTTACTAGCTGTGTGCACCTGGGCAAGTCACTTAGTGCTGTTTGTCTCTCTTTCCTCATCTGTAAAACAAGCTGGAAAAGGAATTGTCAAACACTCCACTATCTTTTCCAAGAAAATCCCAAATAGGGTCACGAAGAATTGGACAGGACTGAAATGACTGAACAACAATATCTGTTGTTGTATCTGCTATGAATATATGTGTGTGTATATGTACATGCACACACATACATACATACATATACATACACATATGCATACATGTATTTATATACACATATATATGCATTGATATATATATATACATTTAAAATGGGAGACAATTTGTTGAAGAGATTTTAAACAAGAAGCATAGTATTTTCTTTATCTTCTAGGCAATTGTTAAGATAAAACATGATTTTCTCTAGAAGTCTTTCTCTTTCTGATACTAGCTGATACTATCATTAATAATGTTCTTGATGCATATTTAAATATTCTCATGAAAATTGTATATAGTGGTGAAGGTAGTCACATGATTTGGTAGTTATTGATGTTCTCTGTTACAGTTTGCTCAATCTCTATCTCTATCTCTGTCTGTCTGTTTCCATTTCTTTGTCTCTCTCTGTGTGTCTCTCTTTCTGTCTCTCTCTTTTACTTATGAGGTCCTAAATATCTTTCCCTTCAGATTACTCAATGCCCCCAACATGTGTTAATTCCAGGACAGACCTTCTCTGTGTGTACTTGGTCTAACACAGTTGTCTTTTCTATCTGTTTTTCTTTCACTATCATTTCCACTTTGTCTTATAAACACATTAGAGTCTGTAACATTAGATCCTAGTGTGTACTTATGGTGAAAATGGTTCATTATAAAGATCACTATATCCTGCTTCTCATATAATAGACATTACATAACTGATTGTTAGAAGGAAATTGAGTCCACACCCTAAGCCATGGATAAGACCGAGTCTTCCCCTTGGCTGTAGCCAAAGTTGGAAGAAAACACTAACTTTGAGACTATTATCTGAAAGTTTCTCATTTGATGGTGAATATCATAGCCTTAAAGTAAATAAAGCCATCATGAGAAACCCTACATAAGAAACAGTAAATAGCAATGTTCTATGCTGGGAAGAAGATTGGCCTAGAAATTGGAAGTTCTGTATTTAAGTGATGACCCTACAATTTACATTTTTGTTTTGTTTTTTGAGATGAGCTTTCCAATATTGCTAAAGCCGTAAATGCAGCAGTCACTCAGGGACTGATTTCAATACTACTTGGCACAAAAGTTTTTACCTTCCTCTGCTTCAAACCTGGACCAGTTGATTATTCTTTAGGCCAATAGCCCTCTGCTCCTAGGAGCTGGAGATATTAGCGCTAATCTTCCTTCAGCCACCTGATCAGTTTAGGCTACTGCAATTCAGAAATCCATGCTCAAGCAATCTACCAGGCACAGTCTTTCTAGGATGACAGGCTTCTACCACCAACCTTGGTCTGTGCTATTTTATGTCTAAGTGACCATGGGCCAGGAACAAAACCCTAGGAAAATGTGGGACTTATTTTCCTCACCTAGAAAACTGGGATCAATAATAACTGAAATAATTTGGAGAATTTTTGTGACAAAAACTACTTGTTCAACATCAACACAGACATTTTTTTTTTAATTTAGAACTTGGATATTTTAACAATCCTTCCTGACAACTGAACTGGCAGTTCTAAGCCTTAGGACATAACACTGAATACTGGGATCAAGTTGATAGGAAAACAAAACAAAAAGGCAAAAACACAAAGTTCAGATTAAAGGATCATCTTGAGAGAAATGATTTCTTTCTGATATTAATAGTCATTTTTTTTTTCAATTAGGATCAGGTTTTTTTTCAGAAGCCCATTTGTTGTTCAGTCTCCAAAGACCATTGCTGGTACTGAAATCAAATTAACTTTTTCCTCAATGTTATTGAGACTCCACCTAGGTGGGGAAGCCCACTTTGCTCTACACAGGTTTGGGTGAGGATAAATTCTTTGGTTAGATTGTCCAAGGCTGGGCAATTTAGAAGTAAATGACATAATCAAAGTCACATTCTTCAGTCCCTCATTAGAATAGGTCCACCTCTCATTGTAATATTCATTCTTCTCATTTAATAATTAACCAATCAAAGTTGATTACCAGTCTCAAGAACATTCACTCTTCATCTTTGGTAATCCAGAGTGTCACTGACCCATTTTATTGGTAATATGCAAGCATTATCTGGGTAATTATCCAAAAACTACGTCTCTGAAACTTTTTAAACATTGTAACTTTAATAAACCAGAGTTTTGGAAATAGACCATCAAAATTGTCTTGTTTTGCATAGAAATATTAGGAAATCAGTCACGAAAAATGGACTAGAGTTGAATTCCCATGTTCTAATTGCTTTCTTTTATGTTTATTGCATTAATTGAAGTATATTTATTTAATTAACTTCTTACTTATATTTGTTAAGTTACTTTATAGAAAAATAAATTCAGGAATAGTTATGGCAGGCATGCCTTGAAGACAAGCTGAACTCCGGGGAAGTCATCATTGGCTGCTATGTAAATCACTTGCTGCTGGATATTCTTAAATATAAACACTGAAAAAAATGTTAGTGCTTATAGTCCATCATGCTATTGCTTTATTTGAGCCATTTAAGAATGAATAATCCTCATCCAGAAGATATCATTTGTCCTTTCTATTTTACTATGTAAACTATGAATAAGTATTTAACTATAAACAATAAAAGCCTTAAATGTGATCATCCGCAGAACAAATACAAATAGTAATGAAATGTCTCAATTCAGTTTTCATTGGTTTCAAAGTAAACTGAACTGCCTTATTTTCTTACCACTTGTGAAGTTTCACAGATCATCTTTTTAAAAATATCTTAAATTTGGTAGGTATTTGAAGACTTCTTTTCAGATAGAGAATTGTCAATATTAAATATGAAAGACTAGAACTGACAGTAAACCTTGCACAGGGCTTGAAGTCATGCCTCCATCAAGTTAATGGGAATGTGTTCTCTGGAAAAGAAAGTCATACTCCCCATCCCCCAGAAGGGAATGAGCTGGTATAGAAGTTGTACTTACACAAAAGGAAGGCGAGCCAGTTGATTGAAAATTGCCCAATGAGGTCCCAAGCTAAAGTGTAGTTGACAGCCCAACCTACTTACTTGCTAGCTACTAGTCATTTTTCAATTTGTTAAAGAGGAAGCATAAAACTATACTACGAAGTCTGATTAAGACTGAGAGAAGGAGTGGAAAAGTTTAAAAAAATATTAACTAGACTTCCAGTGGATCTAAAGTTTTCACTTTAAAATGGTAGCTCAGGGCCTTCTAGACAATTGTATCCAATAGTGGTTGTATATTTTCTGGATTTGAAAGGGTCTAGTCTCCAGAGTAGGATCTGATTCTAAAAGAGTAGGAGTTCTTAATATTGTGTGCATGTGTGTGTGTGTGAGTGATGGATCCCTTTGGCAAATGGATCCCTATTGAAGTCTATGGACCTTATATCACAATAATGTTTTTTAAATGTATAAAATAAAATGCTTTATAAAGGAAACCAAAAATTTGGGGAAATAAAAATGCAATTGTCCTCCTCTTATACAAGTTCCCAGACTTTCTAAAATCAAGAAACCTTGAATCAGAGAAATCTTTTCACTACCATCAGTCTAAGAATTCTTCAAATGGAATGAATGAGGCAATGACAATACATCATCAGGTGACACAAGGAATCCTTGCAGGGCCTCAAAAAGTGAACTGCCACCAAGTGTTTCCCAGCCTCTAGAGCGTTCAGATCTCAAGGGGAGGCCAGAGTGGTATAGAATGGAAAGACACGAGTGATAAGAGAATATTGGCAATGAAAATACACAGAGATGTTGGTTTTAATTTTTTTATTCTTGTCTCAAAAGATAACAAAGTAGATTTTTACTGATAACTTTGGTTTTTCTATTGCCTAGATTTTCCCCCTGTGGCCCTAGCTCTACCTCCTCTCAAACAGCCACATCTTTTAAAATAAAGATTTTAAAAATCAATAAAACTGATCGTGTGTTGAAAAAAAAAATTGATGGTATATTGCAATTTTCCACTCCTATGGACCACTAACATCTGGTTTGCTTTGTTCTTAACTCTAACACTGAAAATGTTCAATTATTTCCAAGACAGCTAATTGGCACAGTTGATAGAGTGCTGGATGTGAAGTCACTAAGACCTAAATTCAAGTTCCATTTTAGACATTTACCAGCTGTGTTACTCTGGGCAAATCATTTAATCTCTGTCTGCCTCAGTTTCTTTAACCACAAAAGTGGGGATAATAGTAGCACTAACTCCATGAATTTTCATGAACACCAAATGAGATAATATATCTAAAGCACTTAGTACAATGCCTGACACTTAAGAAATGTTTATTCTCTTCCTTTGCCTTTAAAGCAGCTAAGAGGGTCACTCAAATCCATTTTCTGACACTACCTATATGACTATGTGCAAGTCACTTAAATTCTAGCTGACACTGTTTCCTCAACTGAAAAAGATAGATAAAGATAACACATAGATCACGGTGTTATGAGGATCAAAAGATAAAATATTTCTAAAGTGCTTAGCACAGTGCCTGACACTGAGTAGATTCTAAATAAATGTTGGTTTCCTTCCTTATTTAGCCTTTTATTGCTTTTCACCCCATTCTGTATTTGTGGAACTTTATTGAATTTCCTAACAAATGTTTGTTTCATTGATTTTTGTGCTTCTGTATTTCAGTTGTCATTACTGTTTTAATTTTTCTGCCTTTATTCAGGACATTTATTAGTACAAAAAAAATCAAATTTGTTACAAAGGTTTATTTGTGTCTCTCCTTTCTAGCAATTAGATACAAAAATATCCCTTAGAATCCTTCATTTTTTAATTTTTTTATTGAAAAGTTGTTTTTTTTCTCTCCAATACTCTAATAAAGGACAGGAAAAATAAAGTACAGGATTCAAAAAGTAAAATATCATAAAGTATAAAGGAATAAAGGAAAAGAAAAAAGATAAGCAAAACTCTCGTCACATATTTTCATCAAATAAAACAAATCTCTACATTTCCAAACACTTAAAAAAAAGTGGTTCCCTCCACCCCCATTAAAATCACTGATCATTCATCTATGCTGGAAGGAACCCTCAGAGACTGTGCAGTCCATTGTTCTTATCCAATGGCTATGGGAACTGGGTTTCAGAGAGGTTCAATGATTTGCCCACCATCACTCAGCCACTGTCAGAGTCAGAATCCTCACTCAAGGTCTCTGACTCCCAAGGAAGTGCTCTTTCTTCTATACCATTAATCAGTCCCAAATAGAGACAATGTAAAATGCTGACAAAGGACTATGAGGAACTGGTTTAGGAAAGTTTCTCCTGCTAATTTGCAAATAGGCATTCTGGAGAGAGCATTTTCTCTGCCTTAGACCAAAGTTTCATCCAGCATCCGCAGATAGACACATTTATTGGCAAAAAGGCCTTTTGATGAAAATGAGCTTGTAATAGGAATACTTGCGATAGCCAAAAATAAATAAATAAAGCTAAAGAAATTAAAGGACAAAGGAAAGAATGAAGATAAACAAATAGGCAGTTAAATAGATTTAGTTAAATAGATTTAGTGCTGCCTAAATATAAAAATAAATTGTACTTAGCTTTAAGACTTGTCATGCGGTTGTGTTATTGCCATTATGTGAATTACCTGTTCAGGAAAACTGAAATCTCCCCCATTTTTAAGGGCTGTAGTACAATCTGTTTCTTATTTTGTTACTGTTATTACCAAGGTCCTATATCCAGTCATATAACCTGGATATATGATCCCTGTATCATAACTATACTCGCTTCATCCATCACAACCAGTACTCAAAGATATAGCACCATCATAAATTCATTAGAAAAAGTAATATGCAAGTTAATAGGGAAAGTCTGTGCCAACTAGCAGCTGCTGCCATGTATCTGCTTCTTAAAAATAGCTGTGCTTCTCCCTATGAGTTTCCCTCATTATTTGGAATGTACTTTTTTAGTGGGGCAAGCATGCCAGACTTGGGGGTGGGAAAACCTGGGTTCAAATCCCATCTCTGTCACTTCTAGCTTGATGACCATGGGCCAATCACTTCACCTCTCTGGGCTCCAGAGTCATCTCTTTAAAATTAGAGCGTTCGACTAGATAATCTTTAAGGTTTTCCCAGCTATAAATCTGTTTCTATAATTCTAGGCCCAGCTCAGGTTCCATGTTCTCCATGAAACTGTCCCTGATTTAGCCAGCTAAAAGTGAATGTTTTCCCCTAAATTTTTACTAGCACACCCTGTTAAGATCACTCCTTTGTCCTTGTCACATTCTACATTGTTCATGCATATTTGCACGTTTTATCTAAATTGTTAGATTTTCATGTCCTTGAAGACAAAGAATCTATCATTTTTTTTTATCTGCATATACCTATCATCTAACAGAGTGCCTCTGCAAATAGTAGGTGTATACAAAATTCTCTCTTCCCCATTTCTGTCAAAGATACCACTACCCAGCAAATTTTGTCACAATCTATCTTACAAGTCTTTTTCATTTCCTTCTCTTCTCTCTTCAAGTTATCCTTCACACTACTTTCAGAATAATCATGGAATAATAAGATTATAAATTTAGACATGGAGGGGACTTGAGAAACCATTCAATCTTATCCCCTTATTCTTTGTAAATGAAGTAATCAAGGGTTAGAAAGGTTAAATGTCTGGCCCAAGGGCATAGAGTTAGAAATGCCAGAGCTAGGATTAAAAACCAGGCCTTCCCACTCCAAATCCAACCGTCTCTCCACTGAGCCCTGCTGACTCTGCCTAGACCTAAATCATTATGCTCTATTCATTTTCTAGGACAAAAGATAAACTGTAAAATTTAGGAGCTAGAAAGAACCAGGAAAATCACCTTATAAAATTACAAACTTATAAAAATTTAGGACCTGAAAGAGAATCTCAGAGGTCATTTAGTCTCACCATTTGACAATGTGGCACCATGTGGTCATGTTTGCTCAAGGTCACACAACTAGTTTGTAGAAGAGATGAGTTTTGAACCCTCACTACCTGGTTCATAGTACTTCTTACCAAACCAAAAAAGCAATCAAAATGTACTTATTATTAGCACTCTGTACCAGGTGCTATGTTAGTTATGGTGGCAACAGAAACAACAGGAATCAGACCCTTCCCTGAAAGAATTTACATTTTATTGGGGAAAGTAGCATGGAAACATATAAGAACAAATGAAATACATACAAATTATATAAATTTGAATGGAGGCACTAGCAACTGGGACATCATTCTTGTGGATATGAATTTATTTTTGAAATGAACAAGGATTTATATGATTATAGATGCAGAACCTGAAATGACCTTAGAATCCATAAGGTCCAGGGGTATCATGTTATGAAGATGGTGAGGTTCAAAGAAATTAAATTACTTGATTAGAGTTACATAGATAAGAAATATCTAAGGCAGGATTTGAACCCAGGACTTCATTTCTTCCAATGCTCTATCCACTACCCAATCATACGTGAAACCCAAACCAGAGATGATAAAGCATATTAAAAAAAAAAAAAGCTCTTCTTTAAAGTAAATTTGCGAAGTTCGTTATCACTGTTACTCTTCATTCAGTGTAAAGTCATTTTTAAAGCCCCTGGTCTATATATAGTCCTAATCAAGAAAAGTAAGAAGGAGGAACAATGAGCATCTCAACAAACAGCCTAGTACAATCAGAGGCAAAGGCAGGTTTTAACTTTTTTTTCTGTTTGGAATAACACTTTCTAGCCTAGTAAAATGAGGTAAGTCTAAGTAGCTGTGACACAGCTTAATATGTCCTTCTACTCTTGCATGCCTGAAAGCCTTTCTGGAGCAATTCCTTAACCACAGAGGAGAAACAAAGGAAAAAAAAAATATAGATCTAGAATGACATTGGTCCTGCCTCAGTAGTGGTTCAAATTCTTAGGTGAAGCAAAGTCAAATTTCATTTTTACACAATGCTATTTTAAATAGCAATGCTAGCTTTACAAAGCCAAGGTCTTGAATGTTAAATAATCATAGAATAGAAACCTGACATCATAGGATATCAGTCAAACTGAGATGTTGTCTAGTTCAACAACCTAATTTTAAAGGTAAGGAAAATACAAAGATCTGAAATGTCATTCTTTACTTTTTTAAATAATTTTAAAATTAAGATTTTAGAATCATAGATTTAAAACTGAGGACCTGAAAGTTTAAACAAAAGCTATTGAGCAAGATAAAATTTTAACCTAGGTCCTTACACTCTACATCCAGCAAGCAATGTTCTAGTTTCAATCAAGAGCCTATTATTATTATCATTATCATTAGTATTTGTGAGCATTTATGCCTAAAAAGAGTCAAATGCCACAAAATAGGGATTATTGTTTTTTTTTAATTGTCTAGACTTAAGAAAGTGATTTTTAAAATGTTCATAATGCATACAAACTAAAAGGCTTGCGTATTTCCCTCCACCCTTCCTCCTACCCAGAGATCTGGTTGTTAAATATTTATGAGCATGTCCATAAATCCACTAGCCTTTCCAGTGCACAGCACTGTTTATGATAAGTCCTAATTCCATTTTAAAAAGAAAAAGTAAATGACAATTAAAAAAATAAAACATTATTCAAATGATTTTTCCACAAAAATACTTTGTGAACATCAGACTTTTGCATGCCCAGATAATTCATTTTGATAATAGAATTATCTTTATCTTAGTCTCTTCTATAAAATGGTAGAATGTTACAATTCAGCAGCACTATGCTTTTGTTTATAATCAATACATATCTTGTACGTACCTTGAGTCTGCCATCTGTTAGAATGAAAAATAATGAAATAGAAACATGAGCATTAAGAGGAAAAAAAATGACTTATTCATCAGATTTGGAGACCCAATGGTAATCACAAGTTCAGAATTGCCCAAAGCCTTTTGCCATCTTTCTGATTTGAATTTTATGTCTTTCTTATCAGGCAATTACCTTTTATTGGGGGTTCTTTGCAAGACACAAAATGTACACTTGCTTTGAAAATATCTATTCTGAAATCTACATCATCATTAATCTTTGAGTGTGCTAGCTTGTTTCTGGTTTTACCAAGGTCCAAAGCAAGTATAGAAGCCAAGTAAAGTGCAAAGGGCAAAATCATAATTTTAAAAAAATATATTTTGGGATGGTGGCTGGAAAGCAGGGACTGGTGTGAGCTCACCACCGGGTCCCTCCAAAAACCTATAGAAAATGGCTCTGAACCAATTCTAGAGCTGCAGAACCCGCAAAGTGGCAGGAGGAAGCAGGGTTCCAGCCCAGGACAGCCTGGATGGTCTCTGGGTAAGGTCTATCCTGCACAGAGCTGGGAGCTGATGAGAAGTCTGACCTAGCTGGGTGGAGTACCAATACCCAGAATAAAGAGAATGTAAATCCTGTCTTCCATCAACCTTGTCCTTGAGAGATTGGACAAAGAAATAGGACAGGTAAAAAAAAGACTGGGGTTTCCCCAATTTTAAATATAGGCTATTAATGAGAAAGAAGTAATTATTTATCTAGAATATTAATTATGAGCAGCTCAAATACATTTCTTGTTGTCCATGAAACACTAAGGTGTTTCAGAGCACAAACTTTCTTATTAGGTCTATTCCTTAACTAATAAACACTACTTTTAGAATAAACTCTTTCCAATTTGTTACTGGATCCATTTCTGTATAGTCTACCTTTAAAGTTAACTCCACTGAACTAATTATAAAGAGAAAGGAAAAGGTAGAATTGCTTTCTTTCACCACCCATAGTGACTCAGAGAGTTAACGGTACCATTCTAAATGTTTGTTTTTTCAGATAATGATGTATTCACTGCAGCAAAATCTTTACTGATATTAAAAACTGCATGTTTCTTTCAGATGCTCTAATTATCTCTTCTTAGCTAAAAAAAAGATATATAATCAAATGGATTCCAGCTACACAATTTGGTTTACATCTTTATTTGCTTTTGCCAAGCTACCTGTTTTATTTTATTTTAAGCTATTTTTAAAATTGGGAAAACTATTATATTTTAATACATAATTTTCTTATGTTTAAAACAATGTTTTAATGTTTAAAACAACTTAGATATATGATTGAGGGAGGCAGATTGCCATCAGTCAAGCTATGATGCAGATTTAAAACAGAGAAATGGCAGAGAGACAAAAGCAGAAACAGAATGATTTGCTTTCAGTATCTAACTTGATTAATGAGAACTATTTCAATCTATTTTGTATATTCAGAGATAACTCTTATTAAATGACTATTTGTTCCAGAAAACAACCAAACTATATATTTCCAAGGCATAAAATGGCATCATTATGTATAGACAGAAAGGGGCCAATGCTTTAATGACAATCTATCTGTTCTCTTCTTAACATTTTTATAGCAGTAGAAACAGGATTGTTTGTAATTGCTGTCTATTTTTCCTTTAATTTCCTTTCCCTCTGATTGCAATTATTCTTAATTGTTTGGAAGGCTATCCAGGTTTGAAATTTGTTATAATGTTCTTAGAAAAGGACCTGGTCTCTGGCCTTGTTTCTCCAAGCTAGTCCTCTTAGCAGGCAAAAGCAAGTACATACATACATACACACACACACACACACACACACACACACACAACATATAAACTTTTATGCATACATATATGGGTACATATGCACCAACATATATGTACATATATGTGCATATATATGTATGTGTGCATTTGTATGTTGTGGATATGCTTATATGTATACATATATACACATATGTATACCTATATGTGTGTATTCATGTACATAAACACAAACACAAATATATTTATACTCATTTATACATATATAAATTTTTTTTAAATATATATTAAAATAGCTCTCTACACATATACATTTACATAAATATGTAAGTGTATATATGTGCTGATGTGTAGAGTTTGGTGTGAGGGCTGCTTCCCAAATTTGATGTACACCTGATTCCCCCAATTCTAATCTGGGCTTCAAAAATCTGTAGCATGCACAGTGGCTATGTCTGGGTAAAGCATTATGGCAGATGGGCTAAACCAGGTTGAGGGTAAACCAAGGGGTTTCAAACCCTTCAGTGATTTGGGGTGTGGGAGTAGGGTTTACACCAAGCATGGGCAAATAAAAACAATTTATTCCTATGGTCACAAAGTCAGCTAAAGCAACCACTGTGGAGCGCTTACACCCTGGTTAGACATCAGAGACATCGAGGTCATCCTCATCCATTGAATCCCAAGCCATCATCAGTCATCTTGACTTTGTCTTGCCACTGCACTTTGATGACTCTGGAAGAGAGCGTGATGCCCCTGACTTTGCAAATCAAAAGACATCGTCCATACCATTTTACCATTCTTGCCTACCTCAAAGTCCTATGTCAGCAGGCAACCATGAAGCAGCAGGTGAAGATACACTGGGAACTGTAGTCAACTGTACACAGAGGTGGCCAAGGCCACAGAGTTGTCTTCTCACTAGAGAGAAGTAGCAGTTTGGAATTGAGCAGCCCCCTGGGTATCTGAACAGCCTTTTTTAAGAACCACACAGCCTACCTCCTGGTGTGAGGCAGGGGACAGAAAAGGTTCCCTAAAAATTGTCTGTTTAACAGGTGGGGACTCTGCCCCCCACTGTGGTCAAAACACACCCCAAAAATGTAGAAAAACATTTTCACAGATGATTCCCCTCACTATTGGTACATGGAATGCCTGCATGCTTATGGACAACATGAAATTCGGTAGACCTGAAAGATGAACAGCTCATGTTGTGAGAGAACTCAGCAAGTATCACATATACATAGCAGCCCTGACTTAAACAAGACTGGCAAATGAATGCCATCTTACTGAAGATGGAGGTAGGTACATGTTGTTTTCTTGAGTGACTGCAGTAAAGAGAAAAGGCATGAAGCTGGTGTAGGTTTTGCCATCCAAACTAATCTAGTCAACAAACTTATATGCCTACCACAAGGAGTGAACAGCAAGCACATGACAATGTGATTGGTACTTGCAGGAAAGAACCAAACCACCATCATCAGTGCCTATGCTACCACCATAGAAAATCCCAATAAGGTCAAAGAAGAAAGTTATGAAGACATAGAGACTCATCATCAATGTGCTGAAAGAGGATTGTATAAATGGGAGCTAATTTCAGAGGACAAGCAATAACCCTGAAGAGGGGACCTGGGTAAAAACCTTTTGCAGAAGGTCATATTTGAGCTGAGTATTTAAGAAGAACAGAGAATTCAGGAAGTAGAAGTGATGAGAGAGAACGTTGAAGATATGGAAGATAGACAATGAAAAGGCCTGCAGTCAAGGGTAAAATGTTCTGTGCAACAAACAGCAAGAAGCCCAAGATCACTAGATCATAAAGGATATATTTTTGTTGTTCAGTCATTCATTCATGTCCAACTCTTTGTGATCTCATGGATCATAGCATACCAGGCCCTTCTATCCTCCACCATGTCCCTAAGTTGTTTCCATGACACTATCCATCTCATTCTCAGCCACCTCCTTTTTCTTTTGCCTTCAATCTTTCCCAGCATCAGGGTCTTTAACAGTGAACTTCTGTCTTCTCATTATGTAGCCAAAGTATTTAAGCTTCAGCTTCAGTGTTTGTCCTTCCAAAGAATAGTCAACTAATTTTTTAAAGTGATGACTGATTTGATTGTTATACCAAGAGCGAGCTAGACACATCACAGAGTATAAGTTTTAAATGGAGAATTTATTAGCCAGAGTCCGTTCCGGGATATAAACAGCCCAAATCAGAACAGCCAGGAGTTGGGGTGAAGAAGTCATATTTATACAGAAAAAACAGGGTGCAGTGGTTAATTATCTCTTGAAATTTACAAGCCAGGTCACATGGTTGTCCTGGGGAACAGGAACAAAGGTCCTGACAGGTCAAAGATTCTGACAGGTTATCATTAAGTGGGATAATCTTATCAATTGACATTCCTTGGAGGAGTCAACGAGCCCCAGGGATATTTGCTAAATGCCAAAAGGTCTGAGTCTATTCTTTCTTATGCATACTGGGGTTTTCTCAGGGGCTGTGGGGCAGGCGTCTCCTTAGCAATAACTGATTTCTCCAGCACCACATTCCCCACTTCTCTTATGAAACTATTCAAACCTTTGAAAGAGGAACGACCTGATGGGGGCATAGCAATAGAATGAGGGGGCCAGCCGAAAGTCTAAGAAGGGTGGTGAGGCAGGCTTTTTGATAGTAACAATAGAGGGCAAGGCTCAGGTAGAGATTTTGGCCCAATGATAATGCAAGGCCCATGGCCCTAGGGGAAGGCCAGATCCAGTTGGAAGACTCAAGGAGCCTCCCAGGGACTGCACTCCAGATTCAAGGGGGTTCTCAGAGACTGTGCCCTCATCATTCCCCCTCAAATAGGACCCAAATTCTTTTGGGGTCAGGGACGAAGGTCTCAGCTTCTGAAACTGCTTCATGCTGCAAGGGGCGTAGAGCTGTCCTTGCCTTGATGGGTTCAGTTCAGGGGCTACATAGTCTGAGCAAAGTTTAGAGAACAAAGA
>CM053623.1:270754595-270772070 GCA_028646595.1 Phalanger gymnotis
TGTGGCCCATGTTGAATTGCTTGACTTCTTAGAGAGGGTGGATGGGAAGGGAAGAGGGGAGAGAATTTGGAACTCAAGGTTTTAAAAAAATAGATGTTCAAAAGTAAAAAAGTTTTTTTTTCATGCAACTAGAAAATAAGATGCACAGGCAATGGGGCATAGAGATTTATCTTGCCCTACAAGAAAGGAAGGGAAAGGGAGATGGGAGTGGAATGGGGCCACGAAAGGGAGGCATACTGGGAAACAGGGCAACCAGAGTGTATGCCATCTTGGAGTGGGGTGGGGAGGAAATGGGGAGAAAATTTGTAATTCAAATGCCTGTGAAAATCAATGCTGAAAACCAAACATGTTAAAAATAAATTAAAATTTAAAAAAAGAAAAATAATTGTAGTCCCATAAAATCTTAAATAGCAAATAAGTATCCTTCAGATAAGACTGTCCAAATTTCATTGAGCTAAAAATTATCAAATCAAGCTACATAACTTTTCCATCTTCTACATACTTCTTTTCCCTTTTCCCCAAATTATTCCCATTAATACTTTAGAAACCATATTATCTTTCATTTGGCTATACAAGAGTACAAATGTAACCAGTCATTTGATTAAAAACAACAAGATTTCACATATTTGCATTTATTCAGTTTTCCATTTTCCCCATAAAGCCAACTTCTTTCACAATGGTAACCGATTCTGGCAGATAACTTCCCTTTTGTCACTACCTGCTTATTTCTGATTACAGAGATCTACAATATCATCTCCCCATGAGGGTGGGTTTTTTTCCATCGGATGGCAAGCTTCACAAATAAAAACTACCAAACCAAACCCCATCTCAAGTATAGTCTAATCTTATCAGTTCTGCTGACTTTAAGAAGCCAGGTTTGGAGGCTTATGACCCCTACTGTTTTCTTTCTTTCAGTAAAAACTCAAATCCCAGTAACTGCTGCTCCTCCCCCTTCTTTCCCTTCTGACAGGTGGGCAAAGGTAAAACTCTTTCTTCTTATCTAAACTAAGGGTGGGGAGGAGTAAGGAATGCAGACTGTGGTTTTGAACCTTCTTACTCAAAAACCTAGAATAAGACATTGAATGGGCCTGTCTTGGAGTGCATAAAACACATGCTTTAACCACCCTCCCAAGGCTTTTATAAATCAGCATTAATTTCCCAAGTATAAGGTTCTTACCCAGAAACTCGGAAAACTCACAGTAGGTTTGAACTGCAACCAATTAGCTTACAGGTGGAAATTCAGCAGGCCTTCTGAAAATTATACAAAAATATTTTACAGAGCATTTTTCAAAAGTATTTTCCCTTCTTTAAAACAGTTTAAAATTTATCCTGATGTTAAAAGGAATGCTCACTAAACCTTTCTGAAGAGAACTATTTAGAAGGTTTTAAAATGATAGACAACTCTTTCTTTTTCCTTAAAGAAAATTAACACTTAAACACTGGAATTCATTAACTAAGTTGGTGGAAAATGTCCTCCTTCTCAAATATTGCACAGAATTCCTAGATATTACAAAGTTCCCTACTTGAAAAGTTGTTGTAATGGGGAGGACACCTAGTTTCAATAATTACATACCCAATTAAATTTACCTTATCACTATAACAAAGTTTACAAGGACTTTAAAAACTTTTTCCATAGGAATTCCTCTACACAGAAAGCTTCACAAAAGATTAATAAGAATTCATAAATAGATGGTTCCAAAAGTCCTTGTTTCAGTTAACAACCTCAATTTCTTAACTATGTACAATTCTAAATCTAACAACATCTAGATTACAAGAGAAATTGTTTTTCCAACAGCATAGGCAATGCAATGATAACCAAATTGCATAATATAACAAATTTAGAAATGTAAGTCATAATCACTAGTGGTAACATTTTAATTTCTAAGGCCCAATACGTAGCACTGTAAAAGAAAAGATTATTATCTATAAAACCACATTTTCCAATATTGCTGATACATCTGTTTGTCAAATTACACAATTTAGAAATGTAACAATGCCCTAAACATAATTATGCATTTTAAAAACTTGAAACAACCCATTTATCAATTTAGGTGAACGAATTTCTAAACCTCCATGCACAGAGAATCTTTCATCTCATCATTCGAAACTATAACTTTAAACCACCAGATATATTCTCATAATAAAAACTTTTTCACATGGAAAGTCTGCTCTCATGATTAAATATCAGTATTATTAATTATTCACTTGTTATAACCACATATAACAGTTCCAAATTGTCAAATTTTATCACATCCCTTTAAAAACCCAATTCACATATACCAAATCTCATTAAAATTGCTATAACGTCATTTCTTACCACACAATGGTTTTCTCAAATTTCACAATCTAAGAGAATTTTAGAAATACGATGCAATTTTAGAAATACAGAAACAATAAATTTCAGATGACATCAATTGCATTTCTAGATTATTGCATATAGAAAATTTTCAGCTTATTACTTTTGGTATTCAAAAACCACGTCAAAGGTTAACAATTACATTAAATCAGAGAGAGATAATAATAATGTTGTATCTAAAATATAAACAACCATCATGATTATTTCCCTTTACAAACCAGGAAACAGGTCAAACAGAGATGAAAACACAGTTTTGCAACTGGAACAAAGAAGTGTGAAGTTTACCTAGAACTGAGAGCAGGGGCTGGTTTCTCAGTGAAGACAATTTTTTTTGAGCCAGAGCTTAGGAAATGCTAGTCACAGGCACAATCCATTCATCTTTCCCTTCCCCTACAACTGCCAAAGTTGCTGAGCCTAGAGCAGTTTGCAGCTGCTAAAGACAGGGTGGGAAGAATGCATAGGACCTGGGTGTCTTTTCCAAGCTTTTCCAAAAAGGATGGGCTACATAGGTACCCAGGGGCACAGGACTGACTGTCAGTCTGTGAATTTCTGCCCTTCTCCTCCTTTTTCCAGGTGGGGAGGAGCGATTTAAGTTTTCCCTACCGTCCTCCTGCATTCTCTTCTAACCTGATCTGGGAGGAGAGGAGTTTGTTTTAACTGCTCTAACTTTCACTGTAGCCCTCGCTTGGTCAGAGACAGGACAACAATGGTGAAAGATCTCAATGATTGTAACTCAAGCAAACTTCACTTTTTGCTCACTCCTTAAATACCTTTTTGCACTTAAATCTAAGGGAAAAGATTCCCTCCTAACTTTGGGGATAAGTGATCAGGGACAAAGGCAAACGCGAGAGTCCAACTGAAAACTTTAGCCAGATTCTGTATTCATGGATAAACATGTTTTTCAGCCAGAAGGCATTCATTGGGAGGAGGTGTTTCAGCAAGTGAGTCCTGGAGTGATTTTACAGTTTCAGGAGTTCTCTCTCCCAAAATCCAACTAACCAGTTTCCAAACTTTTTAATGATTAAATCCCAGAATCTGCTAAAAGTGTTAGCCCTATTTCCATTGTGATTCCAAGTTGGCCAGACAAGAAACCACAAGGAAAAGAGTCTTTGTTTCCCTAGTTGCAGCCCTAAATCTCTGGCTGCCGGAGTTTCAGATTTTACCAAAATATAGACATTTCACATTTTTTGAGACACAGACACACGGACACAGACAAATTCAGAACATATAGAACATAGAACAGAACCAAATGTGTGAGTCTACTTGAAAGCTAAACCAAGTCCCCTCAGAGGAAAGAAAAAATAAACTAGATTTCCTCTTTAGGGATAAACTGAGGCCTTCAATCTTTCTCACATCCGCGGCGAGACACAGTGTCCTGTCCTCACCCCCCTGAATACGCGTGTCCCTGCATCCAGGTAGCATGTTAACAGAGACCAGATGGCTAGGCCAGAACAGAAACCTTACCTCTAGAGGTCTGAAACCAGATTCTCCATAGGCTGAAAAGAGACAAGTCAGCAAAGAGCCCATCCTCCAAGACCATCAGCCAACATCAGAGTCCTAGGAAAGGAAATCCCAGGTGTCTGCCCTTCGAAGTGAGAGAAAGTGGATCAGGGCAGAGGCTCCCTGTTGAGGTCTGAAATTCTCTGGGTGTCTCTGGGACAATAACACAGAATACTGCCTCTATCTCGCTGGGGCCTCCATTATGTTATACCAAGAGCGAGCTACACACGTCACAGAGTACAGGTTTTAAATGGAGAATTTATTAGCCGGAGTCCGTTCCGGGATATAAACAGCCCAAATCAGAACAGCCAGGAGTTGGGGTGAAGTCGTATTTGTACAGAAAAAACAGGGTGCAGTGGTTAATTATCTCTTGAAATTTACAGGCCAGGTCACAGGGTGGTCCTGGGGAAGAGGAACAAAGGTCCTGACAGGTCAAAGATTCTGACAGGTTATCATTAAGTGGGATAATCGTATCTATTGACATTCCTTGGAGGAGTCAGCGAACCCCAGGGATATTTGCTAAATGCCAAAAGGTGAGTCCATTCTTTCTTATGCAAACTGGGGTTTTCTCAGGGGCTGTGAGGCAGGGGTCTCCTTAGCAATAGCTGATTTCTCCAGCACCACATGATCTCCTTACTATCCATGAGACTCTCAACAGTCTTCTCCAGCACAATTTGAAAGCATGCATTCTGTGGCATTGAGTTTTCCTCATAGCCCAACTACCACAACCATACCTTCCTACTTGGGGGGGGGGGGGGGAAACATAGCTTTGACTTTATGGACATTTGTTGGCTATGTGATATCTCTGCTTTTTAGTATGCTGTCCAGATTTGCTAGAGATTTCCTTCCAACGAGCAAGTGTCCTTTAATTTCATGACTACAGTGGATGTCTGTGGTGGTCTTTGAGCCCAAGAATATAAAATCTAATGCTGCTTGCATTTCTTCTCTCTTCATTTGCTAAGAAATGATGGGACTAGTTGCATGATCTGAGATGTGCGTACGTATGTGTGTCTATGTGTGTGTGTGTGTGTGTGTGTGTGTATGTACATATAAAATCTCCAAGCCAACTTTTATACTCTCCTCTTTCACCTTCATCAAGAGTTTCTTTAATACTTCTTTACTTTCTGTCATAAATGGTATCATCTACATATCTGAAATTGTTCATATTCTTTCCTGGAAACATTAATTCCAGCTTTTGACTCATACACCTTGGCATTTCACACGATATGCTCTGCATATGTTAAATAAATAAGGTGACAACATGCACCCTTGTTGTACCCCTCTCCCAATATCAAACCATTGGGTTCTTCCAATGCCCATATGTTCATGTCTAACTATTGCTTCCTGACTCACATATAGGTTCCACACAAAACAAGATGTTCAGTAATGCCCATCTCTTTGATAACTAGCCATAATTAGTTGTGATGCACGTAGTAAAAAAGCTTTCGTGTAGTCAATGAAGCAGAAGTAATTTTTTTTCTGGAATTCCTTTGCTTTCTTTTACCCAGTGAATATTGACAATTTGGTCTCTAGCTCTTCTGACTCTTTGAAAATCATTCTCAGTAATTCTCAGTTCATATATTACTGAAACCTAGCTTGCAGAATCTTAAGCATAACCATGATAGTGTGAGATGAGCACAACTGTTGGGTGATTTGAATATTCTTTTGCATTGACATTCTCTATGACTGGGATACAAGCTGATATTTTCCAATGCAGTGGCCACTGTATGCAGGGGAAAAAGTATAGAAAGACTGAGAAGAAAGGAAGAGGTCAGATTGTGAAAGGGTTAAAAGCTGATCAGAAAAATTTGTATGTGAGCTTGGAAGTAAAAGGGATCTACAGAGGTTTTTTGAGAGGTGTGTTCCAAGTGTTTTTAAGCAAGATCACTTTGTCATCTGAGGGAATTGCCTAAAGTGGAGAAAGACAAGCCAGAGAGACCAGCAGGGAGGCTATTAAACTAGTCTAGGAGTGAGGTGAAAAGAGATCCCTAAGGAAGTAAACTTAATGAGAAGTAATGAGTATTAATTTGATTATTGTTCCCAGAACAAGAGGCAGAAAGTGTGTGTGTGTGTGTGTGTGTGTGTGTGTGTGTGTGTGTGTATCTCACTGGTCAAGTTCTGTAGTTTCCACCTTTGAAACATCTCTGTAGATGCCCCCTTCTCTCTTCTGATACTGGCACCACCCTGATGCAGGTCCTCATCACTTCACATCTGGATAATTGCAATTGTTTACTGGCTGGTCTCCCCACCTCAAGTCTCTCCCTTTCTAGTCCATCCCTTACTCAGCTGTCAATTTAATCTTTCTACAATGCAAATGTGACCACATTATCACTTCACTACCATTCAGTCTTCACCAGTGGTTTCCTGTCTCCTTCAGCATCAAATATAAAAGCCTCTGTTTGGCTTTATAACCTTATTCCTTCCTGCACTTCAGTTTTCTTATACCTTACTCTCTACATATTCTGCAACTGAGTGAAATGGGCCTCCTTGCTGTTCATAACAGTAGGTACTCTGTCTCATAATGCCAAGTATTTTCACTGTCTGACCCTTGCCCACTGCACCCCACTCCAAGCCTGGAATGCTCTTCCTTAATGTATTCCCCCAATATATGTTGCCTATATTTGTCGGCATATTCTTTCCCTCGTTAAACTGTGAGCACCTTGAAAGTAGGGACTATTCTTTTAACCTTCTTTGTATCCCCAGCACTTAACACAATGCCTTGCACATGATAGGTACTTAGTATTTGACTGACTTACTGAAGTGCTAAATAAATAGAGAAAGAAGTTCCCATCAGTTGAAAGGTAGAAAGTGGATCAAAAAATGCTTCTCACAGAAGGTAGAATTTAAGTTAAGTCCTGGAGGAGGGCCCAGAAGCCAAGAGATATAAGAGAGGAGAGAGGGTATTCTATGAATCGAAGGACAGATGGAGTCTCAAGGGTGAGGAACAGTAAGGTCAAAATGACTAGATTATAGACTATATCTAGGGGAGAAAATAACAAGAAAACTGACACTACAGGAATGAGGCCAATTGGTAACATGTTTAAAAGCAAAAAAAAAAAAAAAAGATTCTATACTTGATCCTGAAGGTAAGAGAGACTATTTTATTAAATGAGGACAGAGTATTTATGGGGCAGGGTATAAAATTGAGGAGATTTGGTATCTATTTGGGTATAGAGATAAAGGAAAGAGAAAAATAAAAGATGACTCGGAGGTTAAGAACCCTGGTGACAAGGAAGATAGTGGCACTGTCAACCAAAATAGCTAAGCTGAAATAAGCTTGTGTGTAGAGGGGAAAATGACCAAATCATTTTAAAAATTTTTTTTGATATGTTGAGCTTGACATACTGAGGGGACATCATTGTGCAGGTGGAAATTACCAGGGCAAATTCAGCAATTAATTGAGGAGAGAAATTAGGGCTGAATGTAGAGCATTGGAAATGATTAATATTGAAATGTTCATAGAGCCAATAAGAACTTGACGAGGATCCATGGAGAGTTTAGATAGAGAAGAGGGACCAGGATAGAACGTTTTTTAATCAAAAATATACAAACTATTCAGACCAGTAGGGAAACTCAGTGAGATTGTTCTCACAGAAGCAACTGGAGTAGAGAGCACACAATTATGTTACAAGCTACACAGAGACGAAGGATCATGAGGGCTAAGTAAGAAATGACCACTGGATTTAGAAGTTGAGAGTTAATTGATAGCCTCTGAGACCAAAGTTTCAGTACAGTATGGGGTTTGGAAAGTAGGAGATATGGGGCTAAAAAATAAGTGGTTTGTGAAGAAATAGAGGTAATGATAGGATATAACTCTAAGAATAGATCAATGGGGGAATTTAGAAGAATAAATTGAGGAAATTATAGGGTCAAGTGGAGGTTTTTGTTTCTTAAGGATATTGCATAACTGGACATGATTGTAGTCAGGGAAAGAGTGAGGCAATTGGGAGAGACTGAAAAGGAGGGGGAGGAGGAAAATGGCTGGTCTTGGGAGTTAGACTAGCATAGTATGATGAAAAAAAAGATATCTGGGATGAATGGCTGGAACTGGTGAAACAAGATCTTTTACAGGATCCTCATTCTGTCATCATTTTTTCTGTTTCCCCCTTAGGACAATATCTTCATGCCAACAATGGTTGTGAATGTTTCCTTTTTTTTTTTTTAGATTATTTATTTTCAGTTTTCAACATTCATTTCCATAAGATTTTGAGTTCCAAATTTTCTCCTCATCTCTCCCCTCCCCCCACTGTGAAATGGCATGCATTCTGATTGACCCTTTCCCCACTCTGACCTCCCTTCTATCACCCCACCCCCTTCTCCCCTTCCCCCTTACTTTCTTGTAGGGCAGGATAGATTTCTATACCCCAGTCATTGCCTGGATATCTTATTTCCCAGTTGCATGTAAAAATAATTTTTAACCTTTGTTATTAAAACTGAGTTCCAGATCCTCTCCCTTCTTCTCTTCCCACCCACCTTCATTGAGAAGGCAAGCAAATCAATATAGGTTATACATGTGTTTTTATGCAAAACACTTCCATAATAGTCACGTTGTGAAAGAGTAACTAGATTTCCCTCCATCATATCCTGTCCCCCTTTATTCAGTTTTCTCCTCTGACCCTGTCCCTTTTCAAAAGTGTTTGCTTTTAACTACCTGTTCCTCCAAACTTCCCTCTCTTCTATCATTCCTAGGATCTTGTTCCCTTCCTCCTTACTATCCTGTAGGGTAAGATACCCAAGGGAGTGCGTATGTTATTCTCTCCTTAAGCCAAATCGGATGAGAGTAAGGTTCTCATTCCTTTTCACTTACCCCCTCTTCCCTTCCATTGAAATGTTGTGCCAAAAAAAAAGCTAGTGAGACCCAGATATAAATTTAGATGTGGATTTATTGAAGCTGGCGACTGTTCGGAGTAATTACTCAAATCGAACAGCCCCGAGTAAAGGAAGAGAAAGAGAATTTAAAGGGAAAGAACACAATTAGATTTCTGTGGAGATGGGGATACAAACATTGGGACAAGCTGAAGCAGGATCATTTCTGTGGAGATGGGGACACAAACAGTGGGACAAGCTGAGGCAGGATGGAGAAACTGAAAAAGGAGGGGATAGGGCATAACAATTTCTTGCCTCTTTTATGTGAGATAAGTTACCCCATTCTATCTCTCCCTTTCTCTTTCTTCCAACATATTCCTCTCTTATCCCTTAATTTTATTTTTCAGATATCATCTCTTCATATTCAGCTCATTCTGTGCCGTCTGTCTATAGCTACCTTAATATTGAGAAAGGTCTCATAAGTTACAAATTTCCATGTAAGAATATAAGCAGGTCAACTTTAATGAGTCCCTTATGGTTTCTCTTTTCTGTTTACTTTTTCATGCTTCTCTTAACTCTTGTATTTGAAAGTCAAATTTTCTATTCCCTTCTGGTCTTTTCATCAAGACTGTTTGAAAGTCCTCTATTTCATTGAATATGCTTCCCCCTCCCCTCCCCCCCACCCAAGGATTTTACTCCATTTTGCTGAGTAGGTCATTCTTGGTTTTAATCCTAGCTCCTTTGACTTCCAGAGTATTATATTCCAAGCCCTTTGATCCCTTCAGGCAGAAGCTGCTAGATCTTGCTTTATCCTGATTGTATTTCCACAGTACTTGAATTATTTCTTTCTGGCTGCTTGCAATATTTTCTCCTTGACCTGGGAACTCTGGAATTTGGCTAAAATATTCCTAGGACTTTTCCTTTTGGTATCTTTTTCAAGAGGTGATTGGCAAATTCTTTAAATTTCTATTTTACCCTCTGGTTCTAGAATATTAGGGCAGTTTTCCTTGGTAGTTTTTTTTTTTTGATCATGGCTTTCAGATAGTCCAATAATTTTAAACTTATCTCTCTTAGATCTATTTTCCAGGTCTATGGTTTGTCCAATGAGATACTTCACATTGTTTTCTATTTTTTCATTCTTTTGGATCTGTTTTATAATTTCTTGATTTCTCATAAAGTCATTATCTTCCATTTGCTCCATTCTAATTTTCGAGTAAATTACTTTCTTCAGTGAGCTTTTGGAACTCCTTTTCCATTTGTCCAGTTCTTTTTTTTTAAGGCATTCTTCTCCTCTGGCTATCTGGACCTCTTTTTCCATTTGGGTTAGTCTATTTTTTAACATGTTATTTTCTTCTGTGTTTTTTGGGTCTCCTTTAGCAAGCTGTTGACTCATTTTTCATGATTTTTTTTTGTATCATCGCTACTTCATTTCCTGATTTTTCCTCTACTTCTTTTACTTGATTTTCAACATCCATTTTGAGCTCTTCCATGGCCTGAGACCAATTCATATTTTTCTTGGAGGCTTTGGATGTAGGATCTTTGACTTTGTTGTCTTCTGGTTGTAGGTTTTAATCTTCCTGGTCACCAAAGTAAGATTCTATACTGTGAGTGTTTTTACACTGTCTGCTCATTTTCCCAGCCAATTACTTGACGTTTTGAGTTCTTTGTCTTCCAGAATAGAGACTGCTGTGTCCCAAGCCTCAGGGGTTTTGTGCAGCTCTTTTCAGAGCTACTTCTAAGCATGTGTAAATTTTCAGTTCTTCTGAGGTGGTATGATTCAAGGAGAGGTGTTTACTCTTCTTCTGGCTTCTGTTCTGGTCTGTGAAAGACCTCAAGCACTCTTCTCTGCCCTGGAACTGCTTGGAGGACTCTCTCTCCACAGCCACCACAAGCTCTGCCATATCAGCACTCCCCCTTGTCCCAGGATAGCCACCCAGAACTTCGACCCAGATCCAAGCAAGGCAAAAATAGAGAATCCTGCCTCAGTGCCAGCAATGAGATCTCCGCACTCCTGCTGTGATCAGACACTTGCTCCCCTCACCATCTGTGGGCTTAGAGCTCCAGAACCAGCCACTGCAGCTGCCTCTGCCACCCTGGGGCTGGAGCCTGACCACGCTCTTCTCTCACTCAGGTGTGACAGAGTTTTCCTACCGACATTTTTCATTTTCTTTGGCCTTTGTAGGTTTAGAAGTCGGACAACTGCCACAGCTGCCAGTGATTGAGCTCCCTGAGGCCTGCTCTGCCTGGTCTGCTATAGCCTGATCTGCTCTAGCCTGGTCTACACTGACACGGCTCATGCTGGGCTGCACTCTGTTCCAACATGGTGTGATAGACCCTTCCCATCAGCCTTCCAGGCTGTCTTGGGCTGGAGACTTGTTTCACTCATTTTTGTGAGTTCTGTAGCTCTAGAATTTGTTTAGAGTCATTTTTTTACAGGTATTTGGAGGGATTTGGGAGAGAGCTCAAGGAAGTCTCTGCTTTCTCTCTGCCATCTTGGCTCCACTCCTAAACTCATCTTTGGAATGTGTGCTTTACTATAGGTCCTAGAAGATAAGATGTGGCTCTTTAACAGATGAATAATTTGGGATCTCAAGATCTTTAAGGGCTTAAGCCAACCTAGCACTTTGGGGAGGCTTCAGCTAATTTAGCTTTAACAGTGTCTAGTGTGTTAGTCTCAATTGTTTGCTAAATAACATTTTAAAATGAATTCAATTCAACAAAAATCATGCAATATCCAAATGCTTATTCTAATGATTAAAACCTATATCATTAAAGACACTGAAATTTTTTTCAAGATGTATTTCTTGTCATATACATATTCTTAAAGATTTAGCCAAAGACCAATTTTGATGTTCCACTGTCATACGGAAATGATTCATTCTCAAAGTCCATAATAGAAGGATATATGAAGTAGCCTTTGAGTACTTTTTCTATGAGCAAAACTTTGATTCCCAAAGGGTTGGGGAGAAATTATGTGACCAATGAAACCTATAGGGAAAAATTCATATTTGCCCTTTGTTAGGAGCAAATAAAATAACCTACCCAAATTGAATAGGCTTTGGATGACTTGCACAGAGTTAGACCAGCCACATCTCCTCCTCAGTATTCTAGGGATGCCCATAAGGGATTGGGTGAGTCTCTCTTTTACTATAATCTTTTCAAGGTCCTATTACAGTTGTTTCCCTTTTAAATACCAGTAACTACCACCCTAATCCCATTAACCATTTAGCACCAATTAACTTTTACAAAAGGATATTTAATTTGCAGATATAATCAAGAATAAAAGTGCAATTCCTTATCCCTAACACTGAAGGGGTACATCCTATGCTATAGCATCCCAATCTCTGGGGAAAGAGGGCTCAGACTTAGAAAAGTTTCTACATATCATTGGACCCATCAAGTTCACATTCAAATGAGACATCAATGCTTTTGTTTCAGTTAGTTTTTGGCTGAGTCTCAAAGTCTTCTCCAAATGACACTTCTTGTTCTTCTGGATATCATTGCTGAGGTAACTGCAAAACCAAGAACATACCTCGACTTCAAAAATCCCTGGCTTCGGTTGACTCTTCTTCTCCCAGAGATTTATTCTCTTCAGTTTAAAAAACTTGAAAAGTCAGAGTATCTTCGTTATTCCCTTTCATCTAAAATGAAACAATATGCATCAAGGTGCAAGTCCATGGACCAATTTCATTGGTCTACATATTGGCCTTGGCAGGAAAGGGCCCAAAGCAGGACTGTGCAAGGAACAGTCTCCCCTGGGAGCATGCAATTCGAGCATTTACATATTAGAAATTGTCAAATGCAATGTATCAGGGGTGGATTTGTTTTTTTGTTGACTGTCTAATCTTAACAAAGTGATGGAAAAAGTGCTAATAATGTAGATTAAACTTAAAAATGTATTATAATACTTTTTTTTTCTTTCAAAAAGATTTAAACACCCCCAGGCTAAAGTCTCTTCCCTTTTGGCATTTGTCATCAGATACCATCAGCAAAGAAGTTAATGAATCAATCAATATTTACAAAGTGTCTACTATAAGCCAACACTGTCCTAAATACTAGAGATATAAAAGGAGGCAAAAGACAATCCCTACATTGAAGAACCTCACAATAAAATGAGAGAAACAACAACAAATGTGTACAAGCAAATTACATGCAGGAGCAATAGAAAGGGAATAGTTAAGAGCAGGAATGGACTAGAATTAAATGGGTTGGGAAAGACTTCTTACAGAAGATGGTATTTTAGTTGGACTTAAGGAAAGGGAAGAAAGTAGGCAAAGATGATAAGAGAGAACATTCCAGACATGGGAGACAGCCAGAAAAATGCCTAGAGCTGAGTTATGCAGTGTCTTGCTGATGAAATAGCCAGAACGTCGGTGTCACAGGATCAAGAGTAGAGGTGGGAGGAGTAAGGTACAGAAGACTGGAAAGGGAGGAGGGGTTGGGTTAATATGATGATCTAATGGCTGTGAATGCCAGACAGAGCATTTTACAATCGATTCTGGAGGAAATTGGGGGTTATTTGAGTCAAATCAAGAGTAAAAGTGCACCAAGAATGCACAGCCAAAGAGAATTAACCAAGGCTGTAAACCTTCTAGCTCCAAAATCAATGGGAAAAAGCTTCTTCTAACCATGTGGTTAGTAGACTGGAATCAATTACATCATGTCTATGCATGCTCCAGAGTTTCTCCAAAACACTTCCATTACATGTCATCAAAATTCTCCCAAAAACAGACTAGCAAGCCTCTTCAGTGTTCAGAGTAACATCAGATGTTCTGGTCCCCTAAACACGTGTACAGCATTTTGTAAGCCTTAAAGTGTTCTACAAAAGTCAGCTGCTTTTGTTAAAATTACCCATTAGCAATTCTTTTTGAAGGAAAGAAGTTAATTAAGAAAGGAAGGAAAGAAAGAAGGAAGGAAGGAAGGAAGGAAGGAAGGAAGGAAGGAAGGAAGGAAGGAAGGAAGGAAGGAAGGAAGGAAAGAGACAAACAAAGGCATTTGTTAAGCCATTACTCCATTTAAATACCTACACTAAGGAGTGGGGATGCAACTACAAAAGCAAAGATGTTTTCTGCCCTGAGGAAGCTTATATTCTCATTGGGGAAAGGAGTAGACAAAGGAGAATAGGGACTAGGATAGAGAAACTTTGACATTAAAAGTTGCAGAGTTGATGATTAAAGTTGTATGGGAATAGATCGACAAGGGCAATTTAGGAATGTGACAGCTGATTCAATCATCTTTTTTTTTTTCCAAAATGGAGGTAGGGATAAGGAGATATGTGGTGTTCATGAGAGGTAGGATGGAGGAAGCAGGTATTGCACAGAAGCAAGAGGTTGATGGGAGTGTACAGCATATAGCCAGGGAATAGTGAGTGAAATGAAAAATAGCTGAGGCTTTCCTAAAATAGTGGCCCAAAAGAAGATATCACCAATCAAGGCTCTAAGTGGAAGTATCAGGAAAAATGTAAAACCTAGAGGGCCTGTTCTGTAGTGGAAATATAAGGCTCTTCTTGAGTTAAGAAAAGAACTGACTGGGGAGTCTATAGGAAGTCCTTGTAGAAAAAGAGATGGTCTCTGAAAACCATATGACCCCTTTGTGTTTATTAGCGGGCATCGCTCTAGAACAAGGTGGGGAGCCTGCAGCCTCAATGCCACAAGTGACCCTCTAGATCCTCATTTACAACCCTTTGATTGAATCCATACTTCACAGAATAAATTGCCTTAACAAAAGGATTTATTCTGTAAAACTTGGACTCAGTCAACAAAGCCACACTCAAGAACCTAGAGAGGCTATATGCGGCCTCAAGGCTACAGATTGCCCACCCCTGGTCTAGAGTCTAAACTTTGAAAATATGAGTTTCTGTGTCTTTGTAGGAGCCTGATTTTCTCAAAAGACTGAATAGAGAAAGAGTAGGTAGGCCACACAGGTGTTATGACTTCAGAAGCCATAACCACTAAGGTTACTAATTAATTTGGTATCTGGACTCACAAGAATGATAAGCAGCTTCCAGAAATCTCCCCCGATTCCATTATTTTTTTTCCTTCATTCTACTCTACCTTAATATTGAATGTCAACAATTCCATCTTAAAATTTCCACATACATAGGACACTGCTTGAATATACAGCCAATAACATTAATCTGGTGGTCACCTTATTTTTTTTTCTTTCGTTGATTGTGAAACCATAGACAGAAAAGATTGTGCCTTGTATATGAACTGTTGGCTTTTAAAACATTTTTTAACAGTTTGTTTTATAAGATGATGAGGATGGTGATAGTGATGATGACAACTGTGAGATGAAGCAAGGCCAATGGCAAAAGCTATTTGGTTAATTAACTATAAAATCACTCCCACGTGAACTCCACTCCTACCTTAGACATGTTTTAAGCCACTGCTTACATTCTTGGTGGCCAAATGAAAAGTTTTGAATTGTTATAAGGCCTCCTGACACATCACAGTCAGTTCATTTGAATATTCATATGTGATTAGCTGATGATAAATGGTAAGATTCTGCACACCTAGGAGCTTTCTGCTTAACAAATTCGAAGACCTGAACTTAAAATACGGACATCCTGTGGTTCTAATTCACAGAATTGTGCCATTCCAAACCATTAAACAAGTTCAACCACAGTTTTCCTTTGAAAGGATTGGCAATAAATCAATTAAATTGAGGTGCAGCCTTCATTCTACTGTGCAGTTAGCTGCCAGGCTGCTCAGCCTTCTGTATCGAGAGCTCTGACTAGACTACTTTTTGATCAGATGCTTAAAGTACAATGGATAATGCCAGGATCAGTGGCAAATACTTAACTAGCCCCCTTAAAATTAACAGAGCATAAATCAGGCCAGATTTCTAATGTGACTGTGATGGAGAAAATGCAGAATTTCAGAGATAAATAGAAAATGTTAAAAGTCTTCTAATAAATGGCATAGGTTCATCAACAAATTGTATTTACAAATCTTTCAAAGACCTTTGGCATTAAATAAGTCATGGAATATGTTTTTGTTCTAAAGCCATTTTGAAACAAGGGAAAGAAGGCCAGAACAAAGCTGTATGAAGTCCCTACGATTCACCACATATTTCTAGAGGGCTGAGAAAAAGAAGATAAAGGGAATTAATTCCTAATTTACATATTCTGCTAATAAAGTGGCAAGGTCTTATGGAACAAACACAACAGCTGCAAATTATGTAATTATGTATCTGTATGCAAATTTGCCGACATCTCATAAATGTTGGAACACTATTTGCAATGCTAATTAACTGGCTTTTATTGCCTCTGCATAATTCCTACATGTGATTTGGTGCCACATGTCATTGTAGCTTATGAAACCTTTATTGTCAGGTTAGCTGAGGTAGCACACATTAACACCGATCATAAAAACTCTATTTCTAATTAAATTATCCGCAGTGACTCAGTGATTTTTCATTGTCTTATGTCCAAGTGGATTGCTTATAGAACAAAAGTATTGAATCACTGCTCTCAAAACCTAAGCCAACAGACATTATTCAATCCTCACATTTCCAAACAAGTGGCCTATCTGTTCAACTTCATCTATATAAACTATGCTTGATTATCTAAAGATTAGAGAAAACTTGGGTTAACAGGATGAAGGCATTGTGATACTGTTGGTTAGCCCTTTCATACCTGGGTTTCACCACCTATAAAAGAGGGATAACTTATTTACTACTATCTGTTATGGCAATTAGGGTGGGACCTTTTTTACTGTTTTTCAGAATGCTTAAGGTAAGCAAGTGCCTTTGATTAAGTCTTGCCAGGTACAAAGCCCCAGGCCCACACCATTTGCTAACTAGTTGTGAAGCCCCAGACCCACACTCTTTTACTGATTAGGTGGGGAGCCTTCAGGTCCTAAGAAGGATAGATAGATAGATAGATAGATAGATAGATAGATAGATAGATAGATAGATAGATAGATAGATATAGATATACTGGGGGGTTAGTATTTTGCTTTGGGGCTCTCACTCACTGGAAGGATGTCATATGATTTGGCCAGATGAGACTCCAGGTAGCTGTTGGAACCCCCTCCCCACCAGCTTTCAAACCCCAGATGTTGGTTCCTCTCTCTCTGGTAACTATGAAATTCTTTGGTCAGACAGATATAGGCTTGTCTATTGCTCTCTGTGTGTTATTTTCTCTGTTTATATAATGTATGTTTGTAGTTTGTGTTTGTATTTGCTCTGAAGTTGAGGATGTTGGCTTTTCCCCCTGCTAAGTAAATGGTTTATGTAGGTTTAGTTAAATTGAGATTGTTAACCCCTTAAAGTTGCTTTCCTTAGAAAAGCAGATCAAAGAACATGTGCTAGCAGCCTTCCTGTGTTCTGGTGTTATTGTTCTTCACCCCCACAACAGTTGCTAGCAACATTGTTGTTACATTATCTAAAACCAGAATTTTATTTTAATTTATTTTTAATGTGTTTAGTTTTCAGCATTGATTTTCACATGCGTTTGAATTACAGATTTTCTCCCCATTTCCACCCCCCCGCTCCAAGATGGCGTACACTCTGGTTACCCTGTTCCCCAGTCTGCCTTCCCCTCCTTCCCCCCATTCCCCACCCATCTCCCTTTCCCTTACTTTCTTGTAGGGCAAGATAAATCTCTATGCCCCATTGCCTGTGCATCTTATTTTCTAGTTGCATGAGAAAAAAAAACTTTTTTACTTTTGAACATCTATTTTTTTAAAACCTTGAGCCCCAAATTCTCTCCCCCCTTCCCTTCCCATCCACCCTCCCTAAGAAGTCAAGCAATTCAACATGAGCCACAAGCATACCATTATGTATAACCCTTCCACAATACTCATGTT
>CM053623.1:270772570-270805324 GCA_028646595.1 Phalanger gymnotis
ATGCCCACACAGGTTTCACACCTGATAGGGCTTTGGGCCTGGAGCTTAGCACTTAACAGGTGAAAGTACTTTCACGGTAAACAAAAGCCAAACTCCTCAAGGGCACCCGTTAAACTAAGTCCATTTTGCCTTACTGGTACAACATGTAAAGAAATGATTGTTTCTACAGAATATCAATAAGCTAAATCTATTGGGGAATCTTAGAGATGCTGATAGGTTTCCCAATCATCCAAATGACAATCAAGCCTGTGGAGAAAACCAGTCTTGGTGATTCCCCATCCCTCGCAAGTTATTGTTAAAGGAAATCCAATCTTCACTCTAGAATTTAAACTTATGCAATCTATCCTATGTCCTACTTTGCATGCACCTGTGAAGAGGGAAAACAATTCCTTTTATGAAATGTTTTATGTGACCAACAACCTTCATTTTTAACAGGATGTGCTGACAAAACCAAATAATCCTGGCTAAGCAATTTGAGGCATTCCGTAATGGAATAATATGTTTGTGACAAAAAAATTGTCTTTGTGCAACTTGGGAATTTTTTACTACAAATCAGTGTCTGTAATAACTCTTCCAAATATGGGAACCTAACACTTCATTAATTAGTTAAGCTTTATTTGCCTTCCACAGAATGCTGCTGATTGGTCGAGTACTATAAGCAGGCCTGTAAACCTATGCATATTAAAAATGTACCTTAGAAAGCTAGAGCTAACACCAGCAAGTGATCTTCCTTAACACACTAATAAAATTCTTTTCCTTTCATTTTGACTTCTTACATTATTTGATCTCTTTTCTTGCAGACCTACTGGTGGGTGAATTATTCTAAGCAAGTCAGCTCTTCCTGATTGAGGAATTCCCAAATATTTATAACTTACCTCTAGATCTACCCCAACTGATAGCAGACTCACCACCTCACAAATACAATTATCTCTAGACCTTTTCTCACCAATCTCCCTCTACCTTCAATGTTCTCCTTTATCTATCCAAAAGCTATCCAACTCTCAAAATCTAACTAAAATCCTACTTTCTCCAGGAAGTCTTATTTGATCAACACAGATCATCCCATCTTCTTGTACTAATGAATTGCTCATTTCAAATTTATTTTGTAGTACTTTATAATAGTCATTATATCGAAACATACCCTATTTCTCCAACAAGTGTCTAGCATTTATATAAATTGTTTTAGGGTATGTAAAGCGTTTGATGTATGTTTTCTTATTTGGACCTCACAACAATCTATACAAATCTTTGGTGAGGCAGCTGTAGGCCTATTTGTTGATAACTGTGTGTTTCCTCTGTTTGTATTGTCTCTGTTTGTAGTTTCTGTTTGTATTTGCTCTGAAGTTCAGGGTGCTGGCTTTTCCCCCTGAATTAAGAGAATGATGTATGCATGTTTGATTAAAGTGGGATTTTTAACCCCCTTAAGGTTGCTTTCCTTAGGAAATCAGATCAAAGAATCTATGCTAGCAGCTCTTCTGTGTGCTGTTGTTGCTGGTCTTACACAGCCACAGCAGCTGCTAGCAGCATTGTTGTTACACCAACCGTCCTCAAACCCATTGGTGAGTTTGGAGAATGTCTTCCCTAAGTATATGAAGTTTTTCCCCAGGGGAATGGGCATATGAGAACATTTCCAATGGCCATGGGGGCTGAAGGAGGCTGAAGCAGGTACTGTGGAACACTTTAGAGCTTGGTCAGACATCAAAGATGCCAAAGTCATCCACTACATCCTGGGTCATTACCAATTGTCTCAATTTTGTCTTGCCACTGGACTTCAATGACTCTGGAAGAGAATGTTAGGCTGATGACTATGCAATTCAGCCTCACTTACATCCAATTCACCCAGGAGTCAAGAAATCACTCTACAATGTCATTAATCCTATTTGAAATCAATGACAAAAAATACTGGGGCATGTCCTCCATGCCCCAAAACACTCTTATTCCTTGTCTCTGTCTCCTAATTTCCCTTACTTCCTTAAATTCTCAGCTAAAGTCTCACTTTCTGAAAGAACAATTTCCTTCATCTTAATCGCTTTTCTCTGATATTACCTCACAATTAATTTTGTATATGTCTTATTTATTTACAGTTTTTTGTATGTTGTCCAATCCTCAATTGGATTGTGAACTCCTTGAAATCAGGGACTGTTTTGGTTTTTTTTGGGGGGGGAGTTGTTTGGTTTTTTTTTTTTGTATCCTCAGCACTTAATACCTTCCCCACACAGTAGGCACTAAATAAATGGTAATTGGCAGACTGTATCTCCAAAGTGCTTAGAATACAGACAAGCTCATTGAAGGTGACCTGACACTTCTCTGAATACCTACCATAGTGTCCTACTACAATGGTTTTCACATGTCAAGTACTTGATAAATATTTGTTCAACGATTTTCTGATATTTCAATGGAAAACTAGCAGCATGCTGTTTTTTAAATGCTGGCATCATGGGAATTTGCCCATCAATCTTTGCAGGTGGGTGGATAAGTTAAATCTTTTCTTGTCAATATCACTCAAAAGGATTGGCTCATTCAGCAACTATAAAGTAAATTACATCTTCAGAGTAAACATGAGGTTGAAGTAGATATTCTAAATATTCAGTTCATATGTCCAATTCTCCCTCCTGGCACCCTGCCATGTGAATCCCCAATTTCCCTGTAGTAACAGCTAGCATTTATATAGCACATTAAGTTTTGCACAGTGCTTTATGTATATTATTTCATTTAATCCTCGCAACCCAGAGAAGTGGGTATTATTATCCCAATTTTATACATGAGACAACTGAGTCAGAGAGAGGTTAAGTGACTTGCCAAAGGTCAAATAGCCTGTAAGGATCTGAGGTGGGATCCAAAGTCAGGTTTTCCTGACACCAAGTACAGCATTCTATTTACTGTGTCCCATCACTTCCTAATAGAGAGACTACAATGCAAAATCTGTTCTTACATCTCTCATTGAAGCTTGTTTCATATTGTCAATATATTCTCTGTATGTGTTTCTTGAAGGGGGCAGGGGGAGAGGAGGATGGGAGGTTATAGCACCCAGACTATAAGTCTTATCTGAGACAGACATTATAAGCAATGCCAAACACAATAATCAAGGGAGCCAATGGAAATTGGTCCTGTTTCCCAAGCTCCCAGCTAGTGTTGTCTTCCACATTGTCTCTTTGCGCTCTCACTCAAATATTCATTCTGATTTTCACTTCCCTCATTCCAACACTGAAAGGTTTCAGGCTTGATAACAAAAAATTTCTTGTGGAATGCTTTTGGTGCCCTTAAACTTTTCACCTTTCTTCCCACCCCCACCCCCCGCCCACGAAATTAAAATCTTACCCCCAAAACAAACCAATGTGTGTGTGTGTTTGTGTGTGTTTGTGTGTGTGTGTGTGTGTGTGTGTGTGTGTGTGTGTGTGTATACATGTGTATGGAGAGAGAGAGAGAGAATTCTTAGAAAAGAATGACTTCACCCTGTCTCAGCCCAATAGTGCTTGAGTTCTAAAGCAGAACTCTCCACCCTTCACAGGATCCACATGCTTGGACTTCCCTTCCTGGGACACAGATGTGAGGTCATTCCTGCGGATCAGCAATCTTCACCAGGGTTACTGCCATCCCACATCTAGCCTCCCAAATGCAAATTTCTTGCCTCTCTGTCTACATAGTAAAATTCTATTTTAAAATTAAAGCAAGTTCTATCTTAAGGATGCAACACGTGAATAGGGATAAATGAAGTAGAAATCAACTAGAAGTATGAAAAATAATAAAATATTTAAAATCTAGAAAAAGTTTCTTCATTTCCTTTGTATCCCATGACTGCGAGATCCCATTATTGGTCATTTGCCTATTATTTCCTCTTCTTTTCATGATTTTCTTTGAATATTCATTCTGTTCTTACTCAATGATCTATAAACAAACCCTCTTCTCCCCAGGCTCATCCTTTTTTTTGAGGGAAAATAAAAGAGTATTACTTTTGTCCCTCCTCTGAAGAGAAGAATGTGCCTTTGAATTATAAAGAAACATAATGCCCATCTATCTTTTTAAATTTCTTTTTATTTTTTTTGTTAACGATTTCCCCATTACATGTAAAAGTTTACATTCTTTCTTTAGATCCAAATTTTCTCCCTTCCTCCCACCCTTATCACCATCTTGAGAAGGCAAGCAATGCGATATCGATTGTACATGGGAAGTCAAGTAAAACATATTTCCATAATAGCCACAATGCAAAAGGAAAAAAAATAAAATTAAAAAAGTATGCTTTAATCTGCATTCCAATTTCATCTCTCTGAAGAGGTAGAGAATTTTTTTTTCATCATATAGCATGTGGAATTATCTTGGATCTTTTTTTTTAATCAAAGTTGCTAAGTTATTTTGTTTTTTTTCACAGTTGATCATCCTTACAATATTGCTGTTACTGTGCATAATATTCTAGTACTCCTCACTTCACTTTGCATGAGTTCATATAAATCTTCCCGGGTTTATCTGAAACCATCCTGCTTGTCATTCCTCATAGTAAAATAGTTTTCCATCATAATCATACACCACAACTTGTTCAGTCATGTCCCAATTAATGGGCATCCCAATAATTTTCAATTTTTTGTCACCCCTAAAAGAGCTACTATAAATGTTCTATACAAATAGCTCTTCTTCCCTTTTCCTGTATCTCATTGAGATTCAGACCTAGTAATGGTATAGCTAAGTCAAAAAGTACATTATATTTCTTTGGCCTAGTTCCAAATTGTTCTACAGAATAGTTGGATTAGTTCACAGCTACACCAACAGAGCATTAGTATTTCAATTTTCCCAAATTCTTTCCAGCATTTGTTATTTTACTTTTCACTCATGTTAGCCACGAGGTTGTACCTCAAAGTTGTTTTAATGTACATTTCTCTAAACAGTAGTGACCTAGAATTTTTTTGTCAATAGTATTTCTTTTCCAATTACAGGTACAACTTTCATTTTTTATAAGATTTTGAGTTTCAATTTTTCTCCCTCTGCCCCCCCCCACCTCTGCCCCCAAGATGACAGTTGATCTGATATAGGCTATGTGTGTGCAGTCATATAATCATATTTCCACATTAGTCATATTATGAAAGAAGAAAAAGAACAAAAGAGAAAAGCCACACACACAAAAAGGCAAAAATAGTGTGCCTCCAACTGCATTCAGACTCCATAGTTCTTTCTTTGAATGTGGACAGCATTTTCTGATTTGTTCTGTGGAGTTTGGATTCAGTCAAAGGGTCTCACTTGATGACCTAGAGGGCCACATGTGACCTCTAGGCTGCAGGTTCCTCACCCCCGTTTAGATCATTGTATTGCTGAGAAGAGCTAAGTCAATCATAGTTGATCATTGAACAATGTGGTTCTTACTGTGTACAGTGTTCTCCTGATTCTGCTCTCTTCACTCTGCAGCAATTCATGTAAGTCATTCTGTTGAGGTTTAAGGGCTTAGGGGCGCTCTGGAATGCAAAAACTGACATGGCAGGTCCTGCTGAATGAATTTGACTCAAGCCTTCTCAACCAAAGAAATACAAAGTTTATTAAAAATTTGCCCTATTGGATAAACTCTTAGGGAGCCTGAGCATTTATGACACAAATGCCCGTGGGCCAGATTAATCTCAGCTGAGCTACATTGAATCTGTGCGCCTTCATGGAGGTAAGATGGATCTTATGTACAGAAAGATTGTGTGAGGGATCTAGGGTGGTCAAGTAGTCTGGGGTGATGGGAGGAGGGGTTTAGGGTGAATCTTGATGGAACTGGGGTGACTGGGGGACTGGGGTGAGGTCAGACTCCAGGAATGGGAATAAGGGTGGCAAAGAGCTGAAGGTTACTTGGAGATGACAGACAGAGGAGAGTTAGGGTAACAGACTTGGGCATAGATATTCTGATAGGATCAAGGGGTGGGGGAATGGCCAGAGGGCGATTTGGAGGTAACCAGACAAAGGCGATAGCAGACAACAAGATTTGGGCATTCCCATACTTTTGACATAGAAGGTATTTGATAGGACTTATTCTTTATCTATTTTTCCAAATAGATTATATAATGTTGGGTTTCAGTGTTTCTTAAATATTTGGTAGAATTTATTTGTAAATCCATCTAGTCCTAAGGATTTTTTTTTTTTTTTTATGGAGCTCATTGGTGACTTTTCAATTTATTAGCTAGAGTTAAGTATTTTATTTCCTCTTCTGTTAATCTGGGCAATTTATAGTTTATAATTTTTGTAAACATTCTTCTATTTCACTTAGATGGTGAGGTTGATTGGAACATTATTGGTCAAAATAACTTAATAATTGTTGAGTTCATCTTCATTAGTGGTGCAATAACTTTTCATTTTTGATATAGGTATTTTTGGTTTTCTTCTTTCTTTTATTTAAATTAACCAATGTTTTATCTTTTTCATTTTTTTCATAATACCATCTCCTAGTTTTATTAATTAACTCACTTTTTAAACTTTTAATTTGATTGTTATCTCCTTTGAGTTTGAGGATTTACATTTTGGTGTTTTATCTGGGATTTCAAATTTATTCTTTTTTATACATTTTAGTTGCATGCCTGAGTTACTGAGCTACTCTTTCTCTCTTTGACTGATGTAAACTTCTAGAGATGTAAAGTTTCCCTTAAGATATGTTTTGACTTCATCTCATAAATTTGGGTATGTTGCTTCATTGTCATCATTCTTTATGATGAAATTATTGATTTTATGATTTGTTCTTTGCCTCACTGGGTCTCTAGGATTAGATTATTTAATTTCTTTTTTTTTTTTTTTTTTTTTTTTTGCTAGGTGAGCAGCTAGCTTTATTGTGGGCGTTCTTGGTTCCGCCTTGGGGCTGCCTGCCCAGGCCGCTCCCTCTAGTCATGCTTCAGGCTCAGGCTCTCGAACAGGTACTCCCCCAGCCCGGATTGGGGGTCCACCTGAACATGGCTCAGGGTGGTCAGGTGGTTGCCCAAGCGCTTCAGAAGCTTCACTTCCTCACCCAGGTAGTGGCTCTCCAGGAAGTCACAGAGCTGTAGATCCTCTTGGCTCGAGCCCAGGGCATCCAGGTTCAGGGCAGCCTGCATAGCAACCAAGCTGCAGCCCCATTCATCTTGGGATGGTTTCTGCACAGCCTGGAGGAGGACACGGCCCCGACGCTGGTTCTGGAGCCTCACAAGGCGCTCGGCACCCTCGCGTTTGTCCTTCGCCAGCTCACGGAAAAAACGCGACATCCTAGGCAGGGCGACATCGTCCCGATCGAAATAGAAATCCAAGGACAGGTAGGAGTAGGAGGCCTGCAGGTACAGGTTGGCCAGGCGGTTGATGGCAGCCTCGGCCTCAGAGGAGAAGTTTTGGCGGATATGGGACCTAGAGCTCATGGCACCGTCGGCGAAGTGAGGAGGCGGCTGGTCTCGGAGGCGGCAGTCTGCTGGTCCCGGAAGCGGGAGGCGACTGGTCCCAGAGACTGACGGACTGCAGAAAGGTGAGGTTCAAAACCGAGGGGAGCTAGGGGACCCCAGATCTGTTCCGTCCAAACACTGTTGAAGCAAGAACCAGAACTGGGAGAGGTGGTGGTCAGATTATTTAATTTCTAATTAATTTTAATCTGTTTTCTTGGCCATTTATTAAATGGATTTTTGCATTATGGTGTGAAAAGGATGCACTTCACATTTCTCCTTTTCTACATTTATTTGTGAAATTTTTGGCCCTCCAACATTTTTGTGAATATTCCATATGCAGCTGAGAAAGAGATAAACTCTTCTCTATTCCCATTCAGTTTTCCTTTCTATAGCTGTTTTATGTATCAAATTCTCTTAGAGAAGGGTCTTAGACCATAGTAGAGCTATTTCCCCTAGAAAGTACACCTCTAGGGTCCGTCACCCATCTGTTACAATATATCCTCTATTTATGAGAGGGAAAGAGATTCAACTCTTCTCAAAGCAAACGTGACCTCAAATGATTATTTCTTTCCTTGAGTTGGACAATTTTCACAAGATTGACACAGAAATCTCCTCTGACCTGAACATTTCGCTAATTGAGATATATGACAGTGAATCTGATTTTCTTTCCAAGGCCGAAGAGAAGGTATCTATTTTTTTTTCCATTTGGTAGATGTTTTGCACATATCCACCTTTCACTGTGCCTGATCAATAGACTGTATAATATTTTGCATGCTTTCCCCCTTTCTTTATCCTCTTTTCTCTTCTTTAGGTGATTCATCAAGCACACTTCTTAAACCAGCTGTGGTTGATTAAGAATGCTTATCTGTGTTCATGTTAAGAATTCTTGGATATGTCACAATCCAACATTGAATATATTTCATGTAAATGTAAGGGGGGGAAAGCTGAACAAAATGAAAGCAGAAAATAAAAAGCTTTCAGCACTAACGTAGAGCACTTTGATCATTACTTCAGAAAAGATGAGATATTGCCACATGTGATGATGAGCTTTGTGTTCAGGACTGCTGTAGTTATTGATCAAGATTCCAAGCCAGCATTCATAAATCCTTTTCTCTCCTTTTATTCCATTGGAACAATAGGATTGAAAGTCCTTTAATGAAAGGATCCCTTCTCCCAAGTCAATATTTTGAAACAATATAAATAGAGAAAAAAAGGGAAGAAGAAGAAAAAAGAAAGTAAATGTGAGGAATGATAATCATCTTGATACCCGTGGATTAACAAAAGATTTTTTTCCCTTCTTTTGCGATTTTGTTTAGTTACAGAGAGACAGACTGTTAGAATCATAGGATTTTGGAGATAAAAGAAATATCAGATTTCCTGTAGAAAAATCACCCTCTAAGGAGGAACACTCAACTAACTTCCCCACCAAGAGATTATCCAGCTTCTTCTTAAAGAACTGTAGGCTCCTGAGTACTCTATGTGTGGACATGTTTGTGTGTGTCTGTGTATATGTGGCATTGCAAGGAAACAGCCCTAGAGCACTTTTGGGATGCCTTTAATTCTTGATAATGTCTTCATTTTATTACCTGGCACAGAGCAGACACTTCATAAGTGCTTATTGATCAATAAATTGTCTCTCTTCTTTTATCAATTAAAAATTTGTGTCCCTATCACTCACAGCTTTGTTTTTGCTCTGCCTTATTGGGCTGAGCAGAATAAGCCTAATCTTATTTCCACATGACAGTCCTTCAAACATATGAAAATAGCTATCCTATTTTTTACTGACTCTCATATGGTATGTTCTTGAGCACTTTCACTATTTTGATTTTTTTTCACCTCCGCATAGATTTTATGTTAAGAAAATGTCTCCTGATATAAAGGGCAGAGACAAACAGTACTCTAAATGTGGTCTAACTAGGGTAGAGTGCAATGAAACTACATTTTCTCTGACTTTTTGATGCTAATGAACTTTAGGATTATTTTTTTAATAAGGTGATAATGATATTCCAGGAGAGGAGAGAAGATGACAGAATACAGGCAGCAACCCAGCTGAACTGTCCACACATTCCCCTCCAAACATCTTTAAAATAACTTTTCAAATAAGATTATGAAACAACAGAGAAAACAAAAGGTCAAAATGAGATATTTTACATCCTAAGACAAGTTGGCAAAATTGGTCTGTGACACCAGAGTGGGGTCTAATACAGAAGAACACAGGACCAGCATCAGTGATGGGCCTTGGAGGTTGCTTCAATAGTGGCTGAAGTAGCATTGGGAGCTTTTAGCACAGAGACAGTAAGGAGATCATATAGCTGGTCAGAAAGAGATTACAGGGGAACCTTTGCTGTAACTGCATGCAATTGATCCTGATTGGCAACTCTACTGCCCATAAACTCTTCTTGACCGCAATGACAAGTCAGAAAGATGTATTTGGTTGCTCAGTCACACGGGAGCAGGGCCTCTAGTGGCAGTTCCAAGGCAAAAAGAAGTTTTAGTACTTGTGGCTGCAGGGGATCAGTGACCATTCCTGGGGAAAGACCAAGTCACAGACCAGCAAAGCACTGACCACACTTCTCCTTGAATCATGCCTGTAGGAACTGTCAGACCCACAGAATTAGCTCTGAAAAGAGCAGCATGGGAAAAAAAAAACCTGAAAAGAATGTTTAAAATAAATAACAAATTTAAACAAATAATAAATAGGAATAAAAAACAAAAAAAAAAAGATAACACTCCATGAGTTGAGTCTACATAGTCTCAACATAAGATTATTAGATAAAAGACTGCTTTCTGTTTCAAGTAAGTGCTTAATTTCCTAAAATGAAATCTAGCCTACTTTACTTCTCCTATTAAATTATAAGCTCAGTTTGTTTTCTACTCGCAGTATCTGTCCTGCATGTATAGATGAGCCAGCTACTTACTCTGTAAGTATCATATCATCATATTAGAAATAAACATGTTTCCTTCACTTATTTTTTTCCATTGTGGATAATTAAATCAAAATCTCTCTCTCTCTCCCCCCCTCTCTCTTTCTGTGTGTGTGTGTGTGTGTGTGTGTGTGTGTGTGTTCATGTGTGTGTGAGATTATGTATCTTATGCATCTTATTTAGGAGGATCCAAACTGGTCCAGTTACTGATTGGTGTGACTAGATTGCATGCAGCTTATTTTAAAAGAAAAGCCATGTTATCAAACTTTGTGTAAAAGATAATGTCAATTAGATGCACAACCATGGACAAGACTGTGTGTCTTGACTCTGGGCATTTTTTCCTCTGTCTCCCATAGTTGGAATGCTCTCCCTCTGCTCTCTCTCTTTACTTTCCTGACTTCCTTTAAGTTCTAACTAAAATCCTTCCTCTTAGAAGAGGCTTTCCTAACCCTACTTAATTCCAGTGCCTTCCTCCATTATTTCCTATTTTCCTATATACAGCTTGCTTTGTATATATTCATTTGTGTATTTTCTCCCTCATTAGATTGTAAGCTCCTTGAGGCAGAGACTATCTATTGCTTTTTTGTATCTCCATTGGTTAGCATGGTGCCTGGAACTTAGCACTCCATACATGTTTATTGATTAATTGATTGGTGCCCTAGTGAGTATGAGGGACAACAGATGGACAGCCCATGTTCTCCATTAACATCTGCAAATTATTAAGAGACCTTGACAATATATCTCAGGAATGTTGAGAAAATGTCTTCACACATTTAGTTGACCCCTTGAAGACTATATATGTGTGTGTGAACAAAAAATACATGAAATGAGAGGTCATGAATATATATTGTGATCTATACATTTGTGGGAAATAACTACAACAGTGGCTTCAAAGATCTAATATATTATAAAAGTTAGATTTTATGTTTTATATTGCCATGAAATATTGTTGGGTCATAGTGAATTTTCTAACACTAACACTCCCACATATTCTTCCTATGAAATATAATGTGTCCCAAAAGCCTTAATGAAATTTTTATGCTTTCAAACTTAAAATTTTTAAAAGTATTTTGGGGCACATTGTATTTTCCAGCTATGTTTCTGCCCTCTACTTCTAAGGTTGATTTTGAATGTATTTGACTCTTTCCTCCATCTTATTAGAATTTATTATTCTACTGAAGCAAGATTTTTTTATCCTTATTTTGCTATCTAAAATGTTAGCTATCATCTCTAATATGCTGCCATCTTTTCCTTTATAAAACTAATTTATAAAGATGTTCACTAGAACAGATCTAAGAACAAAGTCCTCTGACATTCCTCTAGAGATCTCTCTGCTTTTTGTAATCAGTTTGTGAAGCACTAGCTTTTGGATCCAGTTATTATTTCAATTAGTTTTGGCTCTAACTTACTATTCTATTGTGCAAACATTTTTTTTATTCCTTCTTGTCTTCAAGGCTATCATAAGTCTTTGTTACATGACTTCATTACATCTTAATATAATATGCCTATATTACTTCCCTCAATTATTATTCTAATGAACCTGTCAAAAATGAATTACAGTTTAGTCAATCCAATAAAACAAATATTTATTAAGTGCCTATTATGTGGGAGGAACTGTGTAGACAAAGGCAAAAATGAAGCTCCTTCAAGAAGCTTATGCTACATTATAGATCTTCTTAATGAACCCATACTAACTCTTAGTAATCACTTTTCTTTTCTAAATATTAATAAACCATTTTGTCCACAATATGTTCAAAAATGTTGTTAGGAATTTAAGTCAAACTCACTAGCCTTAATTTAAAAATTCTCTCTATTTCCCCTTAGCTATTTTTTTCTTTTGAGATTAGAACTAATCTCTCTGCCCCAGAAAAGGAAAAAAAAATATGGAATGCATAGTTACTGTAACTAAAATTCAGTCACAATAATAGCATTTTACCTAAGTCTAGTTTCTAAGGGAAACCAAGGCAGGCATAATGAATTTAGGAACTTCTTCAGAAAAAAAAATCATTTCACAAAACTATTCTTTTTACTTTGCTTACCAAGGAAATCTAAAGAATGCAAAGGACTTATTTTTTCAGAGCTTGATGTGAAGGAAAGTATCAGAAGATTACATTTGGCAATTTGTATAGATGAAAGATGAATTCTGGAATTTTCTAACTCCAATTTTCTTGACCGGTATAGATAGTGATGACATATTCCCAACCAAAAATTAGGACGTATAGTCAAGCAAAGGGTCTTCTTGAAAAGATTCATTGAAAGTATACTTTCTTTGCTTTAATTCAAGACAGTCCTGCAAAACCCAAGGCATATTTTCAACATGAGCAAAGGACAGGAGTTCTTACCTGGAATCCAAAGATCCCTCAAGAGTACATGAATAAATTTCAGAGGGATTGTGAACTTGCAGGAGAAGTGAGGAAGAGATTAAATTTTATTATGATACAATTTGTTTCCTTTATAATCCTATGAATTTTATGCATTAAAATATAATTCCGAGAAGCCATCAATAGGATTCGCCAGACTGCCAAAGAAGTCTATTACATTGAAAACAGTTAAGAATATATGGAGAAGAAAGATTGCAAAAAAGGGACAGACTAGAGAAAAAGGTAAAGACTAGACCTAATTCAGATCTTTTTTAAACTTTCAAAATACAAGCATATATAAAGCCCCTAATGCTCTTCTCGATCATAATGTGTACACATATGGTCTGAGGAGTAGGTGAATTCAGCAGAAACAAAAGCAAATAAAGCGAGAAGTGTTTTGTTGTTTGTGTTTTTGTAAAGGATAGACACACATATGTATCAAAAGAGAAAAAAGAGAGAAGGGAAAAGCAGAAAGTTCTTAAATAGACTTTTAATGTTTTTGTTCTCATTACATTAAATTTTATTTTTTTCTTTAAATACTTTTTCCTTAATGAGGAAAGAAAGCCACCCAGTTACGCTTTTGTTCTCAAGTTCTTCATAAACCATCATTCTCTTGATAACAAGAAATAACGTTTTATTTTAAACAAGTTGCATAGTCTCTCACTTCATTCTAAGAAAAAATCAAGTTATTCTATATAAGAACTAAATTCTAGTGTTAATTCTCCCCAAAGATCCTGTCTCTGTTTTCCTTTGTCTCTGTCTCTTTCCCTCTCCATGTGTGTCTCTGCCTCTCTCTGTCTCTCACATGTACATGTACACACAAAACTTAAGAGTTTCATTTTTTAATTATTTTTTCAAGGAAACAGAGAAAACAGGCCCCCCGAATAATGGGGGGTAGTTTTTAATTTGCTAAAATTGTGCCTAATAATCTAAATTTCTACAATATTAAGGCAAGCAAGGCCTGTGGTTAAATTTGATATTTGAATCCTGAATAATTTGGAATTACATTACAATCAGAAACAAGCTGATATTCTGATGAATGACCCACCTCTCCCCAAATCCCCACCACCAGCTCCAGCCCATCAAGCACCAGGTTTCTGGTCTTAAAGTATTTGTTCCCTGTTAGAGACTGACTGCTGACAGATGGTGAATAATTCAAGGCTAGTATATTTTTATTACTAAAAAATAATTTTCAAGAGACCTGGTGGTCTCTAAATTGAATCCAGGTATTTTAATGAAGGATAAAATGTGGCTTACTCAAGTTCAGAGACTTAAGTCTTAATAAACCTGAGGAATAAGGTATAGGTTAAAAATGTGTCACACAAGCTATGTTTTGGTGCTATAAGTAATACACATAAATATACATACACAAATATAGATATGTGTATGTGTATATAAATATATATGTGTGTGTATATGTGTATATATGTGTATATGTTTAAGGATCATGACTGATATATTGAGTTACCAACTGTTGAGTTTATGAATCAATTAAGCAGCCTTACCTCTCTGAATATTTTCTATGAAAATAAATTCCAGTCCTTGAATTTGAACATACTGTCATTTTCAGAACGTTGACAATGAATTCCAAAAAATCAATCCTTTCTCTTTACCATATATAACCTTGAAGCCAGACGCAAAAGCTCAATAACTATAATGCTCTGCAAGTGATGGGTTTAATTATCTTCATTGAAAATAATTAAGAAATAGCTATATATTTAAATAGCCCATTTAACAATTCAAATTCTTGATATATCTTTAGTGAGTATCATGGAAGACATGACAGATCCATTTGAGTATGAAAGATATTTCAAAAGTAGTAATTACTTTGAAGTGTCTATTGCTAAAGCATAAAAGTTATCAGAGTTGAGTGATTTTGGCAGAAGTGTGAAAAAAATGATATCCCAAAGCTTTTAATGAAGAAAGAAAGCAAATAATTTTTTCCTTATTCAGAATATTCCCATCCACTTCTTAGTAAAAGTGGATCATTCACTCAACTCATTCAAAGACCTTTCAATTTAGCAAGGAGCTTCAGTATTCTCATTCTAGTTAATATCCCTTGGTATTTTGGATGTAAAGATTCATTGTCCTGACTGAAGATCAAACAAGGAGAAATGGATGACCTTGTAACTTCTAAAGTACCTTTCTTAGGATTTATAGTTTAAGAAAAGGGACCTTAAAATCCAGACATGAAGATTCTCCCTCCCTCTCTCTCTCTCTCTCTCTCTCTCTTTCTCTGTCTCTGTCTCTTTGTATATAAATACACACATACATACATATATACACACATGTGTACACACATGTATGTGTAATGTGTCTATTCACATATACATATATACATACATATGTGTATATATACACATACACACACACACGTACCTATGGTTGTTGTCCTTCATTCTCTCAGAGGACCAAAATGACATCAGTATGTTATAGTCAAGTTTCAATGTGTCCAGCTGTGGCTAATCAGATCAGTACAAGCTTGGAATGCTCTAGCACAAGTCAGGCACAAATAGTGTGAACATTTGGGGTGGATACTCTAAATTTGCACATCTTGCATTTCCTTTGAGCTGTTTCAATTCTGCTTTGCTCATAATGCACAGCACCTTCTCTGATGTGGGCATGCCATGCTGAGCGGTCATGTGCCAGTATGTCCCATGTCACATAATCAATTCCAGAGTTCCTCAGAGAAACCTTAAGAATATCCTTGTATCACTTCTTCTGACTGCCATGTGAACACTTACCCTCTATAATTTCTCCATAAAATAGTCTTTTTGGCAAGCATACATTTTGCATTCAAACAATATGGCCAGCCCATCCAAGTTGAGCTCTCTGAAGCAGAGTTTGAATGCTTGGCAGTTTAGTTCAAGTAAGGACCACAGTGTCTGGTACCTTATCCTTCTGGGTGACCTTCAGAATCTTCCTAAGACAATTCAGACTCTGCCAAGAGCAGAACAGAGGTTTGTACACATTTGTAGATCTGACCAAGGCCTTTGATACCATTAGTTGTGAGGGCTTATGGAAAATTATGTCAAAATTTGGTTGCCCGGAGAAGTTCATCAGTATTATACGTCAATTTCATGACAGCGCGCTTACCCAGGTTCTGGTTAGTGGACAATGCTCTCATGCTTTCCCAGTCACCAATGGAGTGAAACAAGGCTGTGCTTGCTCCCATGCTTTTTAGCATGATGTTTTCAGCCATGTTGTCAAATACTTTCAATAAGGATGAACACAGCATCAAAGTCAGTTATGGCACTAATGGTAAATTCTTCAACTTGAAAAGGCTACAAGCCAAGACCAAAGTCGAGGGAGTGCTGGTACATCATTTTCTGTTTGCAGATGATTGTGCACTCAATTCAGCCTTTGAAGCTGAAACAACGAAGTATGAATCAATTCTCTGCTGCTTGTACTAATTTTGGCCTAACAATTAACACTAAGAAAACACAGGTGCTCCATCAGCCATCACCACACCATCCATATGTGGAACCATCAGTAACAGCAAATGGAGAAGTTTTGAATGCTGTGGGTAAGTTCACTTTCCTTGGTAGTGTACTTTCCAGGGATGTACACATTGATAAAGAAGAGGTTGATGCACACATTGCAGACCTAGCTCAGTGTTTGGGAGGCTCCGAAGGAAAGGATGGAAGAGAAGCGGTATTAGACTGACTATCAAACTGAAGGTCTACAAAGCTGACATGCTGACCTCATTGTTGTCTGCCTGTGAAATATAAACAGTATATCAGTGCCTTGCCAGGAAACTGAATACAGGAAAAAAACACACACACACACATACTGTCTATTTTGCTTCTTTAAATATTCCCAGATAAGTTATTTATTTATTTGTTGTTGGCTCTTTTTTTAATGTGGGCTGTCTTACTTGGCACAGATTATAACTGCACAGTTTAGAGGTAGTTTCACAAATTGTTGTGTCAAAACACACACATGCACAGACATATACAAACAAAACATTACTCAGCGTCCAGCTTTCTGGTGATGAGTCTCTTTAAACTCAGCTGCGCTGATATTCAAAATGCATTGTTGGAGCCCTACTCAAATCTCTTCTGGCTTTATATGGATTGCTGGCCCTATACTCTACTGGTAAAACTTTTAAGGTACTTGGGTCACCCTCCTTACTATCCTGGATATTGACAGAGGACATTAGTGGAGCTTGTTGTCTATAATTAAATTATTTATTGCCAAGAGGTAGAAAGGAAATACACATTTATTAAATGCCTACTATTGGCCAGACACTATGTTAAGCCCTTTATAAATATCTCATTTGAACCTCACAACTGTTATGTTTAAGTGCTATTATTTTCTTCACTAACAAATTAGGAAACTGAAGTAGACAGTGATTAAGTGATTTGCACCCCACTGTTATAGGTCCTATTTTGATGGGCCCACCATCATGAAGTTACTAAGTTTCTAAGACTGGATTTTGACTCTAGCTTGCTTCTAAATATGGGCCCAACACTCAATCCACTGTGCCATCTGGCTGCCTCCAACATACATAACTCATATTTGCATACATGTATATTTCATATACATAAACTTGTGAATTCCCTCAAGTAAATGACTGGAAAGAACTATACTCTTTCTTTCTTCTTTCGATTTTATAGTGTTAGGGTTTATTTTTTGTTTATTTTTAAGTGGTAAAGTGGCCTCTTTAAGTGGCTCCTTCTTATAAGAGGATACTTTTCATGTAGTGGTAGGTGGAGATGATAAACAGGTAAATTTCTGTTAAGTAAGATCTTTGGTTTTCATTTGATTTAAATTGGTAACACTGTAAAAACTGCATTTGGTATGGTGTAGACAAGGAAAGGATATCAGCTGGAGAGTATGAGAAATTGATCTTAAATCCATTTATAACTACCAACTCATTCTTTGACGTATAGTAAAACATTTAAGTTGCATGGACCTCTGCTTTCTGTCTTCAAAATGAGGGGAGGGATGTTTTAAATGTTCTCTAATGTGATTCCCATCTATAAATTCTATTTAGATGCTTTAGCATTCCAAAAGATCTCTTTTTCAGCAAATCTACATCAGGCTACTTCACAGAATCATAGATGTTACAGCCATAAGGGACTTTTAGTGGCCATGTTTTCTACCGCACTACAAAAGAATTCCCTTTATAAGATGTTTGACAAGTAATGAACAAGCGATTATTTGAAGACCTCTATGAGGAGGCAAGCTACAGTCTCTTGGGACAATCCATTCCACTTTTAGACCCTATTATTTGTTAGGATGTGTTATTGTGTTACTTGACATTAACAGAGGTTTATCTCTGCAATTATGCTTGATAGTGTTCTCTGGGGTCAATCAGAACAGTTTTAATAGTCTTTCACAGGCCAGCCCTTAAAATACTTTGAAACAGTTAATGTGTCCCTTCTGAGTCTTCTCTTCTCAAGGCTAAAAATTACTGGTTCCTTAAAACAATCCTCGAGTGGAAAACAAAGCATATACTTTTACATCAAATAAAAAGAAACAAAAAATACAAAATCTTTCACGTCACATATGCAAACAACTGACACATCTTATATTTTCTATTTTGAAACCGATTTTTTTTTCCATTCACAAAGGCACAACTCTAGTTCAGGTCCTCATAATCTCTCTTGCCTGGCAATAGCCTTCTAAATAATTTCTCTGCCTCAACTTTCTCTGCATTTTAATCTATCCTTCCCTCACAGCTAAAAAAGATGATTTTTGAAGTATAGAGGTCTGCTCACAACACCTAGAACCCCCATTGAACTTCACTGTCTCCCTATTCCCAGGGTGATCAAATAAAACTCCACCCCTTTACTTTATAATAAAAACCTTATCAGATTCTGTTTGAACTATGTAATACAAAGTATTGTCAAACCTTTTATAATTTGTTTTAAGGCAATAATATATTTAAGAAAACATGAGAAAATGTCATATATTCTATAATTTTAAGAAAGGTTCGTAGACAAAAAAGTGATCATAACCTGCAGAGAAAGTCAAAAGACATATGAAGTTCTACAAATGATTACTTAGGGTGTTAAAGAAAAATATATTTTCTTCTTTTCATATTTTTGATGTTTTGTTTTCACAACATAAATATTTCTGTGTATAGTCTACTTCCTACTAGAATGCCTCATTTGTAATAAAGACAGAGTTAAATAAAAATAATGATGTTAACATTTGGGTAATATATGCAAAATTCTTTATCTAAAGTTTACCTACCATTTTATTTTATATAAAATGGAAAAAAAATGTGTTCACTCACCTGTTCTCTAGGGATGTAATTGGTCATCACTTTTAATTAGAATTTGGCTTTGTTTTAGCTGTTTCTTTTATTTATTTCATTTTAGTAATTTAAACATATTACCATGGTTCTACTTACATTAATCAGCACCAATTCATACAAATCTTTCTACTTCTTTCTGAATTAATTATCATATTCTTTGATGCAATAATATGCCATCACATTCAGATACCTTAATTCATTTGTCCATTCCCCAATCAGTGGGCACTAATTTTGTTTCCTTGATTTATTTTTCCACCTCAAAAGCTGCTTCTAGGAATATTTTGATACATGTGATGTTTTCCCTCTTTGACCTGTTTGCAGTATGTACTCAGTAAGGAACTATATTTTTGAGGAGAGAAAAAATGGTTATTTAAAAGAGTATGTATATTTTGGGTTCAGCAAATTGACACATTACTAAAGGAGATGAGGCATGGGGCACAAATTAAAAGCTCTGAAAGATCAGAGACACATTTTTTTTTCTTGGAAGAATTATTACCATAAGAGAAGTCAGAATTCATACCTTTGGCCAATTGAAATTTTCTACAACTATTCACTGTCCAACTGTCTAATTAGTCCTTTTAGAAGAGCTAGAACAAGAACAAGGAAATATCCAAAATCATTAACTATGCCATGGAATATTACTAATGACAGAAAGTTATGGTATGAGGTAGCACCCAGGGAAAAGAGAAACGTCTTCCATTCATGAAACTGTGAAATATCTTCTCATCTCAAAGCTGAAATGACATGAGCTTTTGTTAAAATGAGGAACTGAAGTTCTAATTAAGACCACTGCTGATGGTAATAAATGGTACTGAATCTATATTCACACACATTTCAAAACAAAAATTATCATTTCTTTACAAGGAGCCATTTAGAGGAAGTGAGACATTACTGATGAAATTGCTTTTCTCACTAATTTTAATATATAAAAGAGGTGAAAGAGAGACAGAGAGAACCAGAGACAAAGAGAGATAAAGAGAAAAAAGAGGTAGATAAAGGGACATAGAAAGAGAGACATAGACACAGATAGTTAGCAAAAAATGTTTTAAAGCTGAAAAGAAAGGAAGGGAATTACCATTACTGAAGCTTCTGATTCTCTCTCTCTCTCTCTCTCTCTCTCTGTCCCCCAAATAAAAGGTCCTTGGCAACTTTGGTTTGGTACCTGAAAAATAGCACTGTCTTATCACACAAATCTCTGTGATCAGTACCATCTGCTTCATGTGATAAAATAAAAGCATGATTTGCTACTTCATTGTCCCCATATGAATAAAGCACAGTGAACATTTGCATTAAACAAAAAAAAGAGGTAATTATAATTTGAAATGAATATAAACATACACTTTCTTAAGCCTTAATGAAACAGAGCTAGGCCACAATAGATTACATTTCAAATCAGATTCAGGTCAGGTTTGCCAAGTTGTTTTCTTTTTGATTTTTTTTAATTGGGTTGGGGGAGAAGGAGGAAGAAATAACTGGAAAAAATGACTCTTAATGAGTTTCCTCCCACAGAATAAAATATGCTTCAAGTTGCACTGCAATCACACAAATGAAAATAGAGAATCAGTAAGACAAACCGTCCACTACAATCTTATTTAAGAAGGTCCAAAAGTGCTCTGCAAAAACCATGAAACAACAAATACATGTATATACATCTGAATCTCTCCATATTTTAGCTGATAAACTGTAAGAATCAAAGTTTTGCTGGCTCTTCAGTCTTGTCACACCCACTAATAGGGGAAGAGGTGAGAGGAGGAAAAACACTTCCAAGGCTCTGTCCTGCTGCATCCCCTTCTCTTTTCATTCTATAGTTTGTCATTTGGTGATCTCATGAGCTCTTGTTCGTTCAGTTATCAGTTTAATGCAGATAATTCCCAGATTTATAAACCTAGACTAAGTCCCTCTATTGCACTAGTTATGCATTACCAACTGAATGTTCCATTGGCATCTAAATCTCAACATGTCCAAAATACAATTCATTCCATTTCCTTCCAATGCCCCACCTCCCTGCTTCCAAACTTCACCTCCCACTTTTGAGGCCACTATCATGCTTCTTCCTGGTCACAAAGGCCTTTAACCCTGGGTTATCTTTAATTCCTCTTGCTCATGCCACATATCCGATCTACTGAAAAATCTTATCATTCTCCTTCTGAATAACCTACAGTAGTTCCATTATCTAGAGATCTATGGTCAAATATCATTTTGTCCAATCTGACCCTTTTTTCTCTTTTAAGTCTTTTAGTATTTTGTTTTCATCTCTACACATAGTATACACTCTACATACAGTGAGATTAACCTACTGGATAGTTCTCCTATTTTGTACTCTATTCCCCTCCATGCTAGCAGAGCTCTACCTCCTGACCTCTACCTCTAAGTTTCCCTATCTTATACCAGAAATCATCAAAGTTTCCATTTTCTACAGAAGACCTTTCCCAGTTTCACTTAAATAGTAGCATCTTTCTCTCCCTGATTGCCTTCAATACTCCATAGGTTTGTCTTTCTGTCTGTTTCCTCTCTCTCTCTCTACACACACACATATAGAGAGAGATATAAAGAGTGATATATGTTTTGTTGTTTGTTTTTTGTTTACAAAATGCTTACTAATTACCAGACAATGTATTAAGCAAGAAGGATATAAAGAAAGCTAAAACTAGTTGCTGAGGTCAGGGAGTTTACTTCTTAACGAGCAAGACAACATGTAAATAACTAAGTATATACAAGATATGTAGATTAGATAGAGAAAAGATAGATCTATATATCTATATCTATAAAATCTCTATGTGTTTATAGAGGGACAGGAAGACATATATTTAGATATATATGAAAGATATTGATTATACACTTGAAGGCAGAGGCTAATTTTAGCCACCTTTCTATGCTCTTTGCTTAATGTTTGCCTGGCAATTAATATGCAATTCATAAATGCTAAGTCGTTGATTGACTCATTAAAAACAACAAAACAAACAAAACAAAACAAGCAAAACACTGTATTACTTGGTCACCAAACTTTTGACTGAACCAAACTTAACTCTGTTATTCATTCAGTAATAAACTTTCCATTTCTTTGCTGAGTGGGTATTTGAAGCCTTCAATGTTTAAAGACACAACTTTGTTAAAGTGGGGTCTAGAGTCTGTGGAATTTAAAAACTCCTTTTCACTACTAAAATAATTTTGTTGTTGCTCAGTCATTTCAGTGGTGTTCAACTCTTCACAACTCCATTTGGGAATTTCTTGGCATAGATACTAAAATGTCTTGCCATTTCTTTTTCCAGCTCATTTTACAGATGAGGAAATTGAGGCAACCCATATTAAGTGACTTGGGTCACACAGCTAGTAAGTATTGAGGCTGGATTTGAATACAGGTCTTCCTGACTCCAGGCTTGGCACTCTATTCAGTGTACTTCATAGCTAAATAACTAAAATAATGGAGTCCACACACACACACACACACACACACACACACAGATCATTTATGTATAGAAGTTAATCATAAACACAATCTTATTCAGTACAAAAGTTCTGTCACAATTAGATAATTCCAAGAACATTCCTAGTGAAACTAGAACGAGAAAAATAATATAATAAAAATAGAAGAGATTGGTCAACATATATATGTCAAGTTATATTCATTGTTAATGACATTGGATCTACCATATTTGGATTCTAATACTTTAGATATGCTCTAAAGAAGTGAAGATAGCACTAACACAGATAAAGAGAAGGAGAAACAGTTGGTTCCATTCAAGTATACACAGAGGAAATCTGTGCTAGAGACAAGACAATTTGAAAGCATTGAGGGACCAGTTTTTATGATGTGTTAAGCAAAAACATCCAACAATTGGGGAGCGAAAACAATGATACCCAAAAAGAGAAAACAAAAGGATATCAGTAACCGCTGAGCCATATGGCTACTTTTTCATATTTGTAAAACCTTTATGAAAATGCATTAAAAATGTATCCAAGGTATATTTGATGAAAATATTAGAAGACAATGAGAAGGCCTTTACAAATGATTTTACATAGTAGACTATATATTCAAAGTATACACAATTGTTTAAATGTATAAAGCAGATATTCTTACTGGAGAAAAAAAATACCTTGGTCTCTAAACCATGGAAGTCAGAATGGTATGTTTATGGATCCACTGAAGTATTCTAAACATTGTAACTCTGAACAGAAGCCAAAAATTTGAATACAAAAAGGGGTGGAGGGAATCATCTTTGAACTCTACTCCATTTTCTAAAATGTGTATCTTTTTCTGAGCTATTTTTTTTTCTGTATACTTTTTTCTCATTTTGTTGCTGTTATTATTCAAATACTTAGGTTTTTATAGAATCTCACTGATTTGTATCCTTCCTCCAAAGCAAATTACATCCCACTCATGCTAGTCCATCCTGCATGACTCTTGTCCATGTTTTTCTATAAATTCACCACAAAAGGGAGAGTGACACTCCCAGCACCTTCTTTACTTCATTCTGACATCACAAGAACTTGAGATGTCTACCTGTTTGCCATAAGCTATGTGATGTGCCATCTTTTATTTTTTTGAACATATATTTTCATAATGATATCTTTCACTTCTGTTCTTCTTGGAATTATATTCTTTGTCACCTGTTGTAGCCCATTCACACTGATCATTCCACTCTTCATAGTCTTCTGTTTCTTACTCATTTAAAAATTGTCATAAGATAGAGTTGTTGTTACTGTTACACAACTATATTTTTTAAAGAAAATTTGGTTCTTTTTTTCTTTACTTTGCATTACTTCCAATAATTTCCCATATTTCTTTACATCTATCATATTTTTCATGGTGCCATAATTTTTAATTTTACTCATTTTCCCATATTTTGTTCTGTTATTTCCAAATCTCTGGACACATAGGTATTTCAAGTTTCACTAAATCATTTATTTGTTTGCTATTTCACATAAAGCTGCTTTTAATATTTCTTGTACTACTGACTTTTTAATTTCAATAGTATCATTAAAGATAAAGTTGTAACAGAATGTCACTTGAACACAGAATATCAACCGCTCTGTAAGTTTCATAATATATTACCATTTTGCAATCCAAAACAATCACATCACAGCTCTGCCAGCACTAAAACTCTATTTCTCTAAAGCTGCCACAACATTGAACTTTATTTCCCATTTGAATCATCATATGAATATATCTTAAAGTTTTATTCTCTGATTATTGGTTGAATATTTTAAGTAGTTAGCAACAATTTGCGTATCATCTTTTGCAACCTGACTATTCATACCACTTCAAAATTTATCACTTACAGAACTAACTTTATTCTTACATATTGAAGTAGTATGCTATTCTAGATGTCACCTAACCATGGCAAAATCATCCCAACCAGCAATTTCTTGTTCTGGATAATATTCTATTGATAAAGCAGCCTAGGAAAAATACATATACACATATATGTGTATATATGCATACATACACACATATATTTTTAAAGGGCTGAGGACATAAATTCACTACTGCTTTATACTGAGTTTGTAATCTTCTAAAATCCTTAGAACTCCCCCCACAAAGAAATGGTTTTCTCTGTTCTTTTTTCCCCTTTCCTAGAAGTATAAAACTTATTTAAAACTAATCATAAAACTTTAAAAGTTTTCCCAATTAAATTTATTTCACTTACCTTAAATTTATGTTTTTTATATCTGATCTTGGTCATCCAATGGCTATCAGGAAATAATCTAAAATATCAGGAAATGTCTAAAATATAAGTTATGATTGTGTAGCCTTTAGGTGCTCTCAGTAAAATCAAGTTATCAAATCAGGAAAACTACATCTATGCCATTGAAATCAAAATATTTCATGTTATCTGAGGCTATATTGTGTTCAATTCTAGGTACTATATTTTTAGAATTGTAGATAAGGGAGAGTGTGTCAGAATGAGGGTCGCCAGGAAGGTGAAAGCTCTAGAGAATATATTACATGAAAATCAGTTGAAAGAATTGAGATTGTTTGGCTGAGAAAACACTTGGGGGGATGGGGAACAATGTAGATGCCTTAAAATATCTGAAGAGTAGAGCCATTTAGAACTATAGCCAAAGGGCTATAAAACCATGCAAATACTTTGACCTAGCAGTACCACTACTAGGTCTGTATCCAAAAAGAGATTTTTTTTAAAAAAAGGGAAAAGGACCTGTGTGTGTGGAGGGGTAGGTGTGGATGTGAGAATGATGAAGGCAATGTGTGATACAGAGTGGTAGACTAATAATAGACTTGTCTTCTCCAAGTTAAATATTCACATTCAATAAAAGTGGCAGCCTCAAGGCTAGATGATTCCCAGAAGACTTAATCTCAACAGATTAGCATTACTCCCAGTGGGAGCAGTTCATTGATAAGTTAGAAAGAAAACTGAGTAACAGTTGTCAATAGTGAAGCAGAAAAAGATTGAGCAGCTAAAATTATGGGGAAATTCAGAAGCTGCTAAATGAAAAACAAGAACTCTACAGCGTTTACCAGTAGGATAGTTCACTTCTTTCTAAGAAGAAAAGAAGATCTTTTCTAAGAAGACTTCATCAAAAGAAAAAATACAAGTGAAGCTTACAAAGATGCATGATTCCTGCCTCAATAACAAGGTAGAAGAACTTGTTTTACATGGATAGTAACAATTCAAGGAGCTCTTTTGATACCCTGACAGCTATTTATGGGCCAAAGATTTCTGGTCCTTCTCAACTACTCAGTGCTAATGGAGGCTCATTAATTAGTGACAAGGACAGGATCTTGGAGAGATAGGCTGAACACTTCCATAATGATTTCAATAGACCATGATCATTTAATTAAGACTGACCTTAAAATGTTCCCTTTGTTTAAATGAATTCTAAAAGCAGCAGCATTTTTTTTCTTGTGATCAGTGTCTTACTGTTGTTACCAATGTTAGATTTCATTACAACACCTTTTTGACTAAGAAACTTAGTGATATGTAGGAATTCTGTAATAACTAGGAATTTTGTTTGTTATAGTAATTTGGGAATTTATGTTACTTAAGGATATCTTACAATGAATCTCAATTTTAAAGGTTTATTTCTTGTTTTAAGGTGGAAAAAAAGCTATCATTTAAAAGTTCTTAACTAATTTTCTTCAGAAAATTTTAATGATTATTTCTTAACATCAGGATAAATTTTAAACCTGTTTTAAAAGGGGAAACACTTTAAGAAGGTATGTTTAAAATGGTCTTTTTGTGATTTTTAAAAGGCCTATTCTAAATTAATGTAATGAGTTTATATATCTTGCTGTTTTGATCTGAAAGTGCAGTCATTTCATGGCCTAAGCAAGAGTTGAAATTGGTGTTTGAGCTTATAAGATTTAATTCCTGAAGCATCCCTTTCCTCCAGAATAAGCATAATTGGAGAAGAGTAAGCAAACTTATGGAAGAGAATGCAAATCCATCTGCCTGTGACATTTGTTTCTTCTAGGCTCAGTGTACTCCATTTGTAGATGACAGCTCAAGCTGGATACTAACCTCTGCCCAAGGCCATGACCCTGGACCGGGCATCGACCAAGTTATGGACCCAACTCCTTGAATGAGGGACCCTGGAAGGCAAGGATGGCTCTACGTCCTCTCTCAGCATGAAGAAGTTCCAGAAGCTGAGACCTTTGTCCCTTACCCCAAATGATTTTGGGTCCCATCTAGTTAAGGGGGAATAATGGGGCGTTGGAGTGCTTGTGCTTGGACCCTAAATCTAACACTTCTCCTTAGCCTCTGATTGAGTGCCTGTGCCTGGACCCCAGTTCTAAAATCACACCTACCTACTTGGTGATCCTGGTAGCTTGCCATTATAAACGGGCCATATCATATCCCCTACTATCCACAAGCAACAGGTCTGATAGAATGAATGGACTCTTAAAAGGAACATTGAAAATGAGGGGAAATTATAGTTAAAGTTTGGGTAAAAAGTAAGCCCACACATAGACAAGGGCCACCAAAATTATCGCTGAAAGGGAAAATAATACTGTACTAGTTTGCTATTCTGGTGCATTATTGTGTTTTAGCACCACTGCTGTTATTAATCATGTCTGGTGGGCAGATTATCTCCATTTTATAACACCTGCCCAACCACTAAGATGCCCCTCTTCAGAGGGGTGTCAGAGTCCCTAATAGCTGTGTTAATGTAACCCAGAGTATGCAAAAACTAATTCTACATTATATTACTTTTCCTTTATTTAAAACATGCACTTGATGCAAAAGAGCTTGGTATGACACCTTGCTTGGTAGAGCAAGAAAAGCTTTGGGCATAGTAGATTTTATAGATCTTGAGACCCTTTCCAGCAGACTGCATAGTGCTGGACAGGATGTGTCCCAAGCTTCAATTATTAATGCTCGGTGGCTACCCATGACGATCTTACCCCACCAACCTACTCTAAATTATCAGAAACAATTTCTGACTGTTTTTAATGCCTCAACCCTTGCTACTTTACATGCCTATACTGATGTTTCCTTGCCATTTAATTAGACCCAATGTTCTATGGAAAATATGTATGTTACTACAAAAAGAAAATGCCCAAAGGGTGTTACAGACAGGAGACTCCCAACTAGGGAACATTGTATTCAAAGAATATGTACCCCTAGATCATTGGATATCAAATACTGTCTAGCAATTCATGTATTGACGCTATTATGCACTTCAATGTGTGCTCTGTTGTTATGATGTGTAACTTCCATGTTATCCCTTTTGTATTACATAATTACTTTACTTTCTAAGTGTCTATACTAGTTGTAATCATGGACTTGTATGTGGAATGGCCACGCAATGGATGGAACCCTGTCTGCTAAACCATTCTTCCAATCTATGTGACCTTAGCATGTATCCCACATCTGATTTTTTCTTTCAGTGTGTCTGTATTGTCTCTGATAGCCCTTTTTACTGTATGTTTAACAGGTGTGTCATATTTCCATTGGCAGCATGATGAATTCTGCTTTTCTCCTGACCAAGTGGATGATGTAACTCTTGGGTACCTTAACTTTTGTCTTTACCTTCTACCTATTTCCTCTTTAGAGCTTAGGCAACTATTGAAAAATAATCAAAGAGCGCTCAATGAACATCGAATACCAACTCTTATAGTTGTGAGCAAACTACTAGAGGCCTCACATTTAGTCAAGTCTTCGTTGTAGTGCTTGTAATTTTGTGTCTATGTAATTGTTTCACGTTCTGTCGAATGAAACAAATGCACACCAAAATGATCCCTAAAGTTTTCACGGCCTACACTTAAATTTGTCAGATCTTAAGGCCGAATGAATGATAAATCATTATAGAAGATCCTCCATATTACAGTGTAGGCCCAGCTCTCCCTTCCCCCACTTCCCCAGCTCCTGCAGATCCTTAGACTCTCTGGCTTGGAATAAAGAATCAAACATTCCTTTCCAGCTAGGAGACTGAAAGGTCCTGAATAAGAATGCATCTCTCAGACAGACCTCTCTGACTGATAAGCCTTGAATCAAGAATAGAACACACTCCGGCAAAGAGAGTGATATGTCCTGAACAAAGAACAGGAAATATTTCTGAAACTGCTTTTTGAGGACCTACCCAGTTCTCAAAAAAAAAAAAATGACTGACGGGATCTTCCCCTCCCAAGGGGAGCAGCTACCTTCTGTGGAGGAGAACATCTGGGACAGTTAGCAGTAAGTCTTCCTTGCTCAGGACCCTATAAAAGTCATCATGTGGCACATGCACATTGGAACTTCACCCATAGAAAGGACGCTTTGCCTGGGACTATGTTCAGAAAGACAAACCAAGGTAGCTGTAAAAAAGGGGTTCTCCAGCATAGGAAAAGCCTTGGGAGCAGGTGCTGAATGTGAAGTGTATGCTGTATGTTGTGTGTGTGTCCTTTGCCATTGTTGCTGCATTTGTAGAAAAGAGAGGGGTTCCCCAGCTTGGAGAAACCTTGGGTGGCGGTGTTCCTCTGAACAGGTGTTGCCTCTGTGTGTCTGTGTCTCTGTCTTTGTCACTGTGTCAACTGTGTAGTAGGAATTGTTAAATAATGTGGTTGCAGAGTTAATAGAGTATTTCCCACGTCTTTCAATAAAAACTTTGTTCTGTAGGGAGAGTGCCTTATTGCCAGTGCAAATCTGAATCCGAACGTAACCTAGCATAATCGAACACCCAATCACAGAGGAAACTGACAACATTTGAGTTCCAGGGGTGAAGTGATCTTCCAAGAGGAAGAGTTTCCTAGGGTGATTTGGAGAATACCACAATGCAGTGTGGTGGGTAAAAACAACCCAGAACCTTGGACTCTAAATACAACATTTATTTAATGCATACTATATACCTCAGACACTGGGGTAGGCACTAAGAATACAACACAATGAAGAGTCTTCATCTTCAGAACTCTTACATTCTACTTAGAAGAAACAGTATGTACCCATATGTCAGTGAAAAAAAAGATTTGCAAAGTTATTACAAAATGGAAGTTAGGTGGCACAATGGGTAGAGTATTGGGGTTGGAGTCAGGAAGACATGTACATGAGTTCAAATCTGGCCTCAGACGCTTACTATCTCTGACCCTGGGCAAATCACTTAACCCTGTTTTTTCTTAGTTTCCTTATCTGTAAAACTAGCTGGAGAAGGAAATGGCAAATTACTCCTATATCTTTGCCAAGAAAACTCCAAACAGGGTAAAAAAAAAAATTGGACACTGCTGAAAAATGACTGAACATGACAAAATGACTTGATGGAAAGGGTACTAGAAGTTGGAGTTATCAGGAAAGATCTCATGTGACCTGATCTTTGAAGGAAACTAGTAAAAGAATTTGAGTCAAAGATACAAAACATTCCAAGTGTTGGAATGAATATGGATGACAATGGCAATTATGAGAACAAGCAAGGAGGGCAGTTTGGCTAAAATGAAGAGTAAAAGAGAAATGAGTAAGACGACTGGAAAAATAGACTGACTAAATTTTGAAGGGCTTTAAAAGTCAAATCAAGGAATTTGTGTATTACATTATATAAGACAGAATGGGTTTTATATAGCTAGAACTTCTTGAGCAAGGGAGTAGCATAGTCAGACCTACTTTAGGAATAGTTTTTTGAAAGCCGTATGAAGGATGAAATGGAGAAGGAAGAGAATGGAGGCAGAGAAACCAATTAGGAGGCTAGTACAAAAGTCCAGATGAAACTGAAAAGATCTAAGTTTTGGTCTTGTTGGTGGAAAGAAATGACTGGATTTGAGAGCCATTGTAGAGGTTGAATCAACAAGGCATGACCTATGATTGGATATAGAGGATGGACAGTGAACAGTAAAGGAAAATTCTTTGGTTGTTACCTTAGTTGACAGGAAGGAGGGTAGTGCTCTTAAAAGAAATATTGCTTTAATACAATTAGCATCAAGAGAAAAGAAATAGAATTGCTATATTTTTTTCTCACATCATAAAGACAGTAAGAATGACAGTCTTTCCTCTTAATTGTTTTAAGTCAAAAGCAAAAGTTTAATCCTCTCGGATTAATCCTCTCAGATCAGCCTGTCAAATACATGAAAACAACTATTATATCTAACCAAAATCTAAATGTCTCAAATTTCTTTAAAGGATCCTCACATGTCATCCTCTCAACCTTCAACATCAAGGTTATTTTCAGGATACACTCCAGTTTACTAATATCATTTTAGAAATGTAGTCCCCACAACACACAACACACAAGAATATGATACTTCATATGTGATTTAACCACAGCAGGATACAGAAGGAATAGCTTTCCTTAGTATTAAACACAAGGTTTCTCATCCTGAGCCTAAGATACAATCTTAGGCTCAGGATGAGAAACCCTGTGTATAAGTTTTCATAGCTGACAAATCAATGTCATTGATCCATACTTTTCACAACATACCACACCCCCCATTTCTTTTAGCCAGACAAGCTATTATGTAGTTATAATTCTCCCAACTTGTACTTAAGAAATAGATTTTTTTGAAGCTTCCTGTGAATTTATATTTGTCTCTAAAATTACAGACCCAGAATTCTAACTGCCAAGATATTTTTGAATCTTAAACATTATCCTGTGTGTTAACAATTGCTCCCAGCTTTGTGTCATCTACAAACTTAATTAATACGCCATCTAGACCTTTATCTAAGTGCCTGATAAAAAAATGTTCAATATCAGAGAGACACAAGTAAATATACCAGCAGGATTCTATGCAAGATTTCCCTTCCAGCTCACATCAGACTAAGATTGTTATGTTTTACATGTAGACATTCAACCTGTTCAAATAATATCTAATTGTACTATTATCTAACCCACATCTATCTTTTCCAAAACAAAGTGAGATATATTTTGTCAATGATTATTAATTGTTTTCCTTGCAATAGATCCAAAAGATTATTTCTTCCTAATCCTCTAATTTGCTTATAATGTAACTTTTTATATCTAAGTGTGTCCATTTCAAGCATATCTTACTATGTGGTATCAGGTATTGGTCTACACATAATTTCTGCCACAGTTTTCTAAGCATGTTTTTTTTTTTTCCTGTAACAGATAGTGGGTTTTTAATCTCAGTAATGGTTCTTTGGTCTTGTCAAAATTTCAGCTATTATGTTTGTTTCCTTAACTTATTGAAAATTATTTCCCTTAGAGAGTTTTATCCTTTTTTTTTATTTTCAAATGAATTCTCTTAGGATATTTTTGCTCCAAATTAATCATGTTTGTTTGATAAAAGCAGCACAGAGTACATAAATTGATTTAGTATTTTTTTGTTATATTGACAGCCTACTGTAATCAATTAATATTCTACAAGTATTTGGGTTTCTATTACCATTAAGAACATTCTGTAGTTGTATTCATGTAATTCATTTGTGTATCTAGGTAGGTAAACTGCCAAGAATTTTAGAAATTTTGAAGTTATTTTAAAAAACACAAAGAATTTGTGGGTATGGGGGATTGAGCCAAGATGGCAGCTGGAAATCAGGGACTACCATGAGCTCCCTGCCAAGTCCCTCCAAAAACCTATAAAAAATGGCTCTGAACAAATTCTAGAACTGCAGAAACCACAGGGTAGCAAAGAGAAGCAGGGCTCTAGCCCAGGACAACCTGGGTGGTCTCTGGGTAAGGTCTATCCTGCATGGAGTAGGGAGCAGAAGGGAGTGGAGCCGAGTCCAGCATGGTCAGCATGGACCAACCAGACTAGGAGCTGGGTGGAGCATGAGTCAGTGAGCTGCGGCAGTTACCAGACTTCTCAACCCACAAATATCAAGGACAGAATAGGTTAGTGGGAGAAGCTGCTGGGGACCGTGATAGAGTTTGCGGTTCAGCCACCTCCCTGGGGGCAGCAGAGGTGGGGCAGCTTTAGAACTACAGCTGCAGTTGCTTCTGGCCCCAGGGCCAGCTGGTGGGAGGAATTAAGTGGCAGATCAGAGCAGAAGTGAAGAGCTTGCTGAAGATCTAAGTCCAGTCTTGGTTGGGCGTTCTTGGGGAAGGAGGAGTGCTGGTGTGGCAGAGTTGGTGCATCCCCTCAGCCTTGGAACATAGAACTCTTCACTCTACAAGCAGTCATACCCCACTGAAAAACTCAAGGGTCATACGAGTTGTCTGGGAACATGGCCAGGCAGCGAAAATGCACCCAGATTCAGTCTCAGACTCTGGAATCCTTCTTTGGTGACAAAGAAGATCAAAACATACAGCCAGAAGAAGTCAACAAAGTCAACAACAGCCTACAACAAAAGCCTCCCAGAAAAACATGAACTGGTCTCAGGCCATGGAAGAGCTCAAAAAGGATTTAGAAAAGCAAGTTAGAGAAGTAGAGGAAAAATTGGGAAGAGAAATGAGAAGGATGTGAGAAAACCATGAAAAACAAGTCAATGACTTGCTAAAGGAGACCCCAAAAAATACTGAAAAATATA
>CM053623.1:270805824-270840116 GCA_028646595.1 Phalanger gymnotis
GGGGGGGGTGGAAATGGGGAGAAAAATCTGTAATTCAAACGCATGTGAAAATTAATGCTGAAAACTAAAGATGTTAATAAAAAAAATTAAAAAAAAAAGAATAACTTGCATTTATGGAGAGCTTTAAGCCTTAGAAAGGAATTAATGTAATTTGATTTGTTTGTCATACAAGACAGGTGAATATAGTTGTTGTTGTTGTTGTTGTTGTTGTTTTTTAGAAAAATGACAAATGCTGCAAGTATTCAAGGAAAAGAGATACAATAATGCAGTGTTAGTGAATGTGTACAAACATTGTGGAAAGCAATTCAGAATTATATACAAAAAGGTACTAAATAATGTGTCCCCATTGACCCAGCCTTACTGCTACTAGGCCTATAACTACAAGAGATGAAAGAATTGGGAAAAAAATTCCATGTTTATGAAAATATTTATAGCAGATCTTTTGGTTGTGGCAAAGTTTAAAAAAAATAAAAAGCCCAGGAACCTAAGGGATTGTTTTCAGGTTGTAACTAAGAAGGGAATAGAAACAGTGTAGGAGAGTGCTCTGACATCAGAAAGACCTACATTCAAATCTTTTCCCTGAAAAAAATATTGATTAGACGACAATGGGAAATTAAAATACAGTCAGTATGCCTCAGGAAATTATCCAAGGATGTAGGTTAAAGGTGACTTGACAATGAGCGTTTTATGAAAAGAGATGGGCTTCCCCCATTTCCATGTGGAGAATCAACATTTTGGGGTGAAAATAGAGGCATGACGTTCTTTTAGACTTCTTGATATTTCATTGTTTCATTTGTTGGAAGCTCCTATTTGATTGTGGGCTCCTCTGACCCTTTTGTCAAAGATTTACACCTACAATTTAGTCATAACCAAAGATACTCATTTGAAATATACTTAGCTTGAGCTAGGGTGATTTTCTTTATGTATGTGTGTGTGTATATATACACACATATGTATGTATACACTTACACATATAAACAATATATATATGCATAAAATATATGGCATACATAAATGCATACATGCATGATATGTAAAATATATATTGTATGTATGTGTATATATACTTAGATATATGCATAGATATATGTATATATACATATAAAATTGAAATAAAATTTATTTTTTGCCCTAAGTAAACTAGTTTTCAACTATCGAACTATTATGAATTATGTATAATTGCCATATTAAGATCAATACTTTTAATAGTTGAAAAAAGTGATTTTGGGAAGTGTCCATTTATTTTCTGCTTTTTGGCAGGGCAGTTGGGGTTAAGTGACTTGCCCAAGGTCAAGGGAAGTGTCATTTTAAAAAGACTGATAGCTATAGGTCAATGAATATAGGCCAAACATGATAGTGTACTTAGATTTGCTACTAAAAAAGAATACTATATTTAGTCAAATTCTAAAATTAAATACTAGGTCTATTCTTTAGCTTCATGACTATCTCCAAATGAAACACTTCAATGGCAAGTATGTCCAAATTAATTGGGGAGGCTGGAGAAAAGGAAGACATACATTTCATACATCCCTTGAGGATCCAAGAAATTTTTATTTTCTAATGGAGAAACTTAAAAATTTTGCTCTGGGAACTAATCCAAAGAGATTTTGACATTGCTCATTGCAAGACTGTCTAAAAGGATCCATATACTGTTGTCAAGGCAATAATTTCAAACTGTATCCCAACTGTGATGATTGTAACAATGTGACCTATAATCAAGTCTTCAAGGAATCGCAAATACAAATTGAATTAATATGCAAAAAGATGGTGTAGATTCATAAAATAAAGAAATAAAGTAGGTCCATAAAAAGAGACATGAAAATATGCAAGAGGTAAGCCAAACTGAATATATATGTGTATGTATGTATGTATGCATGTATGTATGTATGTATTGTGCAGTTGTTTTCAATTGCATCATACCTCAGTGATCTCATTTGGAGTTTTCTTGGCAGAGGTACTAGAGTAGTTTTCCATGTCCTTTTCCAGCTCATTTTACAGATGAAGAAACTGATATAAAGAGTTAAGTGATTTGCCCAGTGATTTGAACAGCTAGTAAGTTTCTGTGGCCATATTTGAACTCATGAAAATGAGTCTTTCTGACTTCGGGCCTGGCAACTATCCACTGTGCCTTATAACTGTATCATGTACTGCATGTGTGCATATGTGCATTATGAATATGTGTATATATGTATGTGTTTGTACACACATATGTATACCTACACACATACATGCACATTTATATATGTAAATAATATACATGCATGTGTGTGTGTATGTGTGTGTGTGTGTGTATAAAATCACCTGCTATTTTTTCCCCAGATATGTCATACCATGGTCTGGAGATGAGAGAGCAGACGAATCACTATTGCAGGAAGTAATATTATGTGATAGGAAAATGTCATGTGGTTCAGAAAAGCCTTAAGCCTAAAGTGGTATGATTCCCATTCTATAGAATTCCACTGCTTAAATAAAAACTACATGCAGTCAAAACACAGTATATTGGTTTTCCCAGTGCATGTGTGTGTCTCTTTTTGTAGTACAATAACATTAAATAGGATTGCCTTTTTTAAGTACTAGCACAAGCTTAATAAAGGCAATATCTAAAAATAATATAGTGAATTCCTAAGCAAGCAGGGATCAGTGTCTAGCAAATTGCCATGTACATGTAGAGGATTAATAGATATTCTTTTGATGATGATCATGAAGAAAAAAATGCAAAGTTACTCTATTTCTCTTCTTTTTATGTTGAAGTAGTCAAATTGAAAATTCTGTAACACAGTAGCAATACAGTGGATATGGTATACCACCAAAAGACTAGCTCATGAGATTAAATCAATTTATTTGGAATCGCTATGTATGAAACAAACAACAAAAAGTAAAGCCATTCCTTGTTCTTTGAAATGAAAGGAAGGAAGGAAGGAAGGAGAGAAACAAGGAAAAAAGGAAAGAGAGAAAGAAGGAAGGAAGGAGAGCAAAAAGGAGAGGGAGGGGGGAGAAAATCTACCAAAATGAAAGATGTCAAATATTAAATTTTTGTTTAAAATATCAAAGTTTCACTAACTGGGCATAAATTACCTCTATGTCATTCACCAAGCCAAATAATAATTCAAAAGTGAAAAGTAATGTCTGAACTTCCACGGTAAAATGTTCTTTTAATTAGCTAATGTTGTAAAATGCTTTGGAGATGATAAGTGCTAAGCATCCAATGAATAATGGCTTAATAATGACCTATTCACTCAGTGTCATAAAAACTCTAGCTAAGGAAGCATCACTAGGAAACTGAAATAGCTAATTTTTTGGATCCATCTTCTATTTCATCCTCGAGGGGTGAACAGTCCTGGCTTTTCCTCAGAGTTCAGAGTTAATTTCTCCTCTCTAAGAACTGTGTACAAACTGGCTCCAAGACTAAAATGTATGGCCTCTTTTTTTTTTTGGCAACTTATGGTTATAGAGTATTTCCTAGAGTACAGAGTTGTTAATCAATTGTCTAAGGTCACACAGCTAACATGTCAAAAGGATTTGAACCCAGACTTTGAGTTCTGTTACACAGGAAATGCTTAATATCATATGTTGTTTCATATATAATAAAGGAGTCCTCATTGTCACCCACTATAAGAGATATGTAGTATTCCAGAGGAAGTTATAACAAAAAGTGAATCATATTATTTCTTTTCGGTCTTAATGTAAACAGTATAAAAAGATCAAAGTATCATGGTGTTCGTATTTTGTCACTTCTATAATTGTAGCTTCCAGTTCTTTCAAGGTTGGGTTTCGACCAGAATATTTCCCAAAGTAATAAAGTTGATTTTAGAGGCAACGTGGGTCCCTCAAAATCAGGAAAACTGAGGCACAAATCCTGCTTTTGACACTCCTGACTGTGTGAACATGGGCAAATCACAACCTCTCACTACCACTCTCTAATATGAAGTCTTACTTTTTTTATGAGTCAACGGACTCCTTTGGTAATCTAGTGAAGAGTGAAAACTCTCAAAAGAATGATATTTAAATGTGTTACATATTTATGCATGTGTATATATGTAATAAATACATACACATATATGTAGGAGCATACACATTTATGTTTATTTATTATGCATATATATATATCATATATGCATATAGTATGCAGTTATAAAAGAAACCAATTATATTGAAATAAAGGCATACTTTTTCCCATTCAAGTTATTAGTTATCCCACTCCCAGCAGAAAATCATTCTAACAGGAGAGCTCATTACAAAATAGGGACACAGAAAATATTCTGCAGTTACTTGCATAGTTGGGCTTAGCACATCCTATTAACCATTCCCACGAGGCACAAGAGTTCATAGATATTGTCAGAACAAGCATTGCTTTATAGTTTTAGCTGTTTTCCTCAGTTTCTCTCAGTACCTATTCTGTAGTGTCTGTAAGTAGGTGACAATGTTTTCTAGGGATGATGATGATGACGATGACGATGATGCCATTTACGTAGTGTCTTCAGGTTTTCAAAGCACTCTACATACCCAATTCTGTTAGTTTACTCAAGAACTATTTGAGATAGGTATTATTATCATATCCATTGTGCAGACAAAGAAACCTAAAGAATAGAGAGATTAAGTGATTCACTGTCATGTATAGTTAGTAGGAGGTTCATATTCAGGTCTTCCATAGCCCAAGATCACCTCTCTATTAAAGAAGGGAGAGTTGGTCTCTGGGGTTATAGTCCAACCCCATGGAAGACTGAGTCCAAAGAGATATTGAATGTATAACATAAATCAAATTATTTAGCTTTCTCCTCAGTTGGGAGACAACAGCAGTGGTGTTACTGGATGACACACCTCTTCATCTCCCTGAATTAAGAACAATGATTCCCTTATCTCCTATTGTTCACTGTTGTTAGAGCAAAAGAACAAACCAGATATAATGGCAGAGTGCAGCTCATCATGGATACTAGGACCCAGTACCCATCTTTATAATATGCTTAACATCTTACAGAAGTAATGTATGGATATAGTTATCACTACCTCAATTCCCAATATAGGTATGATTCATCTCTTGAATACTAAGAGGTGGAGGGATAAAGATAGAGACAGGGATAGGACTGTAAGGAACTCTAAGGATGAGAAAACTCTATATATCTCTATCTCTCTATCTAGACAGAAAGACACAGATATAAAGACAGAGAGAGAGAGAGAGAGAGAGAGAGAGAGAGAGAGAGAGAGAGAGAGAGAGAGAGTTGACTCATTGTATGTATCATATAGTCCTAAAGAGTTTCGTACAGCGGTATTGTCAAACTCAAATAGGAATGAGGGCCACCAAGTCATACATAAGGATGTCTGAGGGCAGCATATTGACTTATAAAACCACATAATAACATTATCTATGCTTTATCATATGTTTATTTGTTGTGTTAAATGTTTCTCAATTACGTTTTAATCTGGTTCCCCCTAAACTTCAAAGTGCTGTGAGGAGCATGTGACACTCTATCAATGTGTTTGACACCTCTGATCTAGAGCACCAAGAAGGTAAATGATGTGTCCAATGACACTGCCAGTGTGACTTGAACTGTCTGTATGTCTACTTTCCCCAGAAGATTAGGAAGAAAATATTAGAAATTATTATTATTGAACCATTTACAGTGATAACTGAGGGATTCTGGCAAACAGGGGAGATAGTCACAGAACTTATAAAGAGGCAAAATTAAGACCACTCACCACTGGGTAGAATTTAATTTAATTTGATAAATATTGTTAAGCACCTAAGGGGCAGCTAGATGGCAGAGTGGATAGAATGCTGGACCTGGAGTCAGGAATGCTCATCCTCTTAAGTTAAAATCTAGCCTTAGACATTTCCTAGCTGTGCAACCCTGGAAAAGTCACTTAACCCTATTTTCCTCAGTTGCCTTATCTGTACAAAGAGGTGGAGAAGGAAATGGCAAACCACTCCAGTATCTCTGCCAAAAAAAAAAAAACTTCAAATCAGTTCACAAAGAGTCGCACATGACTAAAACAATTGAACAACAATAACAACAGCAAACATAGTGTGTGGAAAGCCAGGGGCAAGTAGGAATGTGAAGAACTACAAAATACAGAAAAAAAATATCATGCTCTGTTCCTGAATTTCATATTAGGGGTATGACTTGCAAAAGTAAATAATACATAGAAAAAGGAAAAGTAAATAATAGGGATGTAATAAATAGTATTTATGTGATGCCTAAAATGTGCTAGATATAATGCTAAGATCTTTACATATGTTGTCTCATTTAATCCTCACAACAACCCTGAGAGGTAAGTGCTGTTATTATCCCCCTTTTGCACTTGAGGAAACTCAGGGTGAGTGACTTGCTCATGATCACACAGTTAGTAAGTGAGTGGAACTCAGGCCTTCCTGACTCTCGGTCTAAAGTTCTAACCATTGTGCAACTTAGGGGCTTATCCATCAAATCAATCAAAGGATATAACGAGGTCTGAGGGGATGAATGTCATTACAGCTTCATGGATCATGGAAGTCTTACTGGCTGGGATAACGGTTATGCCATAAGCTCAATATAAGTCAATAGTATGATTAACCCACACCCCAAAACTAAAAAAAGATTAGGTTATATGGAGAGAAATAGCATCCAGAACTCAGCAATACCTCAGTAATCTTCCCTTGTCAGGCCACATTATATTTTTTTTATTTCTATATACTACATTTTGGAAAGATGTCTAGAAAAAGGCAAAATAGTGAAGGGAGCAGAGATCTTGTCATTTGAAAACGAGATGAATGGAATAAAGATGTTCATTTTGGGGAAAAGAAGTGAGGTAGAAAAAGATATTGTATTTTAAAATATTGAAAGGTCTGTCATGTTGAAGAGGACTCCAGTCTAATCAATCCCAAGAAGCAGAAGAGCAATGGATAGAAGTTTCAAAGAGTCAAATTTAGGTTTGGTATAAGAAAAGCTTCTTACCAGTCAACACTACAAAAAAGTAGAATGAGGGGCAGGTAGGTGTAGGTGACTCAGTGAGTAGAGCATTGGCTATGAAGTCAGGAGGACCTGAGTTCAAATGTGGCATCAGACACTTGACCCACTTATTAGCTGTGTGACCTTGGGCAAGTCACTTAACCTCAATTGTCCTGCCTTCCCCCCTGCAAAAAAAAATGTAGAATGAGCTGACTATTCATTAAATGCATTTTAGCATAGCTAGATGTCCACTTGTCAATGATGTGGCATATGGGATTCTTTTCAGTTATGGTTTAGATTAAATGCCTCTGAAACTCTATCCAACTTTGAGATTACTTACCAATGGTAGGCTTGAATTCAACAGGCAGGAATGGGAGGTTGAGTAGTGTGCATTCTGATCATGAAGAAACCTTAAATATAAGCACACTGCTGGGAATACATAGACTATAAAAAATCAAATTTGTCAAAAGAAGATACTGTATGATTCACTGGAGATATTATGCAGAAGATATAGAAGTCTATGATTCTATTGTCCCTTTTAAAAATGTCTCTGTCCATTGCCAAAAGACTCATAATAGAAAATGAAATCCACATCCAGAGAAAGAACTATGTAGTCTGAATGCAGATTGAAGCATACTATTTTCACATGTTTGTGTGTGATTTTTCCTTTTGTTCTGTTTCTTCTTTCTCAACATGACTAATGTGGAAACCTGTTACATGATTGAACACGTATAAGCTATATTAGATTGCTTGCTATCTTGGGGTGGGGGGATAGGAAGAAGGAAGGAGGAAAAATTTGAAACTCAAAATCTTATGAAAAATGAATGCTGAGAACTATCTTTATATGTAATTGGAAAAAAGCAAAATATTATTTACTAAAAAATCTTTATCTACAATGAGAGAAGCTACCAGTTAGCAATTCTACCTGCATCCTTTTTGCTTTATACACTTTAAAGAAATGTATATATGGTGACTATAATCCCATGTAAGAAGTTCCGTCCTATAAGTTTTTATTGCTCTAAAATTCATTGAACAGAGGGAGGAATACATTTTCAAGGTACATGATGTATTTTAATAAAATCTGCCTTTTTGGGTCCTCATCCCTCCACTGATTAATGTACCTAAGATGCTCAGAAAGAATATCGATGTGAGCCCCCAAGCTATAAATGTTTCATTTATCATATGCCTTCTATCCAATCATGAAAAAAATTACAAGATGATAAAATATTAAATGTTTTAGAACTCTCTTTTCTTCTTACTTGAAAGGAGCTGATTTGAGCATAAAGCCTTTCTTTCTTTGAAAATTCATCATTCTAACAGAACAAAAAGTAGAAATTTTTCTTTCACCTTATCTGAAGACCATGTGAGTCACTGGTCCCATTAACAGATTATTCATTCTGCCGCACCTTCAAATGATCCAAGAGATGGAAATATCCAAAGTCAGACATGCACAATTGGATTTTATTTTGTATTGGACATCAGAGAAACAACCTATAGAAAGCAAATTGGCCCCTCTTTCTTCAAATTCCTATTAGTGTTTGGACAGTACAGTAAATTAGAGCATGAGAATTCCTCAGAAGTTTTCTGATGAGAACTATGACCTCTACGAGTGTAACTAGATGGATGGAAAAGGGAATTCATATGTAGATTTCTTAGAACAAACTTTAAAAGAAATCAACAATATACCCACCGTTGGGGAAAAAAATTGGCGAGAATACTACCCTCCACTATCCTCTATCAAAATACAAAAAGAAAAGTCAACATCTGTCTGAAACACAAGAATTTGTTAAGTAAGAGATGAAACATAGATCTAGCTCACTGTAAGAAATTTTATGTAGGCTGATTCCTAACTACCTCATAAAAAGGTCTGTGGAAAGCTTGTGAAAAGTAGGCAGCCAGGTGTTCCCAACTTGCAATCTGCATTCTTCTGGCAAAGAATATGGAGAAGTTGCTGAGTGGATGGCCTGAGTTTATCCTTTCAAGTCTAAATTAAAGGGAGTGTTCAAATCCCTCTGGATTTCTCCCCAGGGTGTGAATTTCTAGTACCATAAAGATTACGATTTCTTCATAATACATGTTTCATTTGTTTTTTTTTCTCACACAACAGATTGTATTACATGTTGGGATTAAAGTCTATCTTTGCATTTTGAAAAGAAAAAGGAAACCTCATTTTGGGGGGAGTTAACACCTAACTCCCAATCCTCATATATTTGTTGTCCATATAATGGTTTTCAAATTTACTTAGTTCTGTGGAAAACAAAATACCACTAGGTAGCTGAAACTATTTGGTCTTTTAAAATTATAGAGGTGAAGTCATTCAATAAGAATTTATTAGGTGCTTACTAAGTATTGGGACCTGAATATCAGATGACAAAAATAAAAAATCCCTAAATTAATTTACATTCTATTTCTCAGTGAGTGAAACATTAGTAAGGCAGCTAGTGGCCCAGTGTATAGAGTGCTGGGTCTCAAGGCAGGAAGACCCATCTTCATGATTTCAAATCTGGCCTGGGACATTTGCTAGCTGCATTATACTGGGCAAGTCACTTAACCCTGTTTGCCTCAGTTTCCTCATCTGTAAAATGAGCTGGAGAAGGAAATAGCAAATCATTCCACTATTTTTGACAAGAAACCCCAAATGGGGTCATGTAGAGTCAGACGCAACTGAACAACAAACAACAAAAAAGGATTCTTTAGTGATTAAAGTTAAAAGATAACATTTGATCACGTAATCTAGAACCTGAAGGGACCTTACAGATCATTTTAACACAATGTATTCCTGTTATAAATGAAGCACACTGATACTTAAGGAGTTTGTGAAAAATTTAATTGCTCGAGGTTATATATGAATTAAGAAATAAATCTCAGATTCAACCCAAATAAAACACTTAATACTATTTTTGTTTACTTTCTAAGAGTTTTAATGCCATTCTTTTGTTTACTTATTAAGATTCTGATCATAGCTTTCTATTAAATTGACTCATTCTGGAAAATGATTCTGAGTTCAAACAAAGATGTACTGAGAGAAGGTTAAATTAGCTGACAAAGTAGAGGGAAGTCAAGGCCTTGTTTAATAAGCAACTTGAGGAATCTTCCTTCAGAAATGCCTTTATTTTTCTGGTAGCCACAAATATGTGATGTGATTATTTGTCAAATTTCCCGTTCCATTCATCCAGGATTCTCAGAGGAGTGTCTTTTCAGCCACTCCACTGGCTCTGCCCCTTTATTAGGCTGGGCCGTGTGCCTACAAACAAGTCATTTGTTTTGGCACCACCAGCAGCCGCTTCTCTTCTTTCCTATCTCTTGAATATGATTCATCAAATCATTATTATCAAACTCATAAGTTGAAATATATCCTTGGTTAGGTGGGATGGCTCTCCAGGAGGAGGCAGAGAAGGAATTCTGGGAGAAATTTAGTTGATGTATAAACAAAATATATCAATAAAATTATTTATTTTACATACATTGAAACTAAATCTTTCTCTTTATTGCTTACATCCACCATTCCTTTTTCTCCCCTCTGGGCCCAAGCAGATCAAGTTTTAATCCACCTTCCTCTGGAGAGCTCCTCAAATATTTATTGTGTTTCCTCTAAGATGTCTCACTTAAGCAACATCCATCTGACATATTCTTGCCACTTTTTGCCCACCTGGTTGCTCCTCTCTCAACATAGCTCTTCTTAAAATGCTATATCCTACACTCAACAAGATAATCCAAATATATAACTGTATCACCTTGAAATTGCCAAGGAGTTCAGGGTGCTGGAAAGCCTACTGGTTTGGGCTAAGGCATTCCCTCTTTCTTGATCACCATGAGAAATCTACCCTAAACCAAGGATAATTAGGGGTTGATGTAATTCCTTAAACTCTTTCTATCCTAAGGGATTGTTAGTAGCTGAAGGCACAGGAAACACAAGCAACACCTGCCGTAACATAGGTAGGAAGATATGTTGGGCAACTAATATGCTGTAGAAAAAAATCAATAAAAAAGCCTTTTAAAAGGAAAAATAACTCAAAATTATTTCTAGAGTGCTCTGTAACCTAATGGATATTATTCCCTTAAAGTTTTAGAACATTGGATCCCAATGACCTCAGCATAAAATGGGCCATTTGTGGTCACAAAACTGTAGCTGAATGGGACCTCATCATCAAATAATCATTTTACAGAAGAAACTGAGATATAGAAAGTGACTTGCCCAATGTCCTTCTGAAAACAAGTGCTGATAGTAGAATTCGAACTCAAGTCTCTTGGCTCTAGAGCCAGTGCTTTCCCCAATGTACTGTAGTGATTAAAAGTAGAAAGAGTGAGTGTTCTTCTCTATCTATACTTGAATGGTTTCATCTCCTTTTTTGATGTGTGAATTTGTCCCTAGGACTCCTAACTCAAAATTTGGTGTTTTATTTTGTTTTAACTGTTGTTATTTGCCCTTCATTTATATCACTGCCTCTATGCCTTGGGATGGGTCCAACAACAAATGAAAATAGGTAAGGGAGGCAATACAGCAGCCTTCTTGTTCCAGGAAATCTCACATACATGCTGCTACCAGGTTTAGTCATTTGTTTATGATGGTCAAGGATGATGCGCACAAAATAAGGATCTATAAATTGATTAGCAGAGAAGATTATGGCTACAACTGTACTGTGCTGGAGTCCACATCATCTGGTTCCAGATTGGATTGTATAGATGGGTCTGATTTGATGATTTCTAGTTTTTAGAGATGGATTTTTCCCCCTTGCCACGTGACAACAGAGTCTAAGGAATAGTATATCTTTAAAATGGAGATACTAATAATCATATTACATTCTGTTTTTGAGACAGGGTAGAATGAGGTCATTAATGTAAAATACTTTATGAATAACTACATAAAGTCAATGTGTTATTATAATTGTGATTTTTAAAATTATTGTATGAATTATTACATAGCCAACACATACGCCTGATAAAAGCTTATTGAAGGAAGTCTTACCTTAATATCAATGCCATTTTCAAATCAGGCTGTTTCTTCTCTAGCCTTCAACATCATCTTCCCATTGGAATTTGGATCCATTCCATGGATATTAGATTCTTATGGATGAACCTTGGCCTTATCTTCCTCCAAGTCCAATACAGCAAGTACTTTCTGGGCATTTTAAATCAGGCTGCCATGAAGGATGTCCCAATCCCTTTTGTTTTCCTCTAGTAGAATGTAAGTTCTTTGAAAGCAGGGAGAATCTTGCTTTCTTTCATTTCTGTGCCATGGGCCTGCCGCTGAGTCTGAGGCATAATAAGTGCTTCATATTTTTTTCTTACTTTCATTTATTCACCTATACTGTAGAAGCTGATTCCCCAGAGAATATAATAAAAGATGCTCTGTCTTGAGAACCAAACAGAATCACAAAATTCTGCTCACGATGATGAGAAAAGCACCTACTCAGAACAGTCTCCAACAATGCTAATCCAGATCCTAGGCTGTCTTCAGCAGGAGTGACTGAATCAGAGATCTGCAAACATCACATCAGGAATTTGTCTAGACTTAGGAAAGTCATGGAGAAAATGTTAACATTCAGGTTAAACTTGCACGTGTGCCCAACTTTTTTTTAAGGTTGGCTCTTATACATATGCTAGCACACCCTGACACTGAGCCAACTGCCCAATCTATGGAATGACTTTTAGTTCCCATTACCAATTTCCTCACACTCTCTTTCCCCTTCTGCTATGATGAGTTTTTCTGTTAAGTATAACTGCTAATGAGTGTAATTCTCATAGATATATGTGAACCTGTTTGCTTCTTTTTAAGCAACTCTCTATTGGAACCTTGGACATTTAGCTGAGATAACTCCATCACTACTACCTTGAAGTCTTCTTCAAGCCTTGTTTCTTCCCTTGAGTATGGTCCAGGGCTCTTAGATGTTTCCCTGGCAATGATGTCAAAAGAGTCTTCAGTGTTATTCCCCTTTTATGATTTCTTCTGTATCCATTCACTTGCATTTAGTTTAGCTCTACATCAAGACATTCATATATCTGAAGCCACAGGGGAAGAAATCTTAAAAATTATAATGCTCTTCAGGTTTTCAAGGTAACTGCTCATTTGGTATGTAAATTCTTAACAACATATTTGCATGATTTTAGAGTTTCAACTATGAGAATTTATAATCAGAAAATCAAGACTTGACAATTAAGAGAAAGAAAGAAAAAGACTAATCCAGGATAATGTTTTTGGATACTTACTAAGCTTCTGTGAGATATTAAAAAAAATAGGAAACTATCCTCAGTCAATTTCCTCCCTTCTAGGGATACCAAAATGCACAAATACCGAGGATTTCCTTGTCTTGCAAGAGAATGATGTGTTCCTTGTTATTTTATCAGAATAAAGGCAACAGTCAAAGATTAGCATTTTCTCATCACTTTTATCAATGCACTAACCCTTTAAAAACAACACACACATATATGCACACATATACGTGTATACTTATGCATAAAAGTTACTTGTTACAGGACTTGGAAAGCAGAAAAAAACTACCAGTCTCCTTCTATACCAATGGAGTAGAAAAAGGTCATTTCTTCACCATTTGAATGGAGAAAGGATATAGAGTGAAAGACAGATGATGTGCTGTGGGCAAGATGAAGGAAATTATCCTCAGAGTATTAGCAAAAGGTCCTACAAAATCAATCCATATTAATGTGTCAACCTCCTTAATCCATCACCATTAGGGTACATACACCTTCCTTGGTGAGTTCTTATTTTCAAAAAGTTAGAGGACGTATTCATTTATTCTTGCTTTGGGGCTTCAAACTTCCAAGTTAGACAAACGTCTCTGGTTTGTGAAAGATTTCTATTTTTAATGGATTTACCCTTTTGACTATTAAAATAATCACTACATCATGTTGCTTAAAACTGGGTGGAGCCATGTCCTATCTTATGACCCAAAGGAAATAAGTTTCTGGAAGAAATATAGATGATATCTAAACAATAAAGGCAATACCAATGAAATGTCAACTGATAAAGAAGAGAAATTCTAAGCTTCCATATATAGGTGCATTTAAGTAGCTCATATTAAGTTGGCACATAGCATAGAATCCCAGTTGTCATTGCTGTAGATATTTCTCCTTTCCCCTTACACTGGCTTAGAAACTTGACTGCTACATATTAAATTGATCTCTGGATATGCCATTAAGTGTATACTCTGATTAGTTCATCACATTTTCTCATTCTATAGCATTTTTGTTTCTCCCAAAGAATCTTCACAGAAGATTTATCCAGGGTGCTATAACGTTTTCTCTAGATCATTATGATATTTTCTGGGTGCCAACACATCACTTGGAAGATTCAATTTTTATTCCTCACTTCTGCAACATGAATGACCCATCTTCTTTTCTAATCATGCTTCTTTGACAGTATATATTAAGTCTTAATGCCATTTCTTGCACATAGATTGACGCTGAAAATATGGTACATTTTCCCTCCTATCTCCCCATTTCCCTTTGAATCAGCCACAACTTTGACTTTCAAGACACTGTTGTTTTTCAATATTCATTACCATATAGAATTGCTGGAAAGATGTTTGTCTTAAGAAAGAAGTGTGTTTTTGTTGTTGTTTTCATCAGGGAAGAGCTCAGCTTTTGAAATCAATGGATGATTTCCCAAGTGTGATCCAGCTTCCTCTCCTCTAGTTCAATTTTGGACCCAAATTATTTTCTTCCTATAACACTTGTCATAAGTGTGTATGTATATATGTATGTATGTGTATGTATATGTATACACACATATGTACACATATATGTATGTATGTGTGTGTATACTGCTAAAGTAACTCAATAGAATGATTGTATACTGTAGTCTAGATTATAAGAATTATTTATCTATTTAATTTTTCCTGGTTGGATTGTTGTGCCTATCTATTAAGGTAGATTTCATTGAAGAGGGACTGTGATGTTTTGAGAATTGAAATAATAAGCACGTTATTACATATATATATGTATATATGTACATATATATATGTAAACATCTAGAATACCATATAATGAATAGAGAATGTCTCTTCCTTGGGATCTTGGGAAGTCTTCCTCCACAACCTTTGCCTAGCATATATCTCTATATCATATACCTCAATTGAAGTTAATTATTAAAAGGTCATTTTATAGAGCAATTTATGTTTTCATTTGTCATGGATTAACAACATATGTATGAGATTACTTGTTGGAGCCTTACCTCTAAAGCTGAATTTTATTCAAGTCAAAAGATTTTTTTTTTAAATTTTGTTTTGTTTGCAATCATAAAACAAGACATGCCACGGGATCTTGTATTCTTCTTGCCTTTTAAATCAACTGTGAATCTGTGAAGGTATAGTTTCACATAAAAAATTGAAAAAATATTGCTGCTTTTGCTGAATGTTGTATCATTCCTGCTGCATGGGGTTCTACATTCAGTATCTTCAATACTCCAGGGGTCAATTACTTGATTTCTCCTATCATCTTTGGAATGTCATGTGTGGGGAACAAAAGATAGTTCAATTTGGCTAGACCAATGCTTGAAGGAAAATAATGTGTGATAAGGCTGGAACTAGGTTGCAAAAGGCTCAAGTATCAATTAGAGATTCAATTTTGTTCTAGAAGCAAGAAGGAGGCACTAGAGCTTCTTGAATGGGGGAGGACATTAGGAATATAACTGTTACAGCTGTGTGAAGCTAAAGCCATCATGAGAAGGATAGAGACATGATACAGGTAGACCAATTAGGAGCTATTGCAATAATCAGGTAAGAGATGATGAGGTTCTGAACATGTCTTGTATGGTGGCTGTGTGAATGAAGAGAAGGAGACAGCTGTGGGAGTCATCATGGAGTTATAACCAACAAGGTTTGACAACTAATTGAAAATGAAAGGTGGGAAGCTAGGGAAAATGAGTTAAGAATAAATGAGAATACTTATGAATGAAAGGATGGTGTGGAATGGCTACAGTTTCTCAGAATAGTATCCTCAACTTAACAACTGATTAGAAATTTTCACTATTATTTAATTTGTCATATTCTCTTATTCTATTATACCACCTTTTAACAATGCAAACCATGGCATTTAAAGCTAGAAGGGGCCTTAGCTATCATCATGTCCCAATCTCTCATTTTAAAAATTAGGTAATTAGGTCCAATGAATTGAAATGACTCACCCAATTTCATACAGAGTAAGTATTAGAGAAAGTATTTACAACTAGTCTTCCAGCTCCAAATTACTTTCAGAAATGTACAGGCAGAATGAAATAAATCTTAGTGTGTGTACACATAGGTAAATACATGTACGTATATGCTTAAGTGTATAAGGTTGGGGGATTGTGTTTTTTTCATGTTTTTAAAAATCCTCTTTAGTGGACACTTTAGTTAATTAATTTTTAAAGTTTGACTGTGATGAACTTAGAGCAATGAGAAGCAACTTTCTTATCATGACTGCCTTTGTACCCAACACATGTCAGGCACCTATGGACAAAACTCAGTACTTTTGGTCCAGTCACAGAGAAAATGTGCACAGCAGAATTTTGAAGGAAAGGGTTAATTATGAGAAATGATTCGTCTGGTCCTATTCTCTTCTTTCCTCACTCATGGCTACAATCTTCATAAAAACTACTTGGAATTTTCTTACTATTCTTTTCTTTAAATAGATAAGGAAGAGATTCCATTATTCCCCACTTGTATAAGCATGTCATAGAAATATTCTAGGAACCTTATCTGCATTGTAGACACTGGTAATTTAGGTCTACTGATGGTGAAAGCAATAACTTTCATATCGATAGTGCTTTATATTCATAATCTTATTTTAGTCTCAATTACAAGAAAGGTTGACTAAGTATTATTTTCCCCATTTTTTCAGAAGAAACAAATTGAAGTTCAGAGAGTCATTTGAAAGAGAAATTTTTGAGCTCAGAAACAAATCCAGATGTCACTCTTTTACTTACATCAAATTATCCAAGGTAGAAAAAAAATCTTCCTTGATCCTACAGTCAGAAATTGTATTCTCATAACATGACAATGCAACTGCAGAATCCCCCAGTGGGCACTACAATGTAGAAATATAGATGCCATTCTGTCTTCAGCTTCTACTTGATTTGCTTCAGGTCTTGTGAAGACTGCTATAAGTTGAGCTGATGGGTCCCAGGAATCCCTTTCCCAGACAGTGCTTTTAGCAATCTAACCATAGATTCATACTTACTTTCATCTTTAGGTATGTGGTTTATTATTTAAAAGAAATACAGTGGGTTGTTTGTTTGTTTGTTTGGGGGGGGAGATTCTGGAAGCTTCTTAGGAAAAGAAGAAAATAGACAATAAGTTACTGCAGTCTGGAAACAGCCTCGAAGGCAATGCTGGAAGATTAAACTCTAGGCCCTTAGCCAAGACTTTCTTTTATTCTCCACCTCTGGAAAGCCATGTCTGCTCAAGAAAAGGGCTGCTCGGGAGGTCAATGTACATAAGTTGACACAAAGGCAATTGAAGCACCAGAAAAGTGAAACAATAAGCTCTTCTCCAAAGAACAGCACAGTAACACTGAAGACTCTCAGGTTAATGCCTCTGGTCTGTTCTGTTTAGAATCTTGCCTATTATATGGCCTGTGATCCTTGGTGGAAACTGGCCTCTTTCCCATAAGAAAGATAAAGTATCCTATGAGTAAATATAGTGACATTAAATTTCTTAAGTGCCTTTTGGAATACATTCATCAAAATAGAATTTGGTGATATGCTTTGGTGGTATAGATACCTCTCTTTAGTCTGACTTTCCCTTATGAGACAGTAAATTAAGAAAAAAGAAATATACAAAATATTTTAATTATAGGTTTTAATAGAAGAATAATAGGATAAAAAGAAGATAGAAAAGACTTTGAAGATCATTTAGTCCAGTATAATCCTTCAGAGAAGACATCTGACTCAGAAAAAAGGGAAGAAACTTGTTCAAGGTAATGTAAATTAACCATCATATTTGCTACTGGGTTGTTTTTGTTGTTGTTTTTGTTTGTTTGCTTCACTTAGAATTTTTAGGGTGTATAAGTTCGTTAAGGGTACAGTTTCTTTTATTTTTATCTTAGATTCTGTAACAACAATGCTGTTTGCAGCTACTGTGGCTGTGTAAGGCTGATAACACCATCACACAGGAAGGCTGTTAACACAGGTTCTTTGATCTGCTTTTCTAAGGAAATCAACTTTAAGGGGTTAATAACCTTACTTTAATTAAACATACATATATGATTCACTTAATTCAAGGGGAAAAAGTAAGCAACCTGAACTTCAAAGCAAATACAAACAAAACTTACAAAGAGAGAAAATAACACAAATCAACAGAAAGGCTTCTGTCTGACCATAGCAATACATACATAGTTACTAGAGAGAGAAGCACCAATATCTGGATTTTCAAAGCTGGGGGGAGCTCCTTAATGGGTACCCAGAGTCTTGTTTGGCCAAGTACCAGGAACAGTCTTCCAATGAGAGAGCCCCAAGCAAAATGCTAAGTTTAGAGTATATATGCACTTCTTCAGGGTCAGAAGGCATCAAAACCATGTGACTCAAACCCATGTGACCTAGGCCTTTCTGTGACTTAAGCAGGTCATCAAAGACTCATATTCAATTGAAGGCTTGATTGAAACAAAGCAAGACTCAATCAAAGGCACTTGAGTGCCTTAGCTCCGAGAAGCACTCGAACAAAAAAGACAACAAAAAGTCCCACTTTACTCGTCATTACAGATCCCTACCTTCCAACTCTTAGCATGGTGCTTTACATATTTTGGTCAGAGCTCTTGGCCTGGGATTTCATAAGTGTGAGAAAACTCCATTTGAAAATTCAATCAACACTTGTTCTAGAACTTTATGCCTTATAGCCCATAAAAAATTGGTGGGTTTCAGTTTCTTTATCATGGGATAAATAAATAAATAAATAAATAAATAAATAAATAAATAAATAAATAAATAAATAAATAAAATGAATAATTCAATGACAGAACATAGCAACAAGTGCCAAATTAAACTATGTTATGTGGCTTCTGCCTCCTGGAAGTTTTTTTATTGAAGTTATCTAAAAGGTTCAAATTTAGTTATGGTGTTCTAGGAATGCTATGATCCTATCTCCATAACTCATTTTTTTGCCTTCGTGTCAGCTTCCTCTCTCTCTATTTTGTCTATGTTCTCAACTCTCTAGTTTGTACTTTTTCCCTTCCTCCATTGAGTCATATCATTAATTCAATCAACATCGAATATCCTCTCATGACTTCCTTGCCTAGAATGCAATCATGTCTTAATCTGTCTTTTAGAATTCCTGGTTTTCTTTAATATTTACCTCCAGTGCCAATTCCTTATGAGTCTTTTTTTCCTCCCTCAACTAACTTCTAAAATGATTTCATATATATTTGATATGAGAGGATGCATAGTGTAATGGATACCATGGTATAATGGAGCCAAACAACTTTTGGTTCAAATTCTGCCTCTCCTGTCATATTGATTGCATGATCCTGGACCAATATCTTAAGCTCTCAGTGTCCCCCAGATAACTCTATTAGATTTTAAGTTATGTAAAAATTTGCTGATGTATCAGCAGAGAGAGTTTTCTCATCTAGAATTTCCCTATGCCAATGAAGTAATAGGTCTAGTCCCCATTTGTATAATTTCCTTTTGTTAAGAAATATAACATAAGCTATATGAGGGCAAGGGCTCTTCCATTTTTATTTTCATATTGATAGTGTCTGATTTGCTACATAAAACATAGTAGGTATGTATTCAATGGAAGAAACACACATACACACACACACACACATAAATAATCTTTAGGCCTAGGTAAGTTCTGCAAACATTTCAAATAGCAAAGTAAGCCACCCTCTATGCCATCCTCCTCTTAACTCCTTTCTCAACTTGATCTCCTCTTTTCCAAAACAGACATCCCCAGGTATTCAAGAGATCTTCACGTGGCAATGACTAATGATCATTCACCATCTACTTTGGATGTTTTCCACTTTATCAGTGTCTTTCTCAAAATGTAATACACATAACTAAACATAATACCCAAGCTGTTATCTAAAAAGAGGAAATTACAAGAGGACTCTCATTTTCTTATATCTAGGAGCTATGTATTTCTTTTTTAATTTTTAAATTTTCCTATTACATGTAAAAATTTTTAACATTCATTTTTAAAAATTTTAAGTACCAAAATCTTTGCTTCTTTCCTTCCTTCTCTCCCCTCTCACTTCATAGATAAGGCAAGCAATTGATATAGGTTACACATGTGCAGTCATGTAAAACATTTCATATTAGTCATATTGTGAAAGAAAACAAGCAAATAAAGAAAAAAAAGTTTTTAAAAGTATGCATTCAGACTCTATCAGTTCTTTCTCTGGAGGTGGATATCATTTTTCATCATTAGTTCTTTGGGATTGTCTTATATCATTGTATTGCCAAGAATAAGTGATTCACAGGTGTCCATCATACAATATTGCTGTTACTGTGTACACTGTTTTCCTGATTCTGCTCACTTCACTTTAAATCAGTTAATGTAAGTCTTTTCAGGTTTTCCCAAAAGCATTTTGCTTATCATTTCTTATATAACAATAGTATTCCATCACAGTCATATATCTCCATTTGTTCAGCCATTCTTCAACTGGTGGCCATCCCCTCAATTTCTAATTCTTTGCCACAACAAGAAGAGTTGCTATAAATATTTTTGAACATATAATATTTTTTGAATATTTGTCCTTTTCCTTTTTTAAACAACTTTTTTGTGGGGTGGAGGCAAGATGGTGGAGTAAAAGCAGGGACTTTTTTGAGCTCTCCCCATAACCCCTCCAAATACCTGTAAAAATTACTCTAAACAAATTCTAGAAGTGCAGAACCTACAAAATGACAGAGAGAAACAAATTTGTAGCCTAAGACAACCTGGAAGGTCAACAAGAAAGGTCTATTGCACCCCACTGAGAGAGGAGCACAGCTCAGCATGGACCATGCTGACATAGATTGGGCTGGAGCAGGCCTCAGAGGACTCAATAACTGGAAGCTATGGGAGTGTACAGACTCCTCAATCTACAAATGCCAAAGACAAGATAGAAGATCAGTGGGAAAATTCTGTTGGACCTAGGGGAGAGAGGAGCATGGTCCAGCCCCAGTCCTGGAATGGAGGAGGTAGCAGTGGTAGCTGCTGCTGCTTCCAGAGCTCCTGGCCCACAGAGCAGCAAGTCAGAGGGCCATTTCAAGGATCTCTTTGTTGGTGCAGAGGCAAGATTCTCTTGCTTTGTCATACATGGATCTGAGTTGCAGTCCTGGGTGGCTGTCCTGGGGTGAGGAGGAGCATTGATGTGGCAGAGCTTACACCTGTGGTGGAGAGGGAATGCTCCTTAGAGTTCCAAGACAGAAAAGAGTGCTTGTGGTCACTCACAGACCAGAGCACAGGCCAGGAAACATGTCTTCTTTGATCATACCACTTGGAAGAACTGAAAATTTATAGGCCCCTAGAGGTATCTCTGAAAATAACAGCACAAAACCCCTGAAGTTTGGGACAGGACACCTACACACTGGAAACAGAGTCCTACAAAGATGTAGAAAGTCAAGTATTTGGCTGGGAAAATGAGCACACAGTGGGCAAAAATCTCAGACTATAGAATCTTACTTTGATGACAAAGAAGATCAAAACATTCAACCAAAAGAAGACAACAAAGTCAAAGCTCCTACATCCAATACCTACAAGAAAAATACGAATTGGTCACAGGTCATGGAAGAGTTCAAAAAATATTTGAAAATCAAGCAGGAGAAGTAGAGGAAAAATTGGGAAGAGAAATGAGAGTGATGCAAGGAAATCATGAAAAAGGAGTCAACAACTTGCTAAAGGAGACCTAAAAAAATACTAAAGAAAATAAAACCTCAAAAAATAGACTAACCTAAATGGCAAAAGAGGTCCAAAAAGCCAATGGGAAGAATTCTTTAAGAAGCAGAATTGGCCAAATGGAAAAGGAGGTCCAAAAGCTCACTAAAGAAAATAATTCCTTAAAAATTAGAATGGAGCAAATGAAAGCTAATGACTTTATGAAAAGTCAAGAAATAATAAAACAAAACCAAAAGAATGAAAAAAGAAGACAATGTGAAATATCTTATGGGAAAAATCAATGATCTGGAAAATAGATCCAGAAAAGAGAATTTTAAAATTATTGGATGACCTGAAATCCATAATCAAAAAAAAAAAAAAAGCCTAGACCTCATCTTTCAAGAAATTATCAAGGAAAACTGCCCTGATATTCTAGAACCAGAGGGGAAAATAGAAATTGAAGTAATCCACCAATTACCTCTTGAAAGAGATCCCAAAAGGGGGTAGGCTTTGGGGGAGGGGGTAGGTAGAAGCAAACAGTTTTGAAAAGGAACAGGGTCAAAGGAGAGAATAGAATAAATGGGGGTAGGTTACGATGGAGGGAAATGTAGTTAGTCTTTCACAAAATGACTATTATGGAAGTATTTTGCATGACTATACATGTATAACCTATATTGAATTGCTTGCCTTCTCAATGAGGGTGGGGAAGGAAGAAGGTAGAGAATTTGAAACTCATAAGTTTTAAAAACAAATGTTAAAAATTGTTTTTACATGCAACTGGAAAATGAGATATACAGGAAATGGGGTTTAGAAATCTATGCTGCCCTACAGTAGGGGGGAAGAGGATAAGAAGGGTAGTGATAGAAGGGAGAGTAGACTAGGAGTAGGGGTAATAAGAATGCATGCCATATTGGGGTGGGGGAGGGGAGAGATGGGGAGAAAATTTGGAACTCAAAATCTTATGGACATAAATGTTGAAAACTTAAATAAATTAATTGACATTACTTCTCCCTTAAAAAAAACATTTTTTGGGATATGAACCTAGTTGTTCTATTGTTGGATCAAAGAATATGCATGGCTTTATAACCTTTTGGACATAGTTCCACATTGCTCTCCATAATAGATGGATCAGTTCACAATTCCACTAATAGTAGCTTTGCCTCTCTTACTGTAACCTAAGGTCATATAATCTTTATGGTTGTCATATCACGCTATTTATTCTGTGTGTGTGTGTGTGTGTGTGTGTGTGTATAAATAAATGCCTTTTGTTTTCTATCATGTTTGTTTTGAAATATCTCCCTCTTCTCCCACCAGGCCAGTAAAGTTTTCCCTTATGACAAAGACTCTAAAAGAAAAACAAAAACAAAAATAGTAAAGCAAAACTTACTGATACCTTGGCAATAAATGCAATATGTCATACTTAGAGTCTCCCATTGGAGTGAAGGGAGAAAGATCATTTCCTCAACTCTTTTCGAAGGTCAAACTTGTCATTTTAATTAAACTGTGTGTTTATTTTATTGCTCTTCCCAATTATTTATGTTGTTACAGTTTTCGTATATAGCATTTCTTCATTCTGTTTACTTAACTCAGCATGTTGTCTGACATTTGCCTAACGCTTGTCAATTAATTGATTAAAACTTATATGAATCTTTCCATATTTCTCAAAATTTTTCATATTTACCATATGTTATGGTATTGTAATTGTTCGTTATATTGCTATATAACAGTTTTTTTAGCCATTTACCAATAAAGGCATGTACTTTCCCCCCAAATTTTTGCCACCAAATAAAGTATTACTATGATTATTTTGTTATATATGGAACCTCTCTTTCTCTCATTGACTACCTTCAAGTATACTTCTACACATATCTCTAAGTCACTTAAAAATAAAAATATAAATCCAAATTACTTTTCAGGATCATTAGACTAGTTTAAAGATCTGCCAACATACACCTTTGACATCAATTGAGTTTACATTATAATAAAACATATAGATCTTACTTTTCCTACAACCTGCTCTATAAACATTCCCCTCTACTTTGTACTTGAGAAGATATTTTTAGCCCAAGTGTAAAATTTTACATTAATCTCTTTTAGTCTTATTAGATCCATCCCAATGTTCATCTAGACATCTAAAATATTTCTGAATCCTGACTTCCATGTTTTAACTATCCATCCATCACTTAATCTTTACATGACTGAGACTATATCCCACTAATTGATTAAGCTCTTAAACATGGGACCCACCATATAGTCCTCAGACAATTCACTGGAGATTTCTTTCCAAGTTTATATTGAACCATTAATCATTACTGAGTTTCGATAGTCAACCAATTCTAAGTTCATCTCATTTTGCTACCATTTGTCCCACATCTTTTCAACTTTTCCTCATAATATATAGTCAAATATTTGAACTAGATAAAATATAAAAACTAGATATTCTCATCTATTCACCATTCCTCTTATCTACCATTTTAGTAAAACAGTTTAAAAAATAAAATAGGTCTTATAAGAACCAGTATTTTGTTTACTTTTACATGAAGCCAAGATTAATGAGATATTAAGAGGGCACCTAGATGGCATTAATGAATTTATGTCAACAGGCCCAGATAAGTTATATCTCAAGGTTCCAAGCAAATAAATAGACTCAATTGTGGTGTCATAGTCAATGATCTTAAAAAAATAAAAGCTAATGGGAAAGATGCCACAGGAGTGGAGAAATGTAAATATTAAACTGATTTTTCAAACAGGGAAAAAATGGAGCCTGAAAATGATAGTGTGGTGAGATTGATTCCTAGCAACATTCTGAACTTGGGCATGTTGATATATGTCACCAGCATATGTCACCAGACTATTTTCCCCACACACAATTGAGAACCAGACACAACTCTCAGGTAAAATCTGTAGGATACATCATCAAATGTGAGGCACCAACTTGAGGTATTCTCTGTCCTTATTCCACAGCAATATATAATTCAACTTGTGACCAAATAAAATATCCAATATAAAACAGACATGTCTCATGGGACAACATTTTTTCCTCCTCATCTCCTTCAGTATGCAGAACCAGATGTACATCCCTTTCTCTGCCCCTGTTGATAAGAAAATATAGGGTTCATTCATGCATCCTTACTTATTCTGTTAATTATTCTCATTGCCATATCTTTCTGCCATGCTGCAATCCTGTCTGGATTGAATACCCTTGGTAATACATAGACTCTCAGAGCACCCATTTTACATCAGACTTGGCATTTGTGACATTACTACAGAACTAAATTCCATTCTGGGAAAATGGGATAGAACTATATTTAGAGCTGTCCAGCATTTGTCTAATGGTTTTCAATGGACCATAAGATCACACCAGAAATAGATGTGATGTGACCTTGTTGATAACTACCAACCCCTAAAATCTTTGGTCAGCCTATTTTTTTTTTCCCAAATGACACTGATGGTAAAATATATGAGATAAAAATTGTTTATTGCTGACAAGAGCTTATTGGTGGGGGAGGGGAATCATTAAAGCTATGATAGTCATAAATCCTTCTAGGATAGGAAAAGAACATGTGCAAGCTATATATACACACACACACACACACGTGTGTGTATATATGTACATATATATATATATATACACACACACACATACACACACACAGAGAAAAAGAGAGAGAGAGAGAGAGCTATAAAAGTGTAGTATGTCAGCCAAATTTTTTTTTGGATCTCAGTTAACATTCATTCATAATACTGTAGTATTGAGAAAAGAGATTATTGTCCTACTCTATCCTAACTTCGGTCAATCTTCATCTAAAGTATCATATCTAGTGAGCATTGTATAGTAGGAAGGTCACTGAGAATGTTGAAGAGGTTCTAGAAGGCCATGGCAACAATGGTGAGGGGAGCTAAGACCAACCATTCTTTTCTGATGTTTTTTGAAAGTCAGTTTCAGCTCCAAGAAAAGGCCATTTGAAGTGACACAAGAGCTATTTTAAAATATCTAAAGGAAGGAAATATGAATGAATAATAGACTTGCCCTTATTGGGACCAGAAAGCAGAACTAAGAGCAAAGGGTAAAAGTAGCTGAGGAACAGATTCCAATTTTATATAATGACATTGTTCATGATTATTAGAAATATTCAAGAGTGTAGTGTAAATTACCAAGAGGTGGTAAGTAACCCCATCTACCAGAGTTCTCCACATAGAGGCTGGATGATGGTGTGTGGGGAATATTGTCTACAAGAGTTTACCATCCAGATTAATATTGAACTACTTGGCCTCACAGGTCCCTTCACACTCAGAGATTTTGTAATTCTATGGCATATGCTATTATTTTGGGAAAAAAAAATTTCTCCCAAAATTAATTAATTAATTTGTTTAAGTAAATTTTCATTCCCTTTCCTTCATTTAATAACTGCTAGAAGCATTATGCCATAGGCTGCAAAATCATGCAGATAGACTGCAAAGAACCCATGCCCTCAGTAAATATTGTAATGAGAGGCCAATACAGCTTCCAATTTCTTCAAAAAGTTTGGTTTTTAATTAGCTACTAAAGTCATCAAGATGCTACTTTATTTTCAGATACGATCTGCAGTATGTTTTGCCTCTTTTTCAACCAATCTTTCATATTTCTGTTTTAATTTGATATTGGTTTGCTCATTCCAAAAACATTCTTCTCACTGTCTCAGTGCTCAGGAGTTGGGTTTATACTTTCCTGATAGATAATATATTTCTTCAAACAGAACATTCTTTATTAAAGAGACCAGACAATGCTATTCTCACAACCACAGGGAGTTTGGGTTTGGATTATAATGAGAATAGGTTCAGCGTGAAGCTTTTCCTATTCTCATTATAATCTCTGTCATGAAGATTGATTCATATTGTGCCATTTTCAGCTCTCATTACCATCTTTGTCACAGGTGTGAGATATTGGAGTTTTAGTGCCTAATAAGTTCTGACAATATACTCTGACACTGTCATTTTTTTGGTGCCTCTGGACAGGCAAAATCCTCAGAGGTTTGAAAATTCCATAGGTCAGCAAAGCTATAATCATGAGTTGGCTTGGAACCCTAGCCAATCAGAAGAGCAGATAGTTACCAAAATATAGCAATAGGTCATCTTAATTCTGAGTCCTAAGACTATTAAAATTATCAGCTTATATTGCATGACAAATTAGGATGTGTGATACATTGGGGCAATCTCTTAACCATAATTAGTCTTATGCTCGGAAATAATGATTACATTCCTAATATAATGGAAGGGGACTATTTTATGATCATGTTCATAGAGAGACATAGTTATCAATGCCCCGAGAGTACATAGAGCATGGGAATTAGAGTTCAAGATTAAAGGTTTAAATCCTAACTCAGATACGTGCTAGTGTCATGATCCCAGATGTGTTGTTCTATATTTCTGAGCCTTAGATTTCCTATTTATAAAAAAGAGATAATAATAAGACTACCTACCTTATATCTTAACCCTGACATTCACTATCTGTGTGACTTGGACAAGTCACTTGGCCTCTGTAACCTTCAGTTCCCTTATCTGTAAAATGAGGGTATTAGTGTAGGTGGTCTTTGATGTCCCTTCTAACTCAAGTTCTCAGCCCTCACTCATTCACATCAAAGTCAACTCCAAGTCATGTCATCATTTCCCCGGTATCATGGTCCTCTTCAAAAATGAAGGACAAACACAACAACTCTACTTTTATGATCCTATGACCCTAATAAGTGGTTGTTGTGTGGATCAAATAAGACCATGTACCATACAAACCTTAAAAGCTATGTAAATGTTAATTGTTCATTGATATGTAATTTCATAAATTTGGGCATTCCCTTCAATGATGCACATTGTGACCCCTCCATGAGGAATTATATGCTATTCATTAAGTGCTATAATTTACAAAGAAAATTAAAATCATTATGTAATGAGCAGCTCTCTGAATTTAACCAGATTGGTTATGTGATGATAGACAGTAGTAGGTCACTAACTCAGTACTTGAAATTTACCCTCCTGGCATAGCCTCCAAGAACCCTGGATCGTCTCTATGCCACTATGGAGAAATCAGGAGAGGAATTCAGTGGAGGAGTTACTAATATACCTTCCTAATTGATGGCAATCCCAATTATTAAGCTGTCTTAAAAAAAAAAAGACTGCAAGTTGTACGGCTTTAAGAACTTAATGCATCATTTGTATCCCTTTCCTTCCAAGACACAAATGTGTTTTAATATTAGTCTTTGACCTAAGGCACACACTGAATGCCAACAGAAGTTTAATATTAATGGAGACACATACTGAAATGAGAATGATGTTTCTGATTTCCAGACTAACTCGTAGCAACAGCCCAGGATGCAAGTATTTTTAGAGAGGCGGGTGTGTGGGTATGTGCATGTTTGTGAAAGATAGTTTGATGCATTTGTTCAGGCATCTGCAGGCTTCAAAAGTATGGGTTAGGAAATATCAGTCTGCACTTACCATAGCTCTTTCTTCATATCAGTTCCTCATGTTTCTCACATGTATGTTCATAGAGATAATGCAACTTTAGAAGCACTGTTAGTTACCTGTCTAGTGAACACTTGCCCTGGGATGATGGAAGAGCTTAGTGCATATTGCAGCTTAAGTAGTAACATTATAATTGGAGCAAGAATAATATTTTTAATCACCTCCTGGAAGATCAAATTAAATTAGTAGCATGCCTGCCTGGTTAAAGTTGGATGTCACTATCTGTTTTGAAGGGGAAAGTAGAGAAGGTTGAAGCTTTTGGCTTGTCACCCATATCTTTCTATGGAAATCCGAGAAACCAGTGCAACTTATAGTTACAAAGAGAATAGCACCAAGACAGAAAGACAGAGAGAACACTGCAAATATACTTTCCTTAAGCTGTACAATTACGCTGCAAACTGTCATATTTCACAATGGGATTTCAAACATGGATCAGGCAGATGCTTGATTACCTTTGATCCTCAAAATATAATGAGGCCATGTGTTCCTAGGCCATGTTTCATACTGTACGTCCTGCCTAGTAAAGCCACAAGAAATAAGGATCAGTGATGATTTCCACTGAATATTCTATCTAATAATAATTTCAAATTATATTACCTAGAAACTCATCCTATACTTGGTCAGTCCAGAATTTACTTTAATAAGCCAAGCAGAATTTAAATTATCTGGCCCTATCTTGGTGACCGAAGGGGAAAGATGACAAGCCAGTAGAGGGAGAGAGAGAAGAAATTTCAAAAGACATATTTTCAGTTTTGTAAAATAGGTAGAGACACAACCTAAAAAAATACTAGGGAAAATAACAACAATGCTTCAATATTAATCCAAAATATGAATTGTCTTTTCTATAACAATGAGGTTAAGTGGTAAGAGTAACAGATTTGGAGTCAGAAGACTTGAATTCAAATTTTGGCTCGGCTCTTTACTGCCTACGTGGCCTTGGACAACTCATTTTTTATTTCTCTGGGATTCAGTTTCGCAATTGGTGAAACAAGGGCATGAGATACAATAATTGTTAAAGTCCATTCTGGTTTTAAACGTGTGCTCTTGTGTGCAAAATTTGAATCTAAAATAAGCATTGCTGGGAACATGACCTATTAGACTAGTAGAATAGAATATATTTCTAATAGACTAGTTGTCAGTATTCCAAATAAGAGCTTCTCCCACAAAGTTTAAATTAAGTTTAAAGCTTTAAAATATTTCTTTTTATAAACTTGGTTCTCATATTGCACAAAGGAGAAGCATAAAATAAGAGGAAGCAGATTCATTGTGGCTTTTTCCCAAATTTTAAGACTCTCATCCATTCTTTGTGATACATAAATTTCTTGTTCAGATGTATATAGGGAAAATTTTAAGACACTGTTGAAACTCCAGTCCTCCCTCCTCTCTTCTCCTTTCAGTTTGTGTGTGTGTGTGTGTGTGTGTGTGTGTGTGTGTGTGCGTGTGTGTGCATGTGTTTCTGTGCTCACATACATTTCTCTTTCTTTTTCTGTTTTGTCACACTCTTAATGTGTATAAACTTCCCATTATTTCTTTTCCCCTTTTCCTTTTTCCTCCATTTCTTTTCCTTCCCTTATATTAATTAGCAAAAAGATGAACTTACCATAATTTTGCATCTATTTATTAATAATTTATTTCCCTTATCTGACATTTACTGGTTGTGTAACCTTAGGCAAATCACTTACCTTTTCAATTCTCAAGGAAAATTTCTAAAACTATAAATTGCACAGAAGATGCTAAAATTCATTGATGGAGAGATTCTCTTCTTCTGATTGGCACAACATATCCAAAATCTGAAATTGTTTCTTTCAGGTACACAAATATTCTTTCACACCATCACCAAAGGGGGCAATTTAAAATAGAAGAGAAAACATTTAAACATAAAGCAACCCTTCCTGTCTTTCACACACATATATTAATTTCATACACAATATGTGTGTGTGTGTGTGTGTGTGTGACTTTGAGTGGGAGGAGAAAAATGAGTGGAAGCCATTCAAAGACAAACATGAATCAAACATTTTAAATATATTATAGAATTTTGTAGGGCTTTCTTAGAAAATGCAAGTTTATGTTAGAAATGACAAAGGGGAAATTATAACGAACAATGAAAATGTCCAGCATGCTCCATGTGGCTCTGCCCAAAGGAATGTACATTTTGATGCTTGAAAATTAGCAAGGTATCTTGGGGTTTATGTGCTAGATTTCTTTCTTAAAGACTGTGCCTTAATTCTAATTCACTCTGACTCTCATTAATTGGCCAACAATTAATCCCAGCTCAAGCCCCACTTAGTGATCTTTTTTTGGGATTTGATGACCCAGAGTGAATGTAAATAGTAATTGTTCCTGTTTTGTCCCGAAAGACTGACTGGCTTCCATTCTCAGATTGTTTTTGGTTTTTTTTTTAATCAGATAAAAGTGGCCATTCCTTAGCTCATTTCTTACCTAGCCTTAATCACTGAACTAGCATTGCCTCAGTCAAAGTGAGAACTAGGAAAGACCTTACCTTAAAAAGGCCAAGGTCTCTCACTGCATTGGAGGCCATCTCCAGAGGAGAAAGAGAGGCTGTTGATTTTGCACAGCCCTCCCTCATTTAAATAAAATGTACTTGCAAATCTTGACATAACCTTCCTGATGCTGGATCCCTCTCTGAGAAGGAAGGACAAACAATAACAACATTATGTTCTAATCTTCCAAGTATAAAAGTAACCCAAGGGAATCTAGGAATGAGACTGAGACAACTTAAGCACAGTAAAGTGGTGAAATATGCACAAGTCACAGCATCATAGATGTAGAATTGGCAGGAACTCAAAAACCACCTAGTTGAATCTCCTTATTGGAAAATTGTGGAAACTGAGGTCTGAAAGTTTAAGCCATTGCCTTAGTACAGGTACTTAGCAAGCCTCAGAGGTAGGATTTTTAACTCAGACCCAAGGAATGGAAAGCCAATTGTTTTTCTAATGGATCTATCTGTCTCTAATAGTTTCAATAAGTGTCTCACACAGCCAAACAGAACAACACATATTGAGAACTAAACGTGAAACTCTTCGATATCTTGTGGGGATCTGTGAGTGTAGGGAGTTGATTAAAGTTGTTTCTTGATTGACTTGATAAATTTTTCAGGGAAGCTAGTCTTCATAAGGGCCATTGATTCTCTTTTCCCAACATAGGCACAGACATGCCCACTATGCTTGCCAGAGGATAACTTTATTTTAAGCTGGCTCAATTAATTGGCTCCCCTTATTTTGAGATAGTCTCTAGTGGTAGGAGACAGCCCATAGCTCTAAACAAGAGCAGTGCTTTTCCGGACCTATACAGGATACAGGGACCTTCTAGCCTTTTGGTAGCTTTATGATTAATCCAGTGTCCTAGGGTGAGTTGAGGGCACCTTCTTCATCTCAGCCTTTAATGGTTAACTTTTGCCAAGAGACATGAGGACCAGATTATCTCAAACATGCAGCAGCCTTGGGTGGGGGAGTCACATGACCAAGAACCGTAGGAGGCAGCCTCTTGATCTAAAAAATCGCAGTAGCCTGGGCAGTAATGGAATATATAGAGTTTCTGGAGAAAGATTTCCTGACCAAGTAAAAGTCTCAGCATTTGTGCTCTCCTATTACCAAAATTTAATTGGATGATGAGGGACTGAAAAGCATGGTGTTTGTGTATTTCTCAGCCCCAAATGTATTTCCTCCCAGGGAAAACCAAGTCTTCAGCATAGTACTGTAAGGCTGGATGCCCATATGCATCTATGTCGTGAATGAGAATTTAACAGAGCATTGTTATACTGCCTTATCTAATAGATCTATCTAATTCATTTCTCCAAAGAGAATCCAAGGCAAAGATGATTCTTTGAGTCTAGGAAACTGAATACATCCTTGGAGACTTTTACTGGAAAGCGAAGTTTATACCTATTCGACAAAACCTAATGTATTTAGTTTCAAGGGGACTCTAAGCCAAAACATGGCATTAGGACCTGGAGAAGATTAGGTTCTTCTATAAAATGAAGTTCACCACAGAAGGAAGGGATTTGTGTTAATTGTTTATGGGCTATTGTCAAATGTGTGTGTGTGTGTGTGTGTGTGTGTGTGTGTGTGTGTGTGTGTGTGTGTTATTCCAATCTGTTTTGGAGCCCCTCTGAGTATTTTGTGTTATCACTGTTTTTCGAGAAATTCAATATAAAGTTTGACCTGTACCAACATTCACATTATTACTCTTAGTTCTCATATGGGATACAGACAACCTGGCCCAGACATCTATGGAACCTAGATATAAACCATATTCAGATATTTTCCAGAACATATTCTTGGTTCAGATATAATGAGTTAGAGAGTGATATTTTTCAGGTAGCACCCAAGATGATTAAATGAACACATTTAATCCCCGATACTAAGAAACTAGGCCATAGATTACCTGAAGAAAATTAGAAAATCTAGTCCTCGGCTCTGAGTATTTTAAAAAATCCACATTTACTTCAAAACATAACCAAGCAAGGATCCCTTTCGAAAAAGCCAAAGCACACATTTATTCCTCCTAAACATTGAACAGTTTTTCCCTTAGGGCAAGGATTAGTCAACATCCATTTATTGAGCACCTACTAGCAGTAGTGTACCAACTAAAATATACCCAGTTGAAGTTTACTGTTGGCCTTGGTATAACATGAGCTCTGAATTATGGGCATCCAACACTTTCAGAACATTCGATATTGGGTAAGCACTTGAGACTAAACCATAGACAAAGACCTTACTGGTCGCTAGAGCATAAAGTAAGAACAATGTCTAACCCAAGTGGTTTTTTACTGACAGGAGCTGAATGCCCTTCAAGATCTAGAAATGCTCCTTCCCACAAAAAAAGAAAAACATGACAAATGAAAACTCTGTTATACTTACTGCAGTCACTGACTGCATTTATTGAGGTATAATTTTTTGCTTAATTTGAATGCCCAGGTGGTTATAGAATTGCTATGTTCTTTAGAATGTATTGAAATTTTTCCAATGATGATATGGACTGAAGATGGGGTTGAGGGAGACGCGCTTACTCCTATTTCAAAGCACTGTTGGGTTCTGGACTCAATTTTACTTAGCCAAAGAAAACTGTGGAGAAAACCTAGGAGATTGAATTACTTCTCAGGGATTGAGTGTGAAATACCTTGTAGATTAGTTGCCCACCCTGGGACAGGGGAAAGAGTAAGAACTACAGACTTTTACACAAGAGAATGACAAAGGTTCCCCCAGAAGGTCAATTTAAATATGAAATCTCAACTCAGTGATTTCAGTAGAACAATAATAGAAAGTACAATGCAGATTATTTTGGCTCAGAGTTTTCATTTTGGACAGCTTCTATGTTTTCAAAATAAATGTATTGAATAGATTTGTAGCATGCTTTACTAAAGAAACTGAAGAGAGATTTAACTTGCATGTACAATGTATAAAAGATACTGCCATAAAACTGTCAGATTAACCTCAAGGGTGCTGTCAGTGTGTTTCCAAAAGAAACAGACTCCAACAAGAACATTTGTTCTTCTAAATTTATGGTAATTCTGGCAAGTCCAGGTCTCTCCTTCCTTACTACGTTTACTGGGCCTCTGGAACCTAACAGTCATCCCTGGAAGACAGGGTCAAAAGCCCTTTTTCCTCTCAAGGATTGAGGAAACTCCATTGAAAATTCATCATATGCATATCCTCTCTACCTAGTTAGAAAAAATCAGCTCATTTACAAACAAATCAATTACACTGGCTAACATTTTAAAAGAAAAGATAGATGGTAAACTCCTCAAGGGAAGGATTGGTTACCTTTTGTGTTTGCATCCCTGATGCCATGTACAGTGTCTGGCATGTAGTAGTCACTTAGTCAATTCTTGTAAACTGATTGACAAATAAACTTTTAGAAGTGGAGATTGGGGGGGCGGAGCCAAGATGGCGACTGGAAAGCAGTAACTGGCGTGAGCTCCCCTCCAAGACCCTCCAAAAACCTATGAAAAAATGGCTCTGAACCAATTCTAGAACTGCAGAACCCACAAAGGGGCAGAGGGAAGCAGGACTCCAGCCCAGGTCTGCCTGGATGGTCTCGGGGTAAGGTCTGTCCCGAACAGAACTCC
>CM053623.1:270846228-270907086 GCA_028646595.1 Phalanger gymnotis
TTCGCTAATTTGTCACTGTGGGCCCTGAATAAATTTTTTGATGCCTTCTGCTTAGAGAATTCTATATACCTTGCAATTTTGAACCATTCAGATATATATATGATCCTTTTTGAGATCATAAATTTGGCCTTCCTACTACAGAAGACAAATCTTATTCCATATAACTATAAAAATTTTTAAGTATCTGGAGATCAGTCTAACAAAGTCCACAAAATACTTATAGAGATTCAATTACAAAGAGTTCCTTAAAGAAACAAAGAACAACTTAAATAGCTCAAGGATTCTTCATCGTTCATGACTGGGCTGTGCCAATATAATGAAAATGATAGTACAATAAAGTATATTTTCAGCATACACAAAATACACAAAAGGTAAATTTTAGTTGAGGACACTAGTGGGTAGTGGTATCAAGTAAGCCTTATTTTTTTTTAAATAGTGTTCCTTGAACATTGTGTAATGCAACAGGAGATTCTATGAGGTGAGCAGGAGATGGCATTGCATTCTAGGAATGGAGACTATGAAATGTGTGGAGGCAGAAGATGGATTGTCACCTGTCAAGAACAGCAAAAAAGACAATTTATCTTGGCTATGAAGTAGGATAAAGGAAGTAGTATATGATGGGAAAGTAGGTTAGGGCAAGGTGTGAACTTTAAACCTAAACAGAGGAGTTTATATTTATTCCAAAAGGTGTGAACAAGTTATTGAAATTTATTGAATAGGACAACCAAGTGGTCAGAATTGAACTTTAGGAAATGACTTGGCATTAATGTGGAAGATAAATTGGGAAGGGAAACCAATCAGAAAACCTTCTGCTATGGGCTGTTGCAAATAGTCCAGGTGAGAGACCGAACTAGTATTCTGGCCATGTGAGCAAAGAAAAGGAGATGGAGGCAAGCAATATTGTATCATTTGAAATGACAAGGTTTGACAAATGATTGGATATAAGGGGTGAAAAGAACTTTATTGGATTTGTAAGATCAAAGAGAATGCTAAAGTTGTGAAACAAAGAAAGCATCTTGAAGGATGGTGATGACTTCATCATAAACAGGAATAACTTTAAATCCTAAGCATAGAAACATTTATTTCCTCTTGGAGGCAATAGGAAATTAGTCCTGCTTCTTCATTAGAACATTGACTTCATGGAAACTTGCATGGATTGGAGAAGGACACAGATAATTCAGTGGGACTAATTAAGAGGCTATTGCAATATATTAGGTGACAAGTAATGAGGATTTGTATTAGGGTGGTTATGATGTGAGCGGGAAGAAGGGGACAAATTAAATTTATATTGAAGGGATAGATTCAACAGGACTTAGCGACTAATTGGATATTGGTAGTGAGTGAGGTTGGATATGTAGATTTTTGTAAATCATCTGTTTAGAGATGATACAGTCAACTGAATCTATGAAAGTTATTGAGAGAGAAAGACAGACAGACAGAGACAGAGACAGAGAGGAGAGAGACAGAGTTAGGGTTTGAGGGCCAATGGAGAGAAGAAAAAGAATTTGTATCAGTATTTTTTTGTGGTTTTATTTTTATTTATTTATTTTTTTCCCTTTTGAGGAGGTTCAGGAATTCCTGGTATGTTTTCAAATAGAAGCATTTTTCTTCATTCTGGCTTTCAAATTGATGTTGCGTTTAACATTTAAACATCAAAATATCATAAACTAAAGCAGAATATCATACCTGTGAAAAGATCTTTGGATCCCAGTCCCCTCTCATCTCTTCCTTAATTGGAAGGTTTCTGACTTATGCAGTGACACAGACCATGAAGGAAAAGGACAGAATTAGAAGCAAGTAATGGACTTCAAATTAGCAACTTTAGAAAGACCCCAAGGGATAGATGGCTTGAGCATGAACTAAGTAGAAAAAAATAAATAAATTGGGAGAGCTTAGCTTCCTTAGTAATACTGATCTTATAGCTACACGGAGTCCATAAAGGTGATAAATGTGTTGGTGGGGGGATGACATTCTGGTTTCTACATGGAATTGATCAGGATTTATGATTTTTGAGTAGGCAGAGCCACCCCATTAATAGAGGCATGTTGAATCAATATTTTAAGGAACTATGATTTGCCAATGTGCATCTTCCCTCTACTCATGCAAATGAAACCCCTCCTATGCTTTAGCAGCCTGTTGCAATTCGTTGTTGTGGTAGAGACAGCTAGCTGATGTCAAGGATTGATCTTTGCACTTAGAGGCAGGAAGACTGGTCAGTACTGACTCAGACACATAAACTATAGGACCCAGTTTCTGCAACCATAAAATAGTGCTAATAATAGCACATACCACCCAGAGCTATTGTGAGGATCAAATGAAATCACTTTTTGTAAAGCAGATAGCACAGTGTCTGGAATATAGTGAATATTTAATAAATGCTTGATTCCTTTGTTCCTTGAAAAATCTATCATTCTTACTTACTGAGGAATTTATTTGAATTTAGCTAGATGGATCTGTCTCCCCTAACACTCCCCACCTCGCCCACAGTTTGGAGGCAGATGGGGGCTCAGTAAATATAGCACTAGGCCTGTAATCAGGGAGACTTGAGTTCAAATTTGACGTGACATGTACTAGCTGTGTGACCCTAGGCAAGTCACTTAACCCCTTCTTGCCTCAGTTTCCTCATCTGTAAAATGAGCTGGAGAAGGAAAGAGCAAACCACTCCAATAATCTTTGCCAAGAAAATCCCATAGAAAGTATTGGTGTGCTATGGTCCATGGGGTCACAAAGAGTTGGACACGATTGAACAACAAGAGTCTTTCTGAACTTGGACTCCAGTGACATAGCCTAAGAGAAACCAAAGTCTCAGCCATGTCAAGATTAAAACATCAGGGTAAATTTTATTAGAGTAACTTTGAAAACTAATGAATTTTCACTACAGGACAATTCATGACATATATATTGCCTTGTTATAAAATGATGAATCCCACATTTTTTAAGAGCAATTAATGTGTAATATAAGAAACCAGCTCTATGGAATACAATATATTTATACCATTTTGAGATTTCCCTGTTCTTGTTGTTGCTTTTTTTAATTTTCTTTTTAAAGTCTTTGGATGGTTCTTTTCTTATATCCCATTTGCAGAAAAATTAACAGCAAATAGTTTGCCAAATTTAGAAAGCTAGAGGCATGGAAATTTTTCCCATCCTCATCACAGCCAAGGGAACAAGGAAAACAAAAGGAAAAAAAAACCTTGTATATTAGGCAGTAGAAGTTTTTTTTTTTTTTAATGGAAAAATAGGAGACAATGTTGATTTATTTGAATGTAATCAGCTTGAAAGACCTTTTTACTCATTACACTCTGGGCTGAAAAGGGGAAGGGCAAGGGAAGGAGAAATAGAAATAAGACAATCAAATGATCACCTAAACTTAATGAAATACTTTTTTTTTGGAATTCCAAGCCAAAAAATTGCTGAAGTTTATTTCTCTTTCTTATACTTAAGTGAATTTAGAACTCAGGCATCTTGACTCGAATGAAAGAGTAATCAGAAAGAACAAATAAATTTGGTGTCTCCCTGTTAGCTGGAAAAATAATTGAAAGCATGAGAGCTGTTGGTTTCTCTAAAACTTTGAAAAGTAGACATAATTACAGAAAGCAGAATGTCATCTGTTTGTTGTTAGGTTCATGTCTTATTTGCCTGCTCATGCTCCCAGGATATTTGATGAACTTAGCCATTTGTAAAGAAAATTGCATTATTTGTTATGTTTGATTCAAGGTAGAACAGGGCTGGATTCAATGCCTTTCCTCTTTTTATGGTTGAATGGGGCTAGATAATGGAACACAATAATTTCACAATTAATTCAAGACATTCTGACATAGATGCATGTCTCATTGGTTAAAATAATCAATATCCTTATTACCTGGAATAGATTTCATCCATATTTTATGCTTCTAACAATGTATCAGCACCACTGCCAATGTTTCATTGCAGCATGTCTTATTCCACGATACCTAAAATGTCAACAGAAAAACTGAAAGTATAGGATGACATAATTAAAAGGTCATATCTGGCAACTTAAATTAGTATGATTGAGGCTGTTGACTTCCTGATTCTCCCTCCAGATATATGTTCCATGAAGTTTAACACTCTCTGCTTTCTAGGAATGAAGTAGTCCTACAGGGAATATCAGAGTTGGAGGAAGCATCAGATGTCATCTAGTAGAACTTGTATAAGAGCAGGGATATCTTCTAGAGATTCCCAAACAAACCATCATATCATCTCTACTAGAAGACTTCCAGTGATGAGAAACTTACTATTCCTCCAAATCATCCATTCTGCTTTTGGATATCATTAATTTTTAGATATAGGACCAGGGGCTAGATTTGTATTTCATCGATAAAGGAAACTCCTAAGTAAGAGAACTCCCTCTACCAATGCTGATTGACACCTTCTATGCAACTCAAATTCCTAAAAAGTTCTTTAGAGTAATGAGAGATTCAGTGACTTGTACAGCAAGTGACTATACTGGCTATAGTTACATAACCAGTACATAATGATAATAGTTCTCATTTATATAGCATTTACTATGTGCCAGACGCTGTGCAAAGCTCTTTACAAATATTTTCTCATTTGATCTTCAATGGTTCTGTGAGTTAGGAACCATTTTTATTACCCCTAATTTTAGAGTTGAAAAAAAAAAACCACCAAGGCAAACAGAGATTAAATGACTTGCCCAAGATCGCACAGCTAAGAAGTGTCTAAGGCTGGATTTGAACTTAGGTCTTCCTGACTCCAGACCTAGCCCCTCTAGTCGCTGTGCACCCTAGCTATCAGAGAAAAGACTTAAACCTAGGTTTTCCTAGATTCAGGATCAGCTCTCTAGCCACTGAACCATTTTGTCTTTCATAAGAAAACTTCATCTAAAGTTTCCCACTTCTATTCCCCTTCAACTGAGCTTAAATCTGCCTTTCTGCAGCTTCTCTGCCCATTTCTCTTAGTTGTATTGTCTGGAGCCATGCCAAAAAAATTAATCCCTCTACCATATGGCAGCCCTTCAAATATTTGAAGAAAGCTATGCTGTCCTCAAAGCTTTCTTCAGGCTAAACATCTGCAGTTTCTTCAATCCAATCTCCCATTCCTTGTGCCTGTGCCCCCTCATTCTGCACTTTGCTCTCCTCCGAAGATGATGTAGATTATTAATGTCCTTCCTAAATTGTGATACCAAGAATTAAATACCATGATTTAGACTGTAGGCTAAGCAGATCAAAGCATAGTCAAGGCATCAAGTATGCCATTTTCTTACAGGAAACTTAAGCATTTATTCCACAGAGATGAGTTTACTATATTAAAGTAGAATCAAGTATAACCAAGTGATTCCTTCATATTGAATTCATGTAAACTTTGCTCAGCCAGCTTTTTTTTTTAAGAAAACACTATGTGAGTGTTAGGATCTGCATAATTAGAAGATAAAGACTTTGTCCTCAATAAACTTATCTAGTTAGGGAGTCAAAATAGAGTGATGAAGCAGTGCACTATGTAAGCTCACTCACTAGTACATTTGCTTTACCTTGGCACCAGAAGAGAGTGGCTGGAAGAATTAACTAGATGGAATACAGTATCTCTGCAAACCACCAGGTTCAATAAATTTTGAGCTGTTCCAGCTCATCTCCACTGTGCATATGTGGGCAGCTCCTAATTTCCATTCATGAGGAATTTGTTCACTTCCAACTGAGCATAGTTGGATGATAATCTACATAGTTTTCTCAAACTTGGATTCCATTTCATATTAGGTTTATGGAAATTTGTATCAAAATTCATAATTTACTTGAGCCATATCTGTCCCTATATGCACAGGAAATATGCACACATTTACCAAATTCATGAGATATGAAAAGAATACTTATTCATCAACAGATTAGAAAATGTTTACTTAAAAATTGAAAGGGAAAGGTAGAACATTAACATCTACTAAGAAAAATATGGTCATTTATTTTAGTCTGAATTTTCTAACTTTCATTCTCCTTTTTTACCCTCTGCCTCTCATTATAAACATACTTTGAATTTAAGTGCTTCATGCCAAGGAGTAGTATAAATATCCATTGTCTTATCAGTATCATTTTTTTTTCCTTTCTAGCTATATGGGTAGTGATGATCAGCTTCTCTGATTCCTATAGGCTTGATTTTGCCTTCCTGGTTAATTATCAAGCAAAAGCTCTAAGACATTGGCCATTTGCAGAATCATGGAAAAGACTTATAGCACTCGATTCAGTGAAGTCAGCAGAACTAAGAAAAAATTGGATAATGACTACAAAGATGTAAATCAAAACAACTTGAAAACAAGAATTGATAATGAAACAAATCTCTCTCCTATCAGTAGATAGAAGGGGAAGAATAGATGTAGAATAGGGCATACCCTGTGTAGTACCCCAACTGTATGTTGATTTAGCTGAAATGTTTCCCTTTGTTACAAAGGAGAGGTGAATAGAGGGAGGGGTTAAAGGAAAAATGTCTCTAGTGTAAAACCAAAATTCAAAAACAAAATACAACAAAAGAAAAAAAGGACCTTGGATCAAGCAACAAGGAAGCATGTATAGGCCTTTAAAAGGGCATTTTTAGTAGACTGGTATAAGTAAAAGACAGGTTTCAAAACTTAAAGAGGAAATTAACAATAAGGTGATAGGGACAGCAAACAGTTTCTCCAAGATAAATTTGACTATGAAAGGAAAGATTGGATGAGAGTTCAGTGATGCAGTATGACCAAAGTCATGATTCATTTAAAAAAAAAAAGCCAATGAGGAGTAAAATAGGGAGATTCTGGAGAGTCAGTGGCTATATGTAGGAGAAAAGTTCCTTTGTGAGTAAACATGAATCCTAGGTGAGTATGGAACAGATTATTAAGTCTTTGGTGGTGGTGGTGGTGTGTGTGTGTGTGTGTGTGTGTGTGTGTGTGTTTGTATGTGTGTATGTGTTTTCAGCTCTTCATTTCTCTGGTTTGATGGTCTGCTTTACCACTTCTGAAACAGCAGAGACTATTTGTTATAAATTGAACTTGTAAACAAAAGATATAGATTGTATAAGGTCTGTTTCTACTTCATTTGTTGGCCTTGGGAATAGATATTTAAGCTTTCTGCAAACATTTTATCTAAAAGCATTTTTAAAAACAAGATTAGTTTATAAAATTCTTAGAAATTCTTGAAAGAAAATATTGTATTCATGGTATGTGATAATACACTAAAATTAGAATGCAAGTTTTTTGAGGACAGGATCTGCCTGGTTTTTGTTTTTGAGTCTCCTGCAATTAGCACAATGCTAGATTGAGATTTTTTTTAAAAATTGAATTGAAAGAAATAGTAAATGTTAATATATCAATCTGTCCACCAAACTTTAATAAACTAAATTAGAAAATGAAAATTATATCTTTGTTCTTCTGAAAACCAAGCCAAAGTATTTAGTGCAAAAGATTATTGAGGAATAAGACTCTGAATGAGAAAATATATATTCTGTATCAGAGTTTCCCTGGTGCAAGGAATCTAATTTTACATATTTTAAAACATAAAGAGCTAGGAAACTAAATGAAGAGCCAAAATAAGATAAGTTCTATTATACATATTCATTTAAAAAATATTGGCTAACTTTGTTAACATCTATCTTATAATCAAAACAAAAAAAAAAGGTTTTTCTGAAGACTTAAGAAATGAGTCAGTAATAGAAAACTGAAGATGATGGGAGACAGGGTGAGATTTAAAGATTAGTTAAGGAGTGAGTATATGAAATATTCACTGAGGCATCCTCTTGTCCTCTCATTGCTATTTAGGTAGCAAAATGAATTTTCCTATCACTTCAAAGTTTTGGGATAACTAGAAAGAAAAACTGGTTAATGAAATTTATTATAAAGTACAAGTAATAAAAATATCTAATATTCAATAGTTTAAGAACTTTTCTAAAGCTTGTAGTGTTTCTAACATCATGCAAATTATTCTTTGAAATGCTTGAAAAAGCAAGACAGGATATATTTCCATGGCTAGCTTGTCCACTTTAGGACTGGAGAAATTTGGTGTCATTCTCATCAAACCCACTGTCTTAACCTAAGAACAATTATATACTTTGCCTCCAATATTGAAACATGTGATTAGTAGGTCCTTATGTTACCTTTGCTTCTAATTATCCTTACCATTCCAAATGTTAACCCTTGGAGAGACCATCTCCATTTCCTTGATATCTCTGCCTTCCAATATTTTCAGCTTTTAGTTTGGAAGATGTGTTTCTTAATGAAAATTAATCTCCAATCTTCTAATTAATTATAAACAGAAAGGTCATAAGATCTCAGATATAGAATTCAGATTACCAGTTGGTTATTGCTGGGTCCAATATGTACAACTCTAATACTGCAAAGGTACTCTAGGGCCACAAAATATCTTGCTAGGACTGTCTCCAGGTCTTTCTCCCATCATCCATGGTGTGTGCTCGGTGACTCTACAGACAATGACTACTATAATTCACTTTGATTATAGGCTTGGTCTAGGTTCATATTACTAGAAATCAAATTTTAAAAAATCTGTTTTCTTTAGTATATTTTTCAGTATTTTTTTGGGGTCTCCTTTAGCAAGTCATTGACTTGTTTTTCATGGTTTTCTCACATCCTTCTCATTTCTTTTCCCAACTTTTCCTCTACTTCTCTAACTTGCTTTTCCAATTCCTTTTTGAGCTCTTCCATGGCCTGAGACCAGTTCATGTTTTTCTGGGAGGCTTTTGTTGTAAGCTGTTGTTGACTTCTTCTGGCTGTATGTTTTGGTCTTCTTTGTCACCAAAGAAGGATTCCAGAGTATGAGACTGAATCTGGATGCATTTTCGCTGCCTGCACATGTTTCCAGCCAACTCACTTGACCCTTGAGTTTTTCAGTGGGGTATGACTGCTTCTAGACTAAAGAGTTCTATGTTCCAAGGCTGGGAGGATGCGCCAGCTCTGCCACACCAGCACTCCTCCTTCCCCAAGAACCCCTAACCAGGACTGGACTTAGATCTTCAGCAGGCTCTTCACTTCTGCTCTGATCTGCCACTTAAGTCCTCCCACCAGGTGTGCCTGGGGCCAGAAGCAACTGCAGCTGTAGTTCTAAAGCTGCCCCACCTCTGCTGCCCCCGAGATGGTGGCCAAACTGCAAACTCTATCCCAGTCCCCACAAGCTTCTCCCACTAACCCACTCTGTTGTCCTTGGTGTTTGTGGGTTGAGAAGTCTGGTAACTGCTGCAGCTCACTGATTCAGGGTGCTAGGGCACGCTCCGCCCAGCTCCCAGTCTGGTCAGCCATGCTGCCCACCCTGGGCTCCACTCCGTTCAGCTCCGCTCCCCTCTGCTCCCAGCTCTGTGCGGGATAGACCTTACCCAGAGACCATCCAGGCTGTCCTGGGCTAGAGCCCTACTTCCCTATGCTATTCTGTGGGTTCTGCAGTTCTAGAATTGGTTCAGAGCCATTTTTATAGGTTTTTGGAAGGACTTGGTGGGGAGCTCACACTAGTCCCTGCTTTCCAGCTGCCATCTTGGCTCCACCCCACAGAAAAATAGTTTTAAAAAACTTGTTGAGAGATCTAATTGAGTAAAGTTGTCTCAAGGTCACATGAAATGAAAATGTAAGAAGGACAAATAATAATGACAAAATAGGGAAAACATTTACAAATATTTTTGTAGTGAACTGTTTTTACATTATCAAGAATATCATAGCCATTATTTATGAACTTTAACATTGCAAATATAGAAGAAGAAAAGAAGGAATTACAAGAAGAAAGAAGAGGAAGAGAAAAAAAGAAGGAAAGAGAAAAAAGAGAAAAGATGAAGAAGAAATTACAGTTATATTAAACTTTAAACAAAGCTCATTGCATACATATCAGTGATTACTCTGGCTCCCACTACCTGAATGTTTCATTTAGCCTTTCCCCAGGATTCTCTAGTCCCCTGAACAGTTTTGAGAATATCCAATCTTTCTCCCCATTCCTATCTATAATGTTCTCCCCAATTTATGAGTCCTCTGCAATCCAGTTCCATTTAACCACTTAAACCAGATTAGTGTCTTGCAAAGGAATATTTACTTCAAGGAATAAATATTTAAACTCCTCCCTCAACACCTGGGGAGCATAATTACTCACCACCACCTCCTCTGTCTTTGGAAAGAGAAAGGGGTTTAGTTTTACAGCTTAATTCGAAGTCCTAAGCCTCTACTTGGGCTCAAGCCCCAGGAAACCTGCTAGACTGGCTGGCTGCAACATCCATCTGGAATCCTAGTTCCAAAGACACCATGGCAGTATTCTAGGTGCAGGAATTCTACTCTTAGAACTGAAAAGGACAAAACATCCTGAAACAAAACTCCAAGTTCATTTATTAAGACTTCAGTACATAAAATGGAGAAGAGGTAATACAGTTCTTCCTCATACCCACTCAGTTCGCTATACCTGTGCTCTGTGTGAACAGGGTGTTTACACTTTCTATATACACAACAAAGATAGTCTTTACTCTCCTAGTCCCTTAGTTTAAAAGATGCTGCCTGTTTCAGCCACACCAGCCATTGTCACCTATATGATAGGGGGATATATTCTCCCCAAATCAAGATACCTCCATTATGCAATCTGAGCATGTGCAGCAAAACCCCTGTTACACAAATATTATCTCAATAGATGCTCAGGGCAACCCTGAGTGTTCAAGGGTTGATTACTCAACACGGTGAGAAAAAAAAACTACCACATCAATTAATATTCAGAACAACAGTTATGGACAAAGATATTCATGGAGGGATTGATTTGTATAAAAATAATGACAGCAGCTGATTGGATAAAATTCTAGCAATTGTTCAAATAACAAGTAAAAGCCTAGTCACTTAGAATGATTATGGAAGAACCAAGCAAAGATAAAGAAAAAAAAAAGTTTATGTATACTAAAAGTTTTCAAATAAAAATTTTAAAAAAGTTTCAATCGTGAATGGAACAATTTCTTAGTCCTACTAAAAATTATAGGAAAATAGACTCAGAATACCTTCTGAATTTAGTCCAAATGGATAACCTAAGATTTAGGTGAGACAAAATAAAAAAAAAATTCTGTTGATTCATACATAATTGTGCTACTCAACTCAAAGACTGAGGGCTTGCAATTTGATATCTTGTGCTACTCATTTTAAAAACTGTCCAAAGTGGGCATTCTGAACCACTTCCAATGACTGATCTTTGACATTTACTTTATATGAATTATTTGGTTCAAAATATTGTTATTAGCTTCCATGGAAATCAAATGTGGAACTCCAAAATTTTAATACACCAAATAACTAGCATTATATGGTATGCTTACAGAGGTAAGCAAATTAAGAGTAAACGAATGAATAAAAATGCGTAACAAACCTCAACCTCAAGGGAGAATAAGAACTGGGTTTCCCTTTCCTAAAATAAAAGTGGCTTTTATTAGTAACCAAATCCATAGAATGATGGATGGCATATTAAAAAAATAAATTTATTTTCTGAAGGATTGGAACCTGCCACTAATCTATATGGTTATTTTAATAACTGATTATGTAAAATGTAAGCTTTCTCAGTATGCACAGTCACTAACCACCTTACTTTTTAAACTAATGGAGGAAAAAAATAACATGTTCACATCTCTCTTGTCTTCATTATTCTTTGAGAAAGAAAAATAATGCACTAGATTTTTTTGGAAAATTCATTCAAAATAAGCAAGTGGCAGAATGATATGTTTCATGGAAATCTAGATTCATCCTTTCAGTGAAAGGGGTGTAAAAGTTACTAACATATAATTTTCTTCTTTTCCTCTTATATCAATGTTTCACCAAATAAAAGATTAAAAAGAGGCAAAAAAAAAGAGCTATGAATTAGGATTTTGCAAAGGAGTCACTGCAAGAAAAAAAGTAAGCTTATCTCTCCTACCCTGATGATACTCCAGATAAAATACAAGAGTATGCAAAGTCACTTTCTTTGATAAATTGGACTCTAGAAAGGCCATGAATATAAAATGATCTAACAGTTGATAAATCTGTCACAATAAATAAAAATCTCCTAGTCAGAAAAAGTAAGTAACAAGTGAAGTGAACTTTGCTTCAAACTCTTGATAGCTAACATTGGGGTTAAAGCCCTATTAAGATAAGAATTGTGCAGTTATGGTTTTCATGTCACTTTTTCAGAAATCAATTGCCTTCAAATTAAATGTCCTGAAACATGAGAGTTTCTTTTAAGAAGTGCCCCTAAAGAATGTCAGTCAGTCCAATGATTACCCTCTTTTAATTATTGCCTATTTATCCAGTGTATAGTTTGCTTTATATATAGATATATAAATATAGATTCATAGATATAGATATAGACAGATATAGATTTATATATCTACCTACATAGCAAGATATAGATATAGACACATAGATCTATATATTCATATCTATATCTATGTAGGCATAGTATCTCTACAATTAGATTATAAGCTCATTGAAGACAGGGACTGTCTTTTGCCTTTTTTTGGTATCTCTAGCTCTTAGCACAGAACTCAGAACACAGTAGCTGCTTAATAAATGTTTATGAATGAATGAATAAATTTATTAATCTCCTGCTATATACTAGGCACTGGGCTAAGCACTGGGTTACTTTTGGAACCATTTGAAAATGAACTGCATTATTCTTCATTATAAGAGATAACTCCCTGGAAGAAGAAGAGATAGAGACATATTGGGAAATGTAGGTGATACAAAAGTGTAATGTATCAATAAATATTTGCATTGAATACAAATTTTTAAAAGAGAAAAATAGATATTCATTTTAAATGAGCACACTCTGCATGAGATGTTCTGATAGGCTGGTACAAGTATGAACACTAATAGCCTTTTAAATACGCCTCTAACTTGCCTCTATCAACATCTGCCTTATCCTCCAGGCCCAAAACTAAAGTGATATTTTAAAATACTTTTTCAGAATTCTGGGAAAAAAAATTATGAAACCCATTCTCTCCCCCTTTTTTCATAATTTATCAATATCAACTATTGTTTAAAAAAGATCATATAAGAAATACTTTGTTAAAATCATTTCATACAATGGTATTTTTCTTTTCATTCATTTCCCAGACGTGAAAAATGAGGCATGGTAACAGATGAATCCAATTTCTGGCAGTGTTAGCAACAAGCCTAGTTCCCATTCAGTCATAAATACTACTGCAACCCATTAGTACTATCTTATATGTGAACATCTGCATGGTTTAGTGGATAGATTGGAATGGGCAAGACCTGGGTTCAAGTCCTGACTCTGACAAATAAAGGTTACATGACCCTAGGTAAGTCATTTACCTGTCAGTGAGTCGAAGCAACCTTCTTAAATTGAAATATAGCTGCCAATCTAAACTGACAGCCAGTTGACTAAGTGGATAGAGTCCCAAACTTAAAGTCAGGAGGATTTGACCCCAGACACTTACTAGCTGCATGACCCTGGGTCATCACAACTTCTGTCCGCCTCATTTTCAAAAGGGGATAATGAAGGCACCTACCTCACAAGGTTGCTGTGAGATAATATGTGCAGTTTAGCACAGTAGAAATCAACTGGCACATAGAAATCAACTATTAAATGTTTATTTTCTTCTAACTCGTAATAGAATAAAGGTCTCCTTGCAATTGTTCCCAGAAATTACAGCCTTACAAGTTTATAAGCTTTTATCACAACAGCCTATAAGGAAGGTTTCTATCCTGATTTCACAAATAAGGAAATTAAGACCTAGAGACAATAAATTATTTGGCCCAGGTCATATAGGTTTTCTGGCTCTAGCCTTTCAGATGGTGCTCTGTCTACTAAACTTTTCAGTAAATTTTGCAGCCTAGTTAACAGAGAGGGAAGATTGCCACCTCTGCCCACTATCTGGGTTTGTGACTGTGGTCCATTTTCTTCCTCTCCCAGAAACAAAATACATGCCTACTAATTAGTGAATGGCGGAATGAATGGCATGAATGTAATAAAATTTTACAGTGATAATAACAGTAACACTGTGTGATGATCAAGTGTGGTTGACTTAGCTCTTCTCGGCAGTACAATGATCCAATACAATTCCAAAAGACTCATGATGGAAAATGCTAACCACATCCAGAGAAAGAACTATGGAGTCTGAATACAAATCGAAGCATATCATTTTCACTTTTTTGTGGCTTTTCCCTTTTGTTCTGTTTCTTCTTTCACAACATGACTAATATGGAAATATGTTTCCGTGATTTCATATGTAAAACCTATATCAGATTGCTTCCTGTCTCAGGGAGGGGGAGGGAAGGGAGGGAAGAAGAAAAATTTGGAACTCAAAATCTTATAAAAATGAATGCCGAAAACTGTCTTTATATGTAATTGGGAAAAATTCTATTTACAAAAAAAGTTACTATGATGAAAGAAAAGATGAATATGATGTATAGTGAATAAGAACCAGGGAGATAGGCTACAACTATCGAAGCGGAAAGAATAAGAGTAAGAAATTTAAAAATTAGAACTGGATGCTGTTGCTGTTCAATCATTTTTTTTTTTAGTCATTTACAACTCTTCTTGTTTTCTTGGCAAAGATACCAGAGTAGTTTAACACTTCCTTCTTCAGTTCATTTTACAGATGAGGAAACTGAAACAAACAGGGTTAAATGACTTACTCAGCATCACACAGCGACCCTGTCTGAGTGTCTGAGCTCACATTTGAACTCAGAAAGATGAGTCTTCCTGACTCCAATCCTCATGCTTTATCCACTGTTCTACCTAATGGAATGCTGCAAAATAGAAATTAATGGTCTCTCTCCTATCTCTGCTTCTTATTTTTTTGGGCTTCCTTCAAGACTCAGCTCAAAGCCCAGCCTCTGAGCAAGGCATTTTCTGCTCCCCATTCTTTCCCTTATCAATCTAGTCTTTAAAAGGTGCACTCCTTTCTTTGTATCATCACCTTAGCACGATGCCTGGTACATTGTGAGACTTTATTAAATGCTTGTTGACTAAAATGACTAACTTTACAGTATGTTACTTAACTGTGCTGAATTGTGTGTTGTTTTTGTAGTTTTTCTTTTTTTTAATATACCCTTATAAAAGATTGCTCTGTGGGAAGGGGTAGGGTGGGGTAGGGCAGGGATAAATTGGGAAATGTAGGTGCTACAAAAAAACCAAAATATATCAATTTAATCTATTCAAGATATTCTTCTTAAGATTGGAAACAAGAAGAGATTAATGAGTACATGGAGAATTGCAATCAATCAAATATTCTTTAATGTCTACTGTGATCAAGATTCTATGGAAATATATCAATAAACATGGCAAAACTAAAAAGATCTGGAATTCTAGATAATGCTATCTTATAAGGGAAATTCTAGGTTTAGCTTTTTTTATTTGTTTGTTTCATTTTATTTTGTTTTAATCACAGAAATCCAATAATGCCATGGCTATACATGTGCATAAGGGACAAGTTTGACCAAAATATTCATAACAGAATTTTTCTGGTAATAAAACTACAAACAAAGAAGCTGCTAAATGAATGGAGAATGGTTCATCAAATTGGAGTATGTAAATATAGTTTAATATTTCTCAATAAAAGAATGATATGAAGAATTCATGGTGGCATGGGAAGAAATATGAACTAAGATAAAGTAAATGAACATAATTAGGGGAAAAATGTACACTGTTAGTACTACATTATAAATAAGATTGAAAAAAATGAGTTGGATGTATGGTCATTATAAGGGCAAAGTTTGGTCCTGGAGAACAGTTGACAAAATAGACATGCTCTTTGGGGAGGTGGAATTCAAAGGTTGTGAAATATTGCATTCATTGTAAATCACATTTAATAGTCATTTTGTTTGTATGCTCTTTTGGGTTTAAACTTAGTTGGGGAGAGGGAAGTGATATATTTGGAAATGAGGACTACGTGAAGGAAAAGCTATCATTAAAAATGACATATAAACAAGGCAGTTATTATTGGTCAACCGTGACATCTGTTCCTATAATATTCTCATAACATTTTCTATTCTTCTTCATTGATCATGGCCAATCAAGACCTCTCCACTGCCATCTTAAGCACTCCCTCAACATTTACTATTCCCAGGAGCACTGTTCCTTATAATACTTAACCTCTGCTCACGTGGCAGAGATACAGAAGGCTGTACTTTTAACACATAAGGTCTAAATTTTCCCCTTGCTGGCACAGATACTTAGAGTGAATCATGGAGTTATAGTATTTCAGAGAAAAAAGAGACCTTCATTTTACACTGTCACTATCTCCTCCCTCACCCCAACTCCATTCCCCCACATCTTGCATGTGACTAAAAAGAGAAGAGATAGCTTACTAGATCTTGAAAAATAACAAAACAGTACAAAACTGTCAGTTATGGATGAGTTTTTGCTGGTCTAAATGTAATGACAGGTCAATCCTTCTCCCCCTAGTCTCCCTCTGCAAAAGAGAATCATATACAACAGTAGGCACTGGGATTATAAGTTCATCTATAATACAGTCAACATTCTAAAGATACCTATAATTTAATTAGGAAGAGCATCATACAAATGACTATAATACAAAGCAGAATAAGAAGGGTGGAATGAGAAGTTGCAGGTTGGGGTGGGTCAGTGGAGGTTCAGGAAAAACTTTATAGGGGATAAGGACCTGAGTTAGGAATTGAATAAAGGTAGAGATTGCAGCAGATGAAATGGTAGATTTCGTTCTCGGAGTAGGGACAAGTCTGACTAAAAGAACACAGATGGAGAGGGTAGGATTACAATGGGGCATGCTCAATTGCCTACATTGGCAGAAAAATAGAATAAACTAAAGTATAAAGAATGAACTAATTCTAGAAATATATGTTGGAGACAGATTGCAGAGTGTCTTGAATGCCAAATCAATAAAGAGCTGAGCTGGGGGGTCTGAGTAACATGATCAGATTGTTACACTGGGGAGATGATTTAGGAAGTAGTGTATGTGGATAGGTGAGGGGATAGAGAGTGTAAGGACACCTATGGGGCTTTTACAATTGACAAGACTAGAAGATAAGATCTGAATGAAAGCCTGGAATAAGGCCACACTGTAAGATCCAGACATTAACGTTTTTCCTACTTTTCTCCAAAGAAGTCAGATTTTAATGACACTTGTACAGAAAAATGCCTACATGTACAAATTTGTATTATAAATTTTAAAGAAGAGATTTAAAATTGTTCTGTGTGTATCCCTTTTAGACTTCAGCAAAGTTTATGGTTCTGAAAGGCAGGGAGAGAAGTGATGAAATATAAGGGTGAGGCCAATTTGTTGTATAAATGAATTCCATACTTTCCAAAGGATGTAGGGCATCATATTGGTCAATTGTATGTGAAAAGGTAAGGAGAAACAATGAACTTGCCTCAGGCACACACTGTCTCTATACCTGGTTCATAAATAAAATTGAAATCTGGGAAATGTGCTGGACAGAATACTTACTAAAGCTTAAAGTGGTGTGCCCTCACCAAGGTAACTCAGCTTTGAATCAGGAAGAAATGTCAACTAGGAGAGTATATACCTATTCTTTTCCCTGACTGGGAAGTGACAAATCTTAAGAGCTCAAGGGAGAAGAACAGAATAGGAATCTGTTAATCCTTAACTAAGAATATATGACTTTTATGAAAGAGCAAAATAAAACTGAAACTAAAAGAATGTATACTAGAAGCATGAGGGTGGTGGTGGTGGCGTGGGGGAGGGAGCGACTATACCTGCCTTTAATAGAGTGAGTCCCTGAACTCCAGAGGATCAACACTTCTAGCACAGATGCCTTGAAAATAAACAGCCTAGCATCCAAGCATCCTGCTTGACACAATCCCACCATCTAACTGAGATGCCAAATCCTGTGAGCAGCCAGCCCAACATAACTGTGTGGCAACCCCTTTCATCACCATCACTGATACCATATCCTGCTATGAACGTCATGAAGACTCTCTGCATAGAAAAGAAACATCCAGGTCTTAAAATTCAAGTTCGGAATTTCTTTAGTCACAGGTGTTCCATACCATTTTTAGATTAAATTAATGCCTACTTTCTCCCAACAACACAGACTCTGAATGTACTGGTTGGTTGATTTGCTTATTTGTTTGTTTGTTTGGTTTTTTGGGGGGGTGTATTTTGGAGGTATTATCCCTGCTATTGCTTTTGAGTAAATGTCTTCCCTAAGAGCTAAATCTCCTAATAGATAATGAAGGCTCATGGGCTATGGGATTCAGAGAAGTAAACTACCCCCTAGAACCTAAGGTAGCAGTTCCTCCTTGGGGAACCCAACCATAAAGTAGAAGTTGGAGGAGTGAGTCAAGAAGGAATATTAAAGTTGGTTACAGTATATTATAGGTATATGATGAATATTATGGCTATCTTTTACATTATACTCACTGACTATTCTGATATAGGTTTCTTTCAGCAGTACAAGACACCCATAGAAGGAATGTTCTCTGAAAGGCCTTTATGGCTTAAATACACTAAGCATCTAGAATTTAGTCAGGATGCATACTCTCTGCATTAACATAGATCACAATTTCTCTACAACTCAGGCGATGGACTTTGAGGGTTGCAACAGCCAAAATAGTGATCATCTTGGTGATGTATCTCTGAAATTAGCTAGGCTGGTTCTGGGCAGCAGATGTAAAATTTGTCCTCAAATCAATACTCAATGGGTTTCATGTTCTTCTCTACACAACCTTCTGCAAATAAGAAGAAATGATAAATGTAACCATGGGAAAAATTAAAGAAATAATAGAGAAAAAGAGGAGAAAAAATAAAAAGAGAAAAGAAGAGAGAAAAGGAAGAGAGAAATCACCTGCAAATTCCTGAGTATTTTTTAAGTGCCTGGGGACACAGGCAGGTGAGAAGTGTGTACTGGAGGGGAGGCATGTTGCAGAAAACAATAAGCTACAAAATGTTCACATAACAATTTTTAAGCCTCACCCAAGAATTAACAATAGGACAGTTATCCTACAGGAGGCCTGGGGTATTCTCTACATTGGTACATGTGTTACGTGAATACATGGATGTGTATGATAATCAAATATGTGTGTATACACATGTGTACACACAAAGATATACAGGTGTGTATGTCGTTTAGTTTATTGAGACATCTGCTTATCTCTATGTATGTTTGTGAATAGACGGGTCAGTAATTTAATACAAAATAAACAGAAATCTAGTCCAGTGATTTCCATCAGCACACCACCTGGAGGAATAGAAAACATGCCTTTAATTTTCTATTATTTCTTTAAGGTTTCTTTTTTACCTAGTTAAAAAAATGTAACTAAATTAAAAATGCATCAAGTTAAAATGCAGCAGAATATTGTGAATAAAAAAAGAACGAAAACAAAATTAAAAAAAAAAAACCTATTCCCCATGGACATCTCCTTCTGGGTTTGGTTCTTGCATTTAAACTCTTGTGGGCATCAATGAGTCATCAAGAGTAACTGATAATCCCACATTGTGTGTTTGATGTTTTCTGTTTGTTTCTTTTTAGAAAAAAATAAATCCAAATATTATTTTCCAGGAGAAATTAACAGAGTGTGTTCTTATGGATGTTTTCATTGTTGTTTTCTGCTACAGCTACAGCTTTGTCAAAGGGATCAAGATTGTGCTAAAGAGACATATTCTACTGCAAGGAAATTGGCCAGCACACTAGGCAAGGCATATTAATTTTTGATTACCTCTGTAGATAAATTTCCTTTGTACCTTCATATACTATTCCTGCTGACCTTGTCTTTACAGGTTGGTAGACCACCATTAGTAGTAGGCTACTCATAGTTAGGAAGGTTAATGATGGATCACATCTGGAATCAACTGCCATTGTAGGCAGAATGGTAAAGCATTGCCAGCGCATCCCTCTGTCGCTGAAGAGAATTTAGAGTACTGGTCTTTGCTTTATGTTCTGTGACAGCAAGGTATGAAAGTCTTCTCCTACTGCATGAAGATATTGCAGTACATGACAATATATAAATAGATTGCATACTATTGAAGTCATTCCTCTTCAGGGATATAAAAGAAATGCTTCAAATATCATGCCAGATTTGAATTCCTTTTATTCCTAGAATAGCAAGATAATTTTTCTGTTCTTTTCTGGCTGGAAAAAATGCTTTGACTTTGTAACTTTTTGTTTAATGTACATATGTAAAGCATAATGCCATTGGTAGGGGGCCTCTGTGCACAAAGTATGGAATCAGATGCTGTAGAGAGCTATAAAAGAAAAAGATATATTCACAGGCATCAAGATGGTTGCAACATAATGTGTACCCAACAAACATGTACATAAATATAAAATAAAGATATTTAAACATATAATGGCATGTCCTATAATTTTTACATTACATATTTTAAAATGCATACTCAAAAAAAGTTAGGGAATGGTTATGCAAATTACTGAAAAGACTCGTTGCTTTATAAAAGATTTGACACAAAGTAACTTTAAATAGAAATTTCTTTATTTCCCAGTTTTCAAGATTTATGAGTAATGACATTGTCATTCTGCCTTCCTCTCCTCTCCTGTAGGGAGTGGCAAGGTTTTTACCTGAAGTGGAAAAAAAAGAAGGAAAATGTGCAGCAGAAATCATGTGTTTTGAGCCTTAAGCCTTCAAGGTCAGCTAGAGATGAGGGTAGTACTTTCTTCTTGCTGCTAACTGCTATTGGGTCCAAATTCCTTGCTACACAAATGATGAGCTAGCTACATCAAGGAACATCCAGTGATCTCTGCCTGTCACAAGATATCATACACCATGGGAAAAAAGCACCAGCCACCAGGTGCTAAAGCTTGTACAAAATTCTAAATGTATTTCAACAGCTGTGACATGTCCTAAGACCAAATTTCTAAAATTTATCTAATTTTCTTTTTGTGAATCAATATCAATACTTACGCTCACTTCTTTTCCATCTCAGTGATGGCAGCCATTGGCAAAAGACAACATAAACTACATTTTATAGTACTTGTGTGTTTGGAGCAACCTGTATGGTGTCTGGGGCTACCTGTATCAGGGAGGAGGGGCAGATACTAAATGATATGGTACATGTTTATTATTGCCTTTATTGATTCTGTGACAAACGTAAAATGTTCTATAAAATATCTTATTTTTTTCCTGTTCCTATAAATGGAGATGATTCAATGGTCACATAACTAGGACTCATATAGCTTTCATATAGCAAAACTTGGGAATAAGAGTAGTTTACCAGAGGTAGGGGTTCAAGAGCTGATTCTGATTGGGTAAATTCACAATAGTCTACATTTCCTGAATAGCAAGTTAGCAAAATGATACAGCTAGAAATAGTGTGATGAATAAAAGGCCATCTACTCTCTGATAACCATGGAGAGCTTCATACAACTTGAGTAATTCCATTCAGCAAGGAGGAATACCAGAATTGCCAGGGTCATCCTTGGACTTTTCCAGTATTATACCTGATCTGTCTTATTAAACATTACTAGGATGATGGCTATCAATACTATTTGGTGATTAAATGTGATTGGCTGTTGTGGACGTCTCCTTTTGATGCTTAATGATGGCATTTTTCAGACTCTATGGCTTTGTGTAAAACCTATGTGAGGTGCTATTATCAAAATAATAATAGTCATCATCATCATCCGTATTATTGGCCCAACAATGAGCATCTCCAAATTTACCTGGCCTAGTCTTTGGACAATAATCATATAGCCTTATCACCAGATATATACTTGAAGTTTTTATATTTGATAGGACTGGCAATTATTGTGTTTCTCTTGCATATCCTTCCAAAAGTAGTCTCCTCCATACCACAAGAAGGCACTGGGGCAGGGCATCAGTGCAAATTCTTAATTCCTTAGTCCATTTAAAATATGTTTTTTTTTTAATTTTGAATTGTGTATCCAGCTTTTCAGAAATAATAAACAGGAAATAAGTTTTGGAGATATCTACAAACATATCCAAATACTGAATAGAATATAAGATTTGGAGTAAGAAAGATCTGGATTAAAAGGCTGCCTCAAACATTTACTAGGCTTGAAACCTCAGGTCAGTCATTTAACCTCTCAGGTACCTCAGTTTCTCATACAGAATGAGAGAGTTGGACTTAACACCTTTAAGTTACTTTCATTCTCTAAATCCACAATTCCACAATTAGTAGAAGAAATGTGAAAGATAACTAACATGGTAGTCATAAGGCTGTGAGTGGTAAAGAAACCTATTTTTAGGGTTTAAGTCACGTGGTACCTACTATAGGAAAATAATTGGATTTGGAGTGAATAGATTTCATTTTGTTTGGGTTTTTTCTTTTGTTTGGGTTTTTTTTTTTTTGGAAATAAAGTTTTTTCCACTTACATCTAGAGATAGTTTCAACATTCATTTTTGTAAGATTTTTGAATTCCATTTCTCTCTCTCTCTCTCTGTCTCTCTCTCTCTCACCTTCCTTCCTATGTAGGTGAGGCAAAATGGGCTCCTTAGCACTTGAGGAGTTTGGCTTTTGTTTACTTTGAGTGAAAGTACTTTCAGCTGTTAAGTGCTAAGCCCCAGGCCCAAAGCCCTATCACATGTGAAACATGTGTGGGTGTAGATTGATGACTTAAGAGGGGCCAACTCAGAAGGAATGCTCTCTGGTCATTGAGGCAGGGCTTGAGAATGCCAGAGGCTCGGTGGCTGAGGGAAAGGCAAGCTAAGAGACAACTACAGCTGAAGCTGAAAAAAGCTGAAGCCAAAGCAGGAGCTGCAGAAGCAGAGCCAACCCGTGTGTAGACCCAGGAGTGTGAGCAAGGACTTGAGGCCAGTAAATATGATTTGGCTAAATACTATCTTGTTTTTCTGTGGCCTCCTGGTTACTCTTGTGAGGCGGGCTTACTGGGCCTGGAGTCTTTTTGTCAAGATGTTGGAATGGGGAGGCTGGTTTGCAGATCTGCTGCTGTGGGGCCTAAATAAATGTTTTGTTGCTTTCTACTTAGAGAATCCCTCATACCTTGCGATTTCGAACCATTCAAACATATACATGATTATATTTGAAATTATAAATTCGGCCTTCCTACTACACTTCCCAAGAAGGCAATCTCATATAGGTTGTACATGCGCATTCATAGAAACATATTTCCACATTGGTCATACCGTAAAAAAAGAAACAGAACAAAAGGGAAAAGCCATGGAAAAAAATAAAAATTGTATGCTTCGATTTGTAGTCATACTCCACAGATAGCATTTTTTATCATGAATTTTTCAAAATTTGATCCTTGTAATGCTGAGAAGAGCTAAGTCAGTCATAGTTGATCATAACACAATGTTGCCATTAGTGTGTACAGCATTTTCCTGGTTCTGCTCCCCTCACTCAACATCAGTACATGTAAATGTTGCCAGTTTTTTTCAGAAATTTGCCTGCTCATCATTTCTTATAATGCAATAGTATTCCATTACATTCATATACGTACAACTTATTCAGCCATTCCCCAATTGATGGGCATTTCCTCAATTTCCAATTTTTTACCACCACACAAAGAGCTGCTAGAAATATTTTTGTATGTGTATATCCTTTTACCTTTTTGTGATCTCTTTAGCATATAGCCCTAGTAGTGGTATTTCTGGAGTAGATTCATTTCTATATTAAGCTCTGCAACATTTTGGGGTTTGCCATCTTAGACAATTTACTTAAATTACTTTCAATCCATGTTTCCTTATCTGCAAAACTGGCTCATAATACCTTTTCCACCTAGATTTTCTGTGATATATGCTTAAGTGCCTTGTGAAAGCATAAAGAACAACAGGTATAGTGCAAAGGGCCTTGATTTTGCTATTAATTGATATGGATTTGAATCCTGGCTCTGTAACTACTGACGCGACTATAGTCAAGTTGATTATTCCCATTAGGATTTATCAACTATAATTCTAAGGCATTGTCCTAGATAAGTTCTAAGGCCTATTTCAGATCTGTATATAACTCTATGTGTATGAAACATTATTATTCAAAATTTTAAAAGTAGTTTGTTGACAAGAATATAATTGGAGATTCCAGACAAATGAAAGTAAAAGCACAAGGTAAAGACAATTTAAAGATTTACTGTCATGTCATTTAAAGGTAATGAGAAAATTTATAAGGGGTAAAAAGCAGAAAAATTGTTCAGAAGATTGTTAAACAGCCAAATGAAGATGGAATATAGACAGCAAGAAACTTGGAAGTAGCAAAATGCATATATAATGCAAAATGATAAGACATTAGAGCAATAGCTTTAAATTTTGGAATCAGATATAGAAAGTCGTGGTCATGGGACACCTAGTGAGTAGAGCACCAGCCCTGGAGTCAAGAGGACCTGAGTTCAAATCCAGCCTCAGACACTTAGCACTTACTAAGGGACCCTGGGCAAGTCACTTAACCCCAATCGCCCTGCCTTGCCCCTTCCAAAAAAGCAAAAAATGAAATTAAAAAAAATATATTAAAAAGAAAGATGTTGTCAAAAAGTGGTTTTACTTCATAGTTTAACAACTGAAAATGCATATACATATATATGTATGTATACATATATATGCACATGCATATGTATATGTGTATGCATACATATACATGTGTGTATAGATATATGCCCACCCACAATATATACATAGAGACAGACATACACACACCAAGTATTACATATTTCAAGCTAGATTATCACTTTTCCCTCTAATTACAAAAACTCTTCTGAATTAGTAGACCAACAAATGGAATCATGAAATATTTGGGTTGAGTTTAATATGTTGACAACAGAAGCTTTTTACTCAGAATTAGTGGAAAAGTATTTTACTTTTAAAATATTTTCTAAATATCTAAGAATACATTTAGAGAAAATTAAATTCTGTAATGTGTTGCTAATCAATGCAATGTACATTTGGACTTTTTATAGCCATCTGTGAAAGTTAGATAAAGGCAGCCAACTTTGTGTTTGGTTTCCAGGCTTCTATATTATTTTTATTTTATCTGTCCATTTCCTTCATTTTAGGAATGCAAATGTCTGACAAAGGTTTGCTCTTGGAAGATGCCATTTCTCTTTTTTTTCTCAGTGAAATTACACCATGGAAGAAACTAACACCATATACAATAACATTATTTTTTCTCATCAAAGACAATCTTATGAATTGAGGCCCTGACTTCGTTCTTGAATTCTGAAACAAGAAATGACTAACCAGGAAATTCTCATCCCCTTCAAATTCAATGAAACATAAACAAAAATGTATTTATTATACTCAGCCTTGACCTAAAGTCTTTTATTAATTAGTCATCATGACATGGAGGTGACCTTGAATTTTCAAAATAGTATATGATACTTATAAATAAATACATAGAAATCTTGGATCTGAAATCAAAAGACCTGGTTTCAAGTATGAATTCTTCCACTTGCTCTCTATGTGACCTTGGGCAAGTCAATTTAACTTTAGATACCTCATCTGTAAAATGAAGGAGTTGGACTTAATGATGTCTAAGCCCTCTTCCAGCTCTCAGGCTATAATCAAAGGCCATGTTAGAGGAGAAAAATCTCTGGCATGTCCAACTAATTTAGAGAAACAAGCACAGCTAGTATGTTCAGTGTTGCAAAATGCTAAATATATATACATATATATATATATATAAATACCTCATGAAATCTTCACAACAACCTTGGGAAATGGATGTTGCAAGTATTCCCATTTCATAAACTTAGAAAGTTTAAGATACTTATTCATGACCACACATCTAATCAGCAATCTCTCTTGACCAAAGTAGGTTGTACCTTTCTTCTTGGCCCTACAAAGCTGGAAAAGGATTTGAGTATGAGGTTGAAAAGAGATTTCCTTTATTGTTGGAGGACTAGCTTATATAAGTAACGATTTTCTATGACCATATAACATTTGGGCCATGGTTTCTCAAGATGACGTCTGCCATTGCATGGAAAGTTTGTTATCTGCATCATCACACACTGACAAAACCACACCTTTTTTGAAAGAGTGAAGCAAGTATGGCATCCACATCTCAGTCATAGACCTAGCACTGTTTTCTGTGGCATTTTCTAGTTCTCACAAAAGCCAGAAAGCTATACGCAAGTATTTGAGGAGCTGTCATATAGATACTGTTTGTTTTTTTGAAGTCCTCTTTTCCTATCCCACTCCCCACCCCCAACTTGTATACAGAGAGTTGAAAAAGGTTCACCTGGCAATAGAACTTACAGAGGGAAATTTCTGTATCTATAAAGGTGAACATCCTAAAAATATGCAATTATATAAAATATGTATCATTATGATATCTTTTAAAGATGATGATAATAATAATAACAATTAGCATTTATATAGAATCTATTATGTGCCAAGAACTCTAAGTGCTTTTTATAAAGATAATTTCATTAGATACTAACAACAACACTGAGAGAGGTAAGTGATATTCTTATCCCCATTGTCTAGTTGAAAAAACTGAGGTAAACAGATATTAAGTGACTAAAATAATTCAAAAATAAAATTGGATGATTTGGGGTGGAAAATCTCAATTTTCCCCTTTGCTTCTTCCCTGGAAGTCTTTAAATAAATTAAGTCAAGGGTATATGATATCACTTTCTTGTATTGTTTAGAGTGGATTTCTACTAAGGTACAACTTGAACTAGACGACCTCTGAGGAGCCCTACAGCTTTGAGATTCCGTGATTCTTCAGAGAAGACATTCTATTGTTCTTTGATAGTGTAATGGTTAATTAGGTAGTCCTGTTAAGGATGCTGTCTGTGTAGTCCATCTATAGGGTGGCTCTAAAGTCTGGACAAATAGGAAAAATGAATATTTTGAAATATTTGGAATATTAACAGACCTTAGCCCCCTTGACTTCTTTTTCTGGGGTATGCTAAAGGAGAAGGTGTATTCAATGAAAATCACAGATGCAACACACTTGATTGAATGCATAAAGAGTGAATTCCTAAAATTGATGGCAATGTGGAGTTATTGCATTGAGTTCACATGAATCTTGCAAAGCACTTCAACCTTTGCATCACAAATGATGGAAATCACATTGAAGCTGTTATTTGCTAATATTCCAATTAAATAAAATGTTGTTGAAAATGTCATTCATTTCATTTCTTGAAAACATGTATTTTTGCCTATGTGTCCAGACTTAGGAAAACCTTGTACATAAACCCCTCCCAGTGCCCCTAACAAAGATTTGGGTTCCCTGTAACTATTTTTTCCTCAACTCTTTCCTTAATCCCCATCATGAATCTCATAACCATCCTAAAGAATTCCTTAAAATTCTGTTTGGTATTATGTGATTGTATTCTCAGATGGACGAGACATGTTCAGGACCCCATTGGAGGCTGACATTTTTTTTTGGTGGGGGGAGATTTCTGGAGAGATTTAGTTTAGTCCAGAAATATCTTAGACTTATTTTACGGTCAAGGAAATCTTCCAAGAGAACTATGAGCCAAACAACATCCTTCAGTGGAACTCAAGAACACTGGCCCTAGAATGCACCATGGTGTGTGTCTACCAATTAGAGATGATCCTTAGATTCAGTCTAGTCCAAACTTCATCATACAGATATCCTGGGGATTCTAGAAGCTCTGGGAAATTTAAACCAGTGATACTCCATAGTACAAGCCCACTGGTAAAAGTGCTTTGGTCATGAAGCATCCCCTCCCAGCTTCCTGATCACATACAAAAAGAAGTAAATTCACTGGAGTATATTCCCAGAGCACAATGGTCTCTTGGTGTAACTGGTTTTGTTCTCTCTTCTATGTCTATGATGTACAAATCCCACTTGTGATATGTCTGCTAGTTTATCAAAGTCTTGACATTTCTACCTCTAGAAATCATGAAAATATTGCTTTCTCTGCAGTTGCTACACTTGTTTCTTGGTTTGTATGCATAAGTATTCACATCAAAAACCCTGAGACAAAAAAACTACAAAGTTATTTTCTTCCATTTTGAGACTGCTAGGTGGGGCAATGGATAGAATACTGAACCTACAGTCAGGAAGATCTGAATATAAATCCAGCCTCAAATATTTACCACCTTGTGATCTTGGGCACGTCACTAAACCTCTGTGTGACTTAGTTTCCTCAACTATAACTAAAAAATAATAATTATAGCATCTACCTCCCAGGCTTATTGTAGGATCAAATGAGATGATTGCAAAGCACTTATCACAGTGTCAGACAGTGCCTATTCCCTCTTTCATTTGACTTTTCCTTCACACTGTTTTGTTCTTGCCCAGAGAGTAAGAAAAAGAGGATTTGCAACACTATCAGAATGAGTGAGCCTACTGTATTCCCATTTCTAGAGATGTACAGCATAGTAGTCATTCGTATTTTCTATGGGTGGGAAATATTTACACATTTTTTAAAAAAAGTGATACAACAATGTTAATGAAATTCTTCCTTTTATAATAAACTCATTAGGTAGTTATAGAAAACCATGAGTGGGAAAATTTCCATATATCATATAGCAAATCAGAAATTAAGGCAGAAATCCAAGCACAGAGTTCTAATGCAATTTCAGAAAACTCAGTTCAAACCTCGTGTGGGACATTTGTCCAGCCTTTAACTGGAGCTGGGTCTTCTCTTGAGTATGATGGACCTTAAAACCTTCAGAGCAATTTCAAAGTTTCCAACGCCGGACAAATTCTTGTTTCCTCCAGGGTTTGCTTAGTAATAAGCTCAGCAAAAGCCTCTCCTGGAGGAAATTCTTGACAGAAACAAGAAACACTCATTGACCTGAGTGTCTATAGCACCTTTCCACCTGGAAGAAAATGACCCAGCATATTCTCAGATTCCCATACATCCTGTCTAGATCTTATCATATGGGTTAAAGAGGCAATCCTTTAGCAGCATTGCTGCAGGCAGAGCAGTATGAATCTCCTCAAAATTTTATTTTTAATCTGCTAGGTGTAGCCAGACTCCTCAGTGAGAATGAAATTCAATTTTTAAAATAATATAATGGCACTTTGTTAATTAAAGAATGGAAGTATTCCACAATTTCTCCTAGGATTTTCATTACCAATCCTCAATATTCTGTATCTAATAGATGACTATAATATAGCAAAGCTTATGGATCAGGAGGTCAGGAAATCCCCATGATGCCAGATCATCATAGCTTCTAGGTAATGGAACTTCCAAAGATAGACGCAATTTATATGCGATATGACCACAGCTAAATAATAGTAGTAGTGGTCGTAGTAGTAGTAGTAGTAGTAGTAGTAGTAGTAGTAGTAGTAGTAGTAGTAGTAGTAGTAGTAGTTGCTGTTGTTGTCATGGTTGTTGTTCTTTAGTAGCAGCAGCAGCAGCTACCATTTACCATTTTAAGGTTTGCAAAACACTTTATAAATATAACATCATTTTATCTTCAGAACAACCCTGGAAAGTAGTTATTACCCCCATTTTACAGACAAGAAAACTGAGGTAGAGGTTAAGTGACTTGCCCAGGTTCACACAAATAGTAAGTGTCTGAGACAGAATTTGAACTCAGGTCTTCCTAGCTCTAAGTCTAAGGTTGCAGTAGTTTCATGGAATCCGAATATATCATCAATTGACCAATCAATGAAAAAATATTTTATTAAACTCCTATCGTGAACCAGGCATATTAGAACACAAAGAAGAAAACAAAACAATCTTTTCTCTCAAAGTGCTTCCATTCTTACAGAGGAGACAGAATATACACACATACATATATGTATACATATATAAATATATATATACACATGATAAGTAATATGCATTTACAACACATAAACACATATTCATATGCTTAAATATGTATGCTTATCTAGCAGAGTTCAATTTTCAGCATTCTCTAAAATTTCTAGAGACACGATGCAGCAAGCTTTCTTCATATGTTGGTCATACAAATATATGTGTGTCCTTCTACAACCTCCCTAGAGTATCCCCTGTCAATCTCAATTGCTTAAAGTGTAAGTAGAAACAATTTAGTAAGTCCTTTATACAGGTGCACATTATTATATTTGGCATTCTCTTTGTTATCAGGGGTCACATGTCCATTGGTGTACATAGTACAAAATTGTCCCAGACTTGAATAGAAGGTGATCTAACTTTACTATTATTTTTTCTGAGCCACATTTATTAGCAGAAGATACAGATTTTTGCAATGTATGGAGCTAGAAGAACTACTAAGGAAAATCTATATATCTATACCTAGAGATATATTAGTACGTGATTAAAAGTCTTGCATATCTTGTACCTTAAGGAGGAATTTCCTTTGAAAACTAAAGATAAATTCAACAGATTTGTCTTTTTTTTTAACTTTCTTCATGCCTTGCTTTTATTTGTGAATATATCTCCCTAAAGGTGATGCATTATACTTTTTTAAAAGTTTGATATTGTGACTTCAATGTTGTTAGCACAGTTAGAAATCTAATACTTGTATTATCTAACATTTGAAATAGGCAAAAAATATATTGGGGGTGGGAGAGGTTGGAGGTTATAACTTAGAAAAGGTATTATTTTGCTGAGAATATGTTCTCTACTACATTTTTATCTACTACTAAACTAAACTGTGTAGGTTTCAAAAATCATGAATTTCAATATGGTTTCCAGCTTAGAGTAAAATGTTCAGAAAAGAGAACTCAACAACCTTCTCTAGCATTAACCACTTACTAATTAATCTCAATTTCTCAAGATGGAGTTGCTATCTGTCAGCACAGAAATCCACTGCCTTGGCCTTGCCTTTTGTCTGCATGATTACATTAATCATGTACTAATATATCTGACTCCAACCTACCTTCTCATTTAGTCATTGTTCTTCATACGCTTTACATTCCAGACAACTTGGTAGACTAGATAATTTCTAATATTGTGTTTGATCTCTCTCATCTCTATGTCTTTGCTTATGCAACCCTCTCACTTTCCATTTCCTTATCTATTGAAATATTTCTCTTTTTTAAGGCCTATTCCAGGTGCCTCTATGTATTTTTGTCCCCAAATCAACAACTAACTGTGTTTCCTCATAACAAATCTTTTATTTCTTATTATTTGGCCTCCTTTAAGTAATTTATCGTATTTCTAAATTTTCAGAGTTATTTTGTTTTGTTTTTTGGTTTTATTGTGGGGGGTTATGTTAGGACAAAAAAAGAGGATAAAAGAAGGTGTAAGTGGGATAAATGTGATGATGATGTAGACATGATAATTTATTTGCTTGTTTCTCATCTTTTCTGCAAAGGAAAATTGCTTTTATGCTTGAAATGAGAGAACAAAAATTACCAATATGGAGTTGTGATGCACTAGAGTAAATAGAGTATGAGTATCTAGATTCTTTTAATAAATTCATGTCACTTGATCCAGATGAATTGCATCCACTTGTCATAGTATTGTTGAATATGATTTTTAAACTATGAAAGTAATATTTGAAAGAACATGGAAAAATGGAGCAGGATGAAAATATTGGAGAAGGGTAAATGTTGCCCTGATTTTCAAACCAAAACTACAGAATGTGCAAAATATAGGTCTTTGAACTTGACTTTGATTTTTCTGAAAATTATAGAGTGGATCATTAAAAAGATGGTTGGCAAACATCTAAAAAATGAGTCAGTGATTGCAAAAAACTGGCATAACTTCATCAAATACGTATCGTGCCAAAAAATCTCATTTCCTTTTTTGAAAGGATTAGTAAACCAATAGATAAGGAGAGTATTGTGGATATAACTTACCCAGCTTTTATTAAGTGTCAATAAAATAGCTCATACTATTCTTATAGGCAAATATGGATGAGATTATAGTACAGATAGATTCAAAACTCAAAGAATAAATATTAATGGACCCAAGTCTATATGGCAGTAGTTTCCAGTGGCATCTTCTAAAGATTTAGGCCTTATCCTGAGCATTTTACTATTTTTATTAATGAGTTGCATAAGATCAAAGGTGGTATGATTATTAGATTTTGAGATGATAATAAGGTGTGAGGGATAACTAATGCACTAGAATATAGAATGAAGTTCCAAAAAGACCTTAACAGGCTAGAGCAGAGATTGGCAAACTACAGGGTGAAAGCCAAATCCACCCCTGTGCCTGTTTTTGTATGCCCAGTAATCTAAAATCATCCATGAGATCAGTGGGCCATAAGCTAAGCTTTTTTGGCTTTGTTTTGTTTTTTACACCTTTAAACACAGCATGTAATTAAAAAAAAAGATTCTTAGTTCTCAGGTCATATGAAAACAAGTGGCGAGCCATAGTTTGATGACCCTGGACTAGGATATTTGGCTAAAACTTTATATATAGGACTTTTCCTACAAAAAAATAACTATATAAGTATAATATGGTGGAGCCATAATTAAAAGGTAATGGGGAAGGAAGGAAAGAAAGAAGGAAGGAAGAAAGAAAGGAAAGAAGGAAGGAAGGAAGGAAGGAAGGAAGGAAGGAAGGAAGGAAGGAAGGAAGGAAGGAAGGAAGGAAGGAAGGGTGGGTAAGGGAAAAGAAGATCTGAGGGTTTGAGTGTATTGCAAATTCAGTGTGAATCAGCAGTGTGATAAAACTGCTTCTTTCCTCCTTCTCCACCCACACCTCCATGTAATGCAAGTTTGGACTGAACTAGGTGAGGGAAAGTTTCCAGGAATAGGGAAATGATTGTTAAAAAATATAGTGTCCTTAATAGGCCTTATGTGGAGTATTATCTTCAGTTCTGGCCACAGTGTTATAAAAAGGATATTGATAATCTCAAATGCGACCAGCAAAAGACTGGGATGGCAAAGGACTTTGAGTCCATGTCATATTAGTATTAGGTGATGGAAGTTCATCCTGCAAAAGAAAAGACTTGGAAGGAACATAACATTTTCATATTTAAAGAGTTGTCATGTAGAAAAGGAATTAGCTTTGATCTGTTTGGCTCCAATACTTGAAAGTTGCAAAGAAGCCAACTTAGGCTTGATGTCAGAAAAATCTTCTTAATAATTAAAACTGTTCCAAAATAGAATGTATCACTTTGGGATATAGTGGCTTCCCTATCTCTGAGGTCTTCAAGCAGAAGCAAGAGGACCACTTACCAATTCTGTTATAGTAACAATTATTTTGATTTATGGGGATAGATTAGATGTCCCTTAGGTCCCTTCCAAATCTTAAATTCTTTGACTTTTATTATAATTCTATTTGCATGTCATTTATCATCCTAGATAATAAAGTTTTTGATGGCAGCAAATAGATTTTTTTTTTTTGGCAATCAGGTGTCAAATATAGGTGCTCAGTTAGACACATAGTTTGATTTTCATTAATTGAATTAGAGAATGCTTAGTTTAATATTGTTGATAAGGCATGGTTGGCTTTCTGAAAATTGTTAGTTTTATTAATGAGTATTGGAAAAAAGGCATCTATGTCATTACAATTATGGTTGAATTTAAAGTATTTGGAGGCTCAGATTTTTAAGACCTCAGGTACTTAGTTATAGACTTGACAAGTCTTTGAGCTTTCAAAACATTTTCTTAAGGATGTTTGGGGTTAAGTTGTAACCAAGGATAGAGACTTCCTTAAGTGTGCTATATCTAGTCAGAAATATATGCTCAGAAGTCTCTTGTTTTACTTGAAGTTCTCATTCCTTGTATGTGGTACTAAGTACCTATCAGAGAATTGTAAATAGACAAATACTCTCTCGTGGCTTTAATAAAAGCTATTTTACATGTGGGGGATTGTCAGCTCTCAGTGGATAATTTCATTGTGTTTTTATTTCTGAATGACCATAAATGCATTTGGTTTTATTATCCTTTCCTTAAAATAGTGAGGACTTGCCGCTTGTGCATTTCCATAAGTACCCTCTCTCAGGCAGTTAGTATCAAATCTTTTGAAGTGAAATGATAAGAAAATAGTTCATTTGGAAGGGGGGGGGGCTTGAAATTCTCAACATATTTTTGGAAGGTATGTTCATTTTGCCTCTGGGGGAAAAAGTCATTTACCTAATGGGCAGCTAGATGGCACAGTGGATAGCGTGTGGGACGTGGAGTCAGGACAACAGTGAATTCAAGTCAGACCTCAGACACTTCGTAACTGTGTGACCCTGGGCAAGTCACTTAAACCCATTTGCCTCAGTTCCTCATCTGTAAAATGAGCTAGATAAGGAAATGGCAAACCACTCTTTGCCAAGGAAACCCCAAACGGGGTCACAGAAAATCAGGCATAGCTGAAACAACAATAGCAATTCATATAATCACAAATTAATTCCAGGTCCCTCCATTTAAATAAACTGATTCATTAGCTATTTGTTTTCTTAAAATTGCCAAGTATCTGTCTGGAAGGGGCCAGAATCAAGTAATAGAGCGTTAGGCTCAAAACTAACCCTGCTTTCAAATCCTTACTTTGACAAATTCTGAGTGATCTTGGTAAGTAACCTTTCTGTTCCACTGGCAAATTTCTCATGAGTGGAGGCTATAGAATAGTTGCCAATTTGTGTCAGAGGAATAAGTTTTCTTCTAAGAATTCCTCATGTTAATGAAATCATGAGCCAACACAAAACTGCCAACAGATGCAGATGCAGAAAGCTTTCCTCTAAATATGCCTTCTTGAACCAGCCTAATGGGGTGTTATCAATAATTCTTCTGTTGCCAGGTGGAATAAAGTTAAGCAAATAGAGAAACCTCGTGTTTAAATAATTGTTGGTACATCAACTTAAGTAACATTATGTAAAATACCATTGGACTGGCCATCCCTTTTTCCTCTAACACAGAAACACATTCCCACATAGAAGTCCTCTGGAGAAAATAGGAAAAAAATATTTACAAATATCTGGCAATTGGGAAAACTTCACATGGAAAACCTCAGAAGAAGATAGACAGAATCTATCATTTCGTTGGTGTATGGAACTCCTGGGTAAGGGAATTCCCTCTAAAATGCTGTGTTGGGCATGCAAAGTCCTTCATAACCTACCTCCTCCAACATACACACTTCTCCAGACATCTTCCACCTTCCATCCTCCCATCCCATACTCTGAGATCCAATGACATAAGCCTCCTTGCTGTTCCATTGGTGGGCATTTCCCCTTGCTGTCCGTCAAACCTGAAATGCCCTCCCTCTTTATGTCTGCCTCCTACATTCTTTAGCTTCCTTCAAGTACTAGATAAAATCCCACCTTCCAAAGGAAGCCATTCCTGACTTTCCTTCATGGGTAATACTTTCCCTCTATTGATCATTTCCAATTTATTGTCTCTAGCCTGTTTGTACATAATTGCTCGTGTGTTTTCTGCCCCATTAGACTTTGAGCTCTTTGAGACCAGGGACTATCTTTTACTTTCTTTTTGTCGCCAGGGTTTAACAGAGAGGGTATAATAATATAGTGGGTTTTTATTGCCAAACTGACTGATCTCTACCAATGCAGACCAGCACCCTCTCTGTAATATACATTCTGATACATGAGGATCACATAATCAGTATGGGTCAGAGACAAACTTGAATCCACGTCTCATTTCAAGGCTCTCTCTCATTCTCTGTCTCTCTCTCTCTCTCTCTCTCTCTCTCTCTCTCTCTCTCTCTGCATTACACCACATTGCTGTTGTGTAAAATAACTTCATACAAAACAAATTAATAGGGAAGAATTCATAATAAATTGATACATCTAATTAGGCCTAAACTCAATGAGATTACATTAAAATCTCATTTCATTCTATTAAAAATTCAATAAAATGGTGCCAATTAAATGAGGCATTCAGTAAGAACAAGAAGATTGACTTGATGTATCATCTATTTTATCTCATTATTAGGAGGCATTTTTCACAGCTTGTTGACAGTGATATTCTCCTGACAGCATTACAGCTAGAATCAAGTGTCAGCTTTGGAATCAACTTGGAAAAAATCATTCTGGCACTGCCATTTAACGCATCTGCCTCTTCAGGTAATTGAATTCTCATCGAAAATACATCATTGGAGCTATACTCAAAAGAATGAGGGGGTAGGAAGAGAAAGACATAAGGGGGGGTGGATGGAAAAACCAAGAAGATGAACAGAAGAACAGCATGAAGCAATAAAAACATAATTTAGAAAGATGCTGCCTGCCGAAATCCTTCTATTAGATTTCGACTGGGAGATTAGTCCCCCAAAGATTAATTTTTTTTTGCATTTTTATTTTTCCCCTCGTGGGCTGCAGTTTAAAGCTGTGTGATTTTGCTCTCCAGTCCTGCTGATTTTAAGCATCTCCTCCTCCTGGGGCATAGTCTATGGAAAGGCTCTGAAAATGGACCAGACCCACTTACAGAGCAGTCCACTCATCATGTCTCAGCTGGTTTGGCTTATTACAACAATTCATGTTAATTCAGCATCTGGCCTCTGAGTTTACCAGCTTTGGAAGTGCCAGCAGAATGGAATATTGTTTTGCTAATCTCAGAGCAACTCAGTCAGTGGGAAAGTGTTTTATAGCAGCACTTTTAAAACCTTTTCAAGTCTTTTTCTAATCTCTTGATATCTTGAGCATTCCCCCAGTGAAGGATTCTGGAATTTGTTTGACTCAATCCTTTAACTATTTACTCCTACAATTCCATTTTTGTTTCAGGTAGCAAATTCGCTGTTCAAATATCAACCCCCCTCCTTTCCTGTCACCTCCCTCCCCCCCCCAGTTTGATTGGACACTGGCGTTGTAGTCTGCTGTTAGTATTCACATATGGAAGCACCTGGTAATTGATTGAGCCTCTTAGTTAACACTATTATAGTTATATTTTGGCAAATTGTCTTTGCTTACAAGGGTATGCATCCTGGCTCTGAAATGTGGGGCCCTACTAACAAACTTGATGTCAAAACTTCACCTGAAAAAGATGGCAGTATGTGTTGGTTGTTTTCTGTTTTTTTGTTTTGGGTTTTTTTTTCTGGAAAGTGACTAAACCAAACAAGGCAGATGATTTTATTATGATGTTGCTTATTTAATAATACAAACAATTCAAAGTTCAGGATTTAAGGGTTTCCTTTTTCCTTTTGGAAAAAAAAATTCAGGCATTTTTTTTTCATTTTTAAAAGCTGAGGCAGCTAGGTCAGCCAGTAAATTAAGTGGTAAAAGATAAATTCAGATCCTGCCTCCCAGATGCTCACTAAGCTATGTGGCCTTGGGCTAGATACTTAAACTCTTAGCCTCATTTTCTTCATCTCTAAAATTCAGGTGATAATAGCATTTACCTTATAGAGTCATGTAGATGAAATGAGATAACATATGTACAATGCTTTGCAAAATTTAAAGTGCTATATAAATGATTAATATTTTTACCAATGTGCAGATTCACATATTTTAGAGTAATTTAATCCTTTTTGTGTCATGTATGGTCAAAATCCTCTATAAAATCTTAGGATTACAAAACATTACAAGTGACACTGACTCGTTGTAACAACAATGCTGTTGCTGCTGTTGTAGCTGTGTAAGGCCAATAGCACCAGCATACAGAAGGGCTTCCAGCACAGGTCTTTGATCTGCTTCTCTAAGAAAAGCAACTTTAAGGGGTTAACAAAGTTACTTTAATTAAACACACGTATACCATTCACTTAGTTCGGAGGGAGAAGCCAGCACCCTGAACTTCAGAGAGAATACAAATAGAAATCACAAACATACATTATATAAACAGAGCAAATAAATATGAATCAGCACACATGCTTCTAGCTGTCTGTCCAAGAAATATGCCAATAATTACCAGAGAGGTTTTCTGGATTTTCAAAGCTAGGGGCTCCTTAACAATGGCTACTCAGAGTCTCGTCTGGTCAAATTACACAACAATCTTCCAGTGAGTGAGAGCCCCGAACAAAATGCTAACCTCTGAGTATGTATACCCTGTTCAGGGTCAAAGGGTGTGTCACAACCATGGGGGTCAAAACCATGTGATCTTTCTTCAGGGGTCACAAACATTTGACTCAAACTTATGTGAACCAGGCTTTCTTGTTTCTTAAGCAAGTCATCAAAGACTCCTGATTGAATCAAAGAAACAAAAGCCAGGTTCATGAAAGGCACTTGATTACCTCAGTGCTCCAAAAGAGAAAACAATAAGAAATAGTCCCATCTTAATTACCATTACACCCACGGCTATACTTTCCATCACTAAGTGATTGTTCTCATGCCTCCTAGGACTCTGGTCCAGAGGGAGGAAGAGGATGAATCACATTAATTTTTCCTCACTCCTACTTCAGGATTGTGCCTTTGATACCATCAGTGAGGAACTTCTTCTTTGAGGTTCATTCTTTAGCTTAATCATTCCAAATCCTTTTCAAAACCATCTACTAGCATTTACAGTCCCTATATCCAGACACAATATCCTATTCAGAACTTGGTTGGGATTATGTATTCACCTCCTCAGGCCATTCTCTTTATTTCTCAAGGAGTTCAATGTATTGTTCATTGTCTCCTGCTCCACTCAACCCCTCCCATTAGAATTGAGGACTTCATAATGTATATATCTAAATCCTTTCAGATAACTTAGTATCATAGTTCATCAGACCAATGATTTATCTTGGCTTCCATTTTTCCTCTTTTTTGACTACTACCTATGATTTTTCTATTTATATAATCCAGATTTCTGAAATTCTTATTTTACTACAATCACTTTTTCTTCAACTTAACCTTTTCCTTATTCTTCATAAAGCTATTCTTCATCCTCACTATCATCTCTAGCCTCTCTCTCTCTCTCTCTCTCTCTCTCTCTCTCTCTCTCTCTCTCTCTCTCTCTCTGGTTTCCTAATCCTTTATCCATATACTTTCTCCTCCTTTCATCATCCTAGCTCTATGGTTGACCTATTCAACCATAAACTATCATCCATCCTTGGATCTTGATTCTTTTGTCTTATCACAAATCATACTGTCAAAAACTACAACCTTAGATTACCTCCCTATATCTTTCTTTTATTATTCTCCTATTTATAGAAAGTCACACAACCCTTTTGATGTAGTTCACTATAATTTTACGTTAGTTTCATCTGCAAAATGGAATTATTTTATCCTTTGCTGATTATTATCCAGTATCATCCCACTCCCTCCATCCCACCTCCCAGAGAGGACCTGTCCTTTCACTTGACTAAGCAATTAGGGACCATCAGTTGTTACCTTCATCTTTTCCCTCATATCACACTTTTCATTTGTCCTAGAGATGGCCCTTCTTTCTTTTTGCCAAGGTCAGCCTCTCTATATTTGACATTGTTCCCATCCCACTGATGGCATAGTCCTCCAATCATTGTTGTTTGTTTGTCTGTTTTTAAATTTTCTTCCTTTGAACTTGTAGCTGGGTTTCTCCTTTTATAAACATGCCCAGGTTTCCTTCATTTTTCAAAAACCTTCACTTTGCTATATAGCTTTCTCAAGAAATTCCAAGAAACACCTAAAAAAAGCATTCTGCATCCACTGTCTCTACTTTCTATGTTCTCACTCACTTCTTACTCCTATAAAATCTGTTTCTAATTTCACCATGAGAAGAAAATTGCTCTCCTCAAGATTATCAAGTAGATCTTAATTTCTAAATCTACTGTCCTTTTCTTAATCTTAATTGTTCTTGAATTCTCTGCAACATTTAGATTTTTGTTCACCCATTCTTGATGAAACTTCTCTCCTCCCTCTATATTCAAAACATTGCTCTTTAATTTTTCATCCTACTTATTTGGCCACATTTTAGTCTCCTTGTTGGATTATCATCCATGTCCTATTCCCCATGTATGAGTTTTCTCCATGGCTCTGCTTTGTCCCTCTTCTTTCTATATACTGTCATCAAAAGGAGCCAGCCTTGTGCAGATGCACATGTAGATACCATAGCCCCCAATTTCCTCTGTAGATACCATAGCCCCCAACTCTTCAGGAATCACAGTTTCTTATTATTCACAAAAGAAACACACACCACAAAAGTCCTTGGCACTGACAAATGGGTCAACACCAGAAACAAATATGGTTTTATAAATGCAAATAACACTAAGGAAGATGTGTTACTGCTGTACCCTAGCAACTGGTATAATATATCTTTTCATCTGACCCACAAATGAAATCATGTTTATGTGTATGTGTTTACCCCCCAACACACATTAGAATGTGAGCTTCTTGAGAGAAGCTGTCTTCCTCGTCTATTTATGACTTTAGCATTCATAGACAAGGCTCTGTATATAATAATCCCTTAAATGCTTTTTCATTAATTTGACTCATTAGGGATCTCCTGAACTCTCATGGATTCAGTTGTTATCTATCTGTAGATATAGCTCTGTAGATATAGATAGATCTGTATCTATCCAAGTCTGTATATTTAATCATAATCTTTCTCCTGAACTCCAGTACAAATTACCATTTTGCATCCCCTTAGGCCACCCAAGCCTTAAATAAATCATTACTTAACACCCATTGCAACCATTATTAACCAGATTCATATGTAACAGAAAGGTTGTTTGTGAGAAAACTGCTGCTTTGACATTGTGCAGCTTCATTGAACCTCGGTCTACTTGGACAGCTCAAAATGCATCTCCAACTAAATGTGACTAAAATGTAACAGGGGTATCACCATCCTTCCAGTCATTCTCATTCACAATATTGCTGTTACCTCACTCAATTCTCAGTCTAAATACTCAAACAGATGCTACAATATCTCTTGAATCCATGTCTTTCTCCCCATTCTCCTCCTTTATGTTAAATCAGAGCCTTATCATCCCTCTTATTTAATACTGCAAGAAGAACCTCCTATTTGGTCTTCATGCTACCTTGATACAATGGAAAGATTGCTGGCTTTAAAGACACCTAACCTGGGTGTATGACCTTGCTGTTACATTGACTACCTGTATGACATTAAGAAAATTGTTTTATCCTTCTGGGTCTCAGTTTCCATATTTGATAAGTCAAAGAGTTGAACAAGATTTTTATACCTTACTGTGCCACCATCTAATCCTTAAATCAGTCAGTACCTAATACTGTTTGCCTCGATCAAGTTATAGACGTAAAGGTCCTACTGCAGATCCCTACATAACAAAAGGCTGGCTGTGAACAAACTGATACATATATGCAAAATAGTTTCAGGCTCATTCTAGGAGCTCTCTGAGGTTCCTTCACGAGATGATGAATGGTGAGAGAATGGGGAGGAGGAGTTTTTTTCTGCTTGTGAAGTGCTAACCAATTAAAGTGGTTTTACTTGCCTATTTCTATTGTGATTGTCTGAGCTGGAATGTTGAGAGAGAAGGGAATGGGGAAATGATTTCTGAGTCTTTGACACATCCTCACACTGAATCACACAAGGCTTTTGTATGAAATGGTAAAACAGAGAGATCCCAAGGCATTGGCCCCCAGTTATCTTACATTTCCAGAATATGCAAAGAATCATGGCACAGATTAGCAAATACACAGTTTTCCTTTTAAAACCCCAAAACACATCTGAGTTACAGAACCAATCCTATGCTACCTACTAAAAAAGAATACAAAGCTACAAGATATTGTCTTCCCATTTCTCTACTCCTTTTTAACTTAATATGCTTTTATTTGAAGTCTTGGCATTGCTGAACTGAGCTTTTTATTCAGAGATTCAACCAGGCCCACCCTGAGATGTGGAGTCTTCCGTATTCTTCTGCTTATCTTATAAATGACATATCAAAACTGACCCCTCCTCCTCCACATCAAATTCTAGCAGGGGTCCTGAGAGAAGCTATCTGTCCTATGAAAGCAGTCTGTCAGACCAATTAAAGTTACAATGTGAATGGCTTAATATGTTATACCTCCCTGGGGTATTTATTGTTGTTGTTTTAATAGGGAATCTCTAGAGATGGAAAGTCATACTTGAAGGACTTTATCATTAATGTCAGAATTAATGTCAGAAAAGATGTGAAATGAGGGAGGAACATTTTTTTCTTTAAATGGGGAGGGTTGTGTTGTTTTTTTTTTTCTTTTTAAAAGGTGAAAGCAAAGAAGATACTCGGAGGGCACTTTCAAATCCCTTTAATATACAACTACTGTTTCAGCCTGTAGGTAATATCAGTCCTGGCTTTGACATATAATTAATTTCATCAGATGTGGGATTTAAAGTTGCCTTAAAGACACACACACACACACACACATACACATTGTCTGGTGTTCAGAACTGTAATGACAAGCAAAGTGGGACTTTTTGTTTTGTTCTTTAAGAGAGTTCTAGTTCTTTTCAGCACTAAGGTAATCAAGTGCCTTTGATTGAGTCTTGCCTTTGTTTCAACCAAGAGTCTTTGATTAATCAAGAGTATTTCATGACCTGCTTAAGTCAAAAGAAAGCCTAAATCACATGAGCTCGAGTCAAATGGTTGTGATGCCCTCTGACCCCAAAGAAATGTATATGTACTCTGAGGTTAGCATTTTGCTTTGGGTGGCTCACTCATTGAAAGACGTGGCCAGACAAGACTCTAGGTAGCTGTTAAGGAACCTCCTCCCCTATAACCCCCAGTTTTGAAAACCCATGTGTTGGTGCTTCTCTCTCTGGTAATTATGTATGTTCTGCTATGGACAGATAGTTAGAAGCCCTGTCTGCTGATTTGTGTTATTTGCTCTGATTATATAATTTCTACTTCTAATTTCTGTTTGTGTTTTCTCCGAAGTTCAGGGTCCTTTTTCCCCTGAGCTAAGTGAATGATATATTATGTTCAATCAAAGTGAGATTATAAACCCCTTAAAGTTGCTTTCCTTAGAAAAAGAGATCAAAGTACTCATGCTAGAAGCCCTCCTGTGTGCTGCACCTCTACAGTAGCTGCAAGTAACATTGTTGTTACAAGAACTATGATGAATAATGTATGGCTAATGGCTTTTACAAACTTCCAATGATCGTGCCATTTCATTACTTGGCATTTTGATTTTTTTTATTTATTTATTTTTAATTTTCTAATATCTGGAATTAAAAAAAAAATTACCATAACATAGTATAATAAAAAAAAGATTTTACATGAAAATGCAAATCTATTATGTACAACTTGCTATTCTTTTTAAATATATAATAGTTATCATGTGCATTTTTTTCCTTTTTCCCTTCCTTCCCCAGAAATGGCTACCATTACACACAAATAGGTGCCTGTATATGCACGTACATACATATACATATATGCACACACATGCAATGTATATATTCATATATATGTAAAATCATTCTATACATATTTCTATTAATCAATTCTTTCTCCAGACACAGATAGTATCTCCCTTCTTATGTCTTTTGTAGTTAATTTGGGTCAATACAATAGTCAAAATGACTTTGATCAAAGTTGTCCTTAAAGCAATATTGCTATTACTGTATACAATGTTCTCTTCATTGTGACCATTTCACTCTTCATTATTTTGTGCAAGTCTAAGACCATCAGCTCTGCATTTCCTAAAGTACAATAGTATTCTATCGCAATCATATACCACAACTTGTTCAGTCATTCCCCAATTGATGGGTATCCGCACAATTTACAGTTCCTTGCCACCACAGAGAGAGATGCTAGAAATATTTTAGAACATGTAGAACACTGAACAGCAGAGCTTGTAGCCACCCAGGAGCAGGGACACCATTCACAGTACCAGGGTTGAAAAGAGTGTTTGTGGTCACTCACTAACCAGTGCACAGTACAGGAGAGTAGTAAACACACCCCTCCCTAGATCATACTACCTTGGAATAGCCAAAAACTTATAGGTACCCAGAATTACCTATGAAAACAGCTGCACAAAAAACTTGAAGCTTGGTACAGAGCCTCCTCCACTTGGGAAGCAGAGCCCTGCTTTAACACATAGTTAAAAATCTAGAAACAAGTTGAAAAATGAACAAAAAACAGATAAAAATTCTGACTATAGAAAGTTGCTCTGGTGACAAGGAAGATCAAAACACACACTCAGAAATAGTCAACAAAATCAAACTTTTGCTATTCAAAGACTCTAAGAAAAATATGGATTGGTCTCAGTCAATGGAAGAACTCAAAAAGGATTTTTAAAATTAAGTAAGAAAAGTAGAGGGAAAATTTGGAAGAGAAATGACAGTGTTACAAGAAAATCATGAAAAAAGAGTCAACAGCTTGGTAAAAGAGGTACAAAAAATACTAAAGAAAATAACACCTTAAAAAACAGAATAGGCAAAATGGTAAAAGAGGCACAAAAATTCAATGAAGGGAGGAATGTCTTGAAAAGGAGACTTGGCCCAATGGAAAAATATACAGAAAAATTCACTGAAGAGAAGAACTCCTGAAAAAGAAAGGAGGTACAAAAGCTCACTGAAGAAAATAATTCCTTAAAAGTTAGAATTGAGCAAATGGGAGCTAATGATTTTATGAGACATCAAGAAATGATTTAAAAAATTAAAAGAATGAAAAAAATAGAAGACAATGTGAAATATCTCATTGGAAAAACAACTGACTGGAAAATAGACCCAGGAGAAATAATTTAAGAATTATTGGACTACCTGAGAGTCATGATGAAAAAAAAAAATAGCCAAGACATCACTTTTCAAGAAATTATCAAGGAAAACTTCCCTGATATTCTAGAAGAGGGAAAAATAGTCATTCAAAGAATCTGCCATTAACATACTGAAAGAGATTCCAGAGGGAATAATATATACACTCAATTGGGTATAGAAATCTATCTTACCATACAGGAAAGTAGGAAGGAAAGGGGTTAAGAAAAAGGTCTGGGGAGCTGACAGAAGAGAAGGCAATTTGGGGGAGGTGAAAGTCAGAAGCAAAACACTTTTGAGAAGGGACAGGGTAAAATGGGAGATAAAGTAGGATAAATTGGGAAAATAGGATGGAGGAAAACACATAGTTGATAATCATCACCATGAAAAAAAAATTAATGAGTTCCTCTGCTAAAGACTTCATTTCTCAAACATATAAAAAACTGAGCCAGATTTACAGAAATAAGAGCCATTCCTCAATTGATATGTAATCAAAGGATATGAACAGGCAGTTTTCAGACCAAGTAATCAAAGTTATCTATAGTCATATGAAAAAATGCCCTAAATCACTATTAATGAGAGAAATGAAAATTGAAACAACTCTGAGCTACTACCTTATACCTGTCAGATTGACTAATATGATAAAAAAGGAAAATGGCAAATATTGGAAGGCCTGTGGGAAAATTTAAACACTAATGTACTATTGGTAAAGTTGCATACTGATTCAACCATTCTGCAGAGCAATTTGGAAGTATGCCCAAAGAGCTATAAAACCATGTATACCTTTTGACCAAGTAATACCACTACTAGGTCTGTATTCCAAAGAGATAAAAAGGAAAAGGACCTCATAACAACAGTGTTACTTGCAGCTACTGTGGCTGTGTGAGGCCACTAACACCAGCACACAGGAGGGCTGCTAGCACAGGTTCTTTGATCTGCTTTTCTAAGGAAAGCAACTTTAAGAGGTTTACAATCTCACTTTAATTAAACATACATTTATCATTCACTTAATTCAGGGGGAAAAGTTAGCACCCTGAACTTCAGAGAAAACACAAACAGAAATTACAAGCAGAAATTATATAATACAAATCAGCAGACAGGGCTTCTAACTGTCTGTCCATAGCAGTACATACATAATTACCAGAGAGAGAAGCACCAACACATGGGTTTTCAAAGCCGGTGAGTAAGGGGGAGGAGGCTCCTTAACAGCTACCCAGAGTCTTGTCTGGCCAAATCACAGGAACAGTCTTCCAAAGAGTGATCCCTCCCCACCTCACCCCCAAGCAAAATGCTAACCTCTGAATATATATACACTTCTTCAGGGTCGGAGGAAATCACAACCATGTGACTCAAACTCATGTGACTTAGGCTTTCTTGTGACTTAAGCAGGTCATCAAAGTCTCTTGTTTCAGTCAAAGACTCTTGATTGAAACAAAGGCAAGACTCAATCAAAGGCACTTGATTACCTTAGTTCTGAGAAGCACTCCAAAAGAAGAAAATAAACAGCTTTGCTTGCCATTACAGACCTATGTGTACAAAAATATTTATAACAGCTCTTTTTGTGGCAGCAAAGAATGGAAATTGAGGGGATGCCCATCAATTGGAGAATGGCTAAACAAGTTGTTGTATAAGATTGAGATGGAATCCTATAGTGTTTTATGAAATGATGAGTAGGATGCTCTGAGAAAAACATGGAAAGTCTTCTATGAACTGATGAAAAGTGAAGTGAGAAAAACCAGGAGAACATTGAACACAGTAATAATATTGTTGATATACTATGAACAACTTAGCTATTCTCAGCTATACAATTATCCAAGACAATTCTGTAGGACTTATGATGAAAGGTACTGTCCATCTCTAGAGAAACAACTGGTAGTCTGAATGCAAATCAAAGATATTTTTTCTTTACTTTATTGGGAGGGGGGGATTGCCTGTGTTTTCTTGCACAGCATGACTTACATGGAAATGCATTCTGTGTGGCTATGCATGTACAACCTATGTCAAATTGCTTGCCTTCTCAATGAGGCAGGGAGCGAAGGAAGAGAATTTGGAATTCAAAATCTGAGAGGGAAAAGAATGTTAAAATTGTTTTTATATGTAATTTGGAAAAAAAACAAAATATTAAATAAGATTAAAATAGAAATTTTCAAGGAAAACTGCATTGATATCTTAGATTTAAAGGATAACATAATAATTGAAAGGCTTTACCAACCTCCTGAAAGAGATATCAAACTGAATACTCTCAGGAATATTATAGCTAAACTCCAGAACTCCTAAGTCAAGGAGAAACTATTGCAAAAAGCCAAAAAGAAACAATTCAAAAATCATGATGATACCATCAGAATCAAATCTTATATGTTAAAGGAAACAGAGGGCTTTGAATATAATATCCTGGAAGGCAAAGGAGCTAGGATTAAAACCTAAAACAATCTAATTGGCAAAATTGAATACAATCCTTCACGGAGAAAAATGGATATTTCATGAAATATGAGACTTTCAAGGATTTCTGATGAAAAGACCAGAGTTGAATACAAAATCTGACATTTAAACATAAGACTCAAGAGAAGTGTAAAAAAGGTAAACATTAATGAGTAACCATAAGGTGCTCAATAAAGTTAAACTGTTTATATTCCTATTTGGTAAGATAATACATGTAACTCCAAAGAACTTTGTCATTATTAGTGCTGTTAAAAGGAGTATACATAGACAAAGCGTATGGATGGGGGGTTGATTTATGTTGGAACAATCTCCAAAAAATAAATGAAAGGGTAAAAAAGAAGGATACGCCAGAAGAAGGGAGAAGGAAGAAGGAAGAAAGATACACTGGGGAAGGAAATGATAGAATGGGGAAATTCTCTCAAATAAAAGAAGAGTATAAAGAAGAGCTTTGATAGTGTAGCAGGAAATTGAGGTGTGGCAGGCAGTGCCTGAAACTCTCATCAGAATTTTTCCAAAGAGAGAAGAACATATTTATATACTCAATTGTGTATAGAAAGCTATCTAATTCAACAGAGAAGTAGGAGGGGAAGGGGATAAGAGAATGGAAGATGAAAAAAGGGAGGTGGGATTAAGGAATGCAGTGGTTAAAAGCAAAATAGACTTTTGAGAAAGGACAAGAAAAAAGAGAGAGAGAAGAAGAAAAAAAGAAAATGGGGTGGAAAGAAATATTCCTTCCAGTTAGTAATGATAACTGTGAATGTGAATGGGATAAGTAAACCCGTAATATAGAAGCAAGGAAAAGAAGTGATTGGAAACCAGAATCCAATAACATGTAGTCTGTAAGAGACACACTTGAAATAGAAACATATACACAGAATTAAAATAAAGTGCTGGAGCAGAATCTATTATACTTCAGCTGAAGTGAAGAGGGAGGAGGTGGCAAACATGCTCTCAGACAAAGCAAAACTAGACCTAATAGAAAGCAATGATCAGAGAAATTTTGTTTTGCTAAAAGATACTACGGTCAATAAAATAATATAAAAATTATGGCAAATTTCTCTGATAAAAGCCTCATTTTTCAAATATATAGAGAACTGAGTCAAATTTATAAAATAAGAATCATTCCCCAGTCGATAAATGGTCAAAGGATTTGAAAAGACAGTTTTCAGAAGAAAAAATCAAAACTATCTATAATCCTATAAAAACAAAGTTTTGCTAAATCACTGTAGACTACAGAATAGTGAATTAAAACAATTCTGAGGTGCCACCTCACACCTATCAGAAATAACACATGTTAGAGGGGATGAGGAAAAATAGATGCACTAACGAAACGTTGGTAGAATGGTGAATTGGTCCAGCCATTCTGAAGGACAATTTGGAACTGGGCCCAAAGAGTTATAAAACTGTGCATATCTTTTGACCCAGCAATACTACTACTATGCTTGTATCCCAAAGAGATCAGAGAAAAAGGGGAAAAAGACATGTACAAAAATAATTATAGCAGTCTTTTTTTTTATGTGGCAGAGATTGAAACTGAAGGGGATGCTCATCAATTGAGGAACGTCTAATAAAGTTGTGGTATATGATTGCAATGTAGTACTATTGTGCTATGGGAAATGACAAATGGGGGGTAGTTTTAGAAGAAAACAAACATGGCAAGACCTATATGAGTTGATTCAAAGTGAAGAGAGAAGAACCAGGAGATCACTGTGCACAGTAATAGCAATGCCGTAATGATGACCACTGTGAAAGATTTATCTACTCTGATCAATACAATGATCCAAGACAATTCCAAAGGACTCATGATAAAGAAATGCTATCTACCCCCAGAGAGATAACTGATGAACTCTAAGTGCAAATTGAAGTATAATCTTCTCACTTTATTTTTCATGCTTTTTTGGTAATATGGCTAATATGGAAGTATGTTTTGTTTAATTCCATATGTATAATTAATATCATATAGCCTGCTTTCTCATCAGGTGTGAGTGAGTATGGGAGCAAGGAAGAGAATCTGGAACTCAACATTTCAAAATAAAAGAATGTTTATAAATATTTTAAAAGACTAAGAAAAAAGATAGTCTTTTTTCTTTTTGGTCTTTGTATCTCTGGCATCTATCATAGTGTTTGGCATTTAATAAGTAACTGAAAAATGCTTGTTGGATTTAATTTACTTGGTCCTTCATTCCTCTAAGATTCAGCTTTTTCTGTCAGTAACATTGAGTTGTTCCCATTATTGTGCTTAACCTCCTAGTGGCATTTGGTCTTATGCAGGTTGCTGTCTGCTTATAGTCCCCAATAAATTTTAAATTCCTTGAGATCAAAGACTTTCACTTTCACCTTTGTACTCCATCATCTAGCCCAGTGTCTGACTTATAGTACGAGCTTAATAAGAGCTTGATAATTAGTTGAGTGGTTGATTGATTAGGTGGCACAATCTCAATGGCAAGAAGAATATTTGTCTGAAATGGTGTTTAGGTCTGGATGTAAGGGATAGTACAGAATAAGGAATTAATTACAACCATTCCAGCCAGTAGTCAACCAGCAAGAAGTATTTAAAAAAAAAAGTATTTGTACAGAGTTCTGAAACCAATGTCACTGACTATTATAAGAAAAAGTGTTTTCCACCAACATCACTCATATTTAAGTTTGAAGATGTTCTCCTCAAAATTACTGGACCTTGTCACATATATTGTAACCACTTGATGTCTACAAATTCTGATTTCACAATGGAAGTTACAGCTTTGTTTGGAGTATATACACACCATTTGATTCAAACCATGATTCAAATGAGTTGACAACTTCTTTCCCAAACTACATCAAAATGAAGTAAATTCCAATATGTTAAAAAACCTTCAACAACTAGGTAATATTCCTAAGCTTCTCTCGTAAATGCCTGCAGAGAAATCAAGCCACAGGAGGTACATCGATTTGTTAGGTCTACTTATTTAACGGGGAATTTATAAGAAATCACTCAACTAACATCTAAATGAATATGGGCTGACAATGATCAATCATGATGTTTAGACTTCATTGAAGACAAAGTGGATTCTCGTTTTTTGCAACTGTACTTGAGAAAACAATGACGCTGGTATTTTAAGGTTTGAAATAGGCTTTACATGCATTATTCTATCTTATTCTTTAAGAAATCTCTGGGCTATAAAATTACATAACTAGTATTTCCCTCTTTTCACAAATGAGGGAACTAAGGGTGAGAAACATCAAAGGAATCACTAAAGTTCACAAGGCGGGTATTTATCTGAAGCAGAATGAGAATCCAGATACCTCAATGCAAATTTGTCTAATGTCCTTTTTATTACACCATCAAAGCCTCACAAAAATGATGCAAATTTTTTCTTGCTTTGAAGAAACTGAGATATGTGCAATAAATTTGGAATGATTAATTAATAATCAAATATTTATTAATTGCTTACTATGTGCCAGACATTGTACCAAATCCTAGAGATAGGGGAAAAAGAAAAAGAAAAAAAACAGTCCAGTGCTTAAGAAGCTTACATCCTAATCAGAAAGAAAATACAGGCATAAATTTCTAAGTTTAAGATACAGACAGAGTAGATAAAGGTGACCTCAAAGGGGATAATAGTAGTACCTGGAAGGACTGGAAAAGGCCTCATGTAGTGCATGAGCTGGCTCTTAAAGGAAGTCAGGCATTCTAATATGCAAAAATTAGAAGAGATAACAAAGAAGAAAATTCCAGAGATATGGAAAGAACTGGTACTCTGAAAACTGGGGTTTAGTCCTGGCCAACACTCACTGCCTTTATGACCTTAGTGATCTTAATCTCAGTTGCGACAGCTCTAAGATGAAAGGATTGAGTTAGATGAACTCCAAGGTCCCTTCCAGAATTAAGCCTCCAAGTTACTAATTCATTCATTCATTCATTCATTCATTCATTCATTCATTCATTCATTCATTCCTTCATCTATCTATCTACCTAGCCACTATATATAGCTACTTGTGTATTAGGACTTGAATTTAGATCTTCTTGTCTCCAAAGCTGGCTCTTTTGCCACTGTAAATCACTTCCTCTCCCTAAGGATTTTTACTTGGTGTGTTGGTCCATCACAACCTCCTGAAATGAGTGTACTCGCTTATTTGTCCTTGACCCCTCACACCTCATTTGCTCTCTACATTTTCTCCATTGGTAATTTCATTATCTGCCATACTTCTGATGTAAATGGCTTTAATCTCTATCTCTAGACAAGACATTTTTTGCCAGAGGTACAAAACCTCTTCTCCAAGTGTCAGACATCTCTACCTATCCAGCCAGAACTTCAGTCTCAATATATTTAAAATACAGTTTATAATATTTCTCTCTAAACCTACCCTTGCTACTGGCTTCAATATTATTATATAAAATGCCACAATTATCCTCGTCTCCTAAGGTAATAACCATGGAGTAATATTTTATTCTGCTCTGTCTCTTACTTCCCATATCCAATCAGTAAGCAGTTGAGTTATTAAAATGTGTGAAACTGAAGAAACTATAAAGAAAAATCCCAGCACCTTAGATTTAGAAAGATACTCAGAGGTTATCTAATCTAATCTATGCCTGACCAAAAATGTCCTCCACACTATTCCCAACAAGTAGCCCTCCAGGGGAAGTGGATAAGAGAAAGTGGAGTGAAAGACTGATAGAAAGGAGGGCAGATTGGGGGAGGTAAAAGTCAGCAGCAAAATATTTTTGAGAATGGACAAGGTGAAAGGAGAGAGGGAGTAGGCTAAATATGGGGGAAATAGGATGGAGGGAAATACATAATTAGTAATCATTACTGTAAAAAAAATCAGTAGGTTTCTCTAATAAAGACTTCATTTCTCAAATATTTAGAAAACTGAGTCAAATTTATAGAAGTAAAGTCAAAGAATATGAACAGGCAGTTTTCAGACAAAGCAATCAGAGCTATCTATAGTTATATAAAATGCTCTTAATTACTATTGATTAGAGAAATGTAAATTAAAACAACTCTGAGGTACCACCTCACATATATTGGATTGGCTAACATGACAGAAAAGGAAAGTGATAAATGTTGGAGAAGATGTGGGAAAATTGGAACACTAATGCATTGTTGGTAGAGTTGTGAACTGGTCTAACTATTCTGGAGAGCAATTTGAAACTATGCCCAAAAGGCAACAAAACTGTGCATCCAGTGCTAGATCTGTATCCTAAAGAGATAATAAAAATTGTACAAAAATATTTATAGCTGCTCTTTTAGTGATAGCAATGAATTGGAATCAAAGGGGTGTTCATCAATCGGGGAACGGCTGAACAAGTTTTTGTATATGATGGCGATGGAATACTACTGTGCGATAAAAAATTACAAGCAGGATGGTCTCAGAAAACCTAGACTTACATGAACTAATGCAAAGTGAAATGAGAAGAATCAGGAGAACTCTGTGCACAGAAACAGCAAGATTCTATGATGATCTACTGTGAATAACTTAGCTATTCTTACTGTGAATAACTTAGCCATACAATGATCTAAGACATTCCTGAGAGATTTATGATGAAAGGTACTGTCTGTCTCCAGAGAAAGAACTGGTGGTACTTAAATGCAGATCGAAGATACTTTTTGTTATTTTCTTTTATTTTGGAGGGGGGAGATATCTATGTTTTTATTTTCACAGCATTACTTTCATGAAAATGTGTTTTGCATGACTACATATGTATCACCTATATCAAATTGCTTGTCTTTTCAATGAGGAGAGGTAAAGATGGAGAAAATGTAGAATTCAAAATTTGAATAAAAAGAATGTTAAAGTTCTTTTTTATATTTAATTGGGGGAAAATGTAATTTTTTTTAAAAAAAAGTACCCCTCTAATCATCAATAAAAGACACCTAGTGAAAGAAACCCATTGCCTCTAAATGTTCTACTTTGTGATATCTTTATGAACCCCCCTCCCAATATCTAACTGAAAATGTCTTCCTTTATTATCCTTCCATTTCTTTTTACAATATTTATACCTTTTAGAACCAACGGGTCAAGTCTATTTGCCCTTCTCCATGCTATCCTTCCAAACATTTTGAATAAAACATTTACACATCGCTCTTCTTTTCCTTTCTTCCCCCAAGTATTACTAGCCCTTATCAATTCCATCTCTGTATCAGCTTTCAAACATATCTTCCCCTTTCTCTATTCCCATTGAGTCGATCTTAATAAATCCTTTATCCTGACTTGCACTATTGCACTAGCCTCTTTATAGCTCTTCCTACCTCATCTGTATCCCCAGTCCAATCTATCCTTCAAATCACTGTCAGAACAATCTTCTTTATTAAAAAAAATTCTTCCACCATTCAAAGAAACTCTTGTAGAGATGTAGCCCGGCAACTGCTTTTGCATGTACTGAAACTGCAGCATCCACAGTAAGCATAATCACTTAAGACGTGGAAAAAAATGTTATTGCCCCAGGACCTTTGCACTATCAAATGACTTAGCATCATTAATAGTTGTTTTATGGGTGGAAAAAGCCTTTTGAAAAATAACCACCTGCTTTGCTGCTACATCCTAAGGACCATGGGGCCTTTCTATCTGATTAGCAATTGACCCCACCTTTGTTGTCTGGTCCAATTAAAACCTGAGCTTCTTGAGAGCAAAGGAAGTCACAATTTTTTTTTTGTATTCTTGGTACTTAGCACCATGCTTTGCACATAGAAAATACTTAAGTGCTTATTTATTATTTCCTTATTTCATTCATTCATTTTTTACCCACAGATCTGATCATATAACTCTTCTACTCCAACATCTTCAATAGTTCTCTCTTAATCTCACCCCCTGCCTTCCTACACACACAGACACACATAGTCAAGACTCTACATCCTGTTGACAACTTATCTTTACATTTACCTTATCTTTACATTTGTATTCATTTGTTTTCATCAATTCTGTGAATTTTTTGGTATTTTGATGACTGTATTTCAATCATATGTGTTTCCCTTGTAATCCTATGTATTTTATGAATTTAATTTTTCTTTCCTGAGGAGTCCAAAAGATTCACCACGATGCCAAGGGGTCCATGATATGCAAAAAATACAAATAAAAAAGAATCCTGTTTTAAAGCCTGTCTCAAGTTCTAGGAACATTCTTGGAGTTCTCTAGTTAATAATATTCTTTTCCTCACACATAAAGTACCTTCTTTCTAAAGTCACTAATGTACTCATCACATTACCTCATTTAACATCATTAATATCTTAACCCTCAATCAGACTTTAAGGTTCCTGAGGGAAGAAGATTGTATTTAGTCTTTCCCCCCAGTGCTTAGCACAATAGTGGGTACAAAAAGATGTATTATATTTAGTAGCAACTTTATTACATCCTAATGCCTGATTAACCAACCACGGGAAAATTGTATCTTCTTGGTAACAATTAGATGGCTCGGTACTACAAGGACATTAATAATTGGCTGTATTTTAGAAGGAGAAAACGTTGGGGTTCATTACAAATTCTGATCCATTAAAAGGTAGCACAGAATGTTTCATGGCAAAACCACTTTTTGCCCTGACAGGAGGGAAGAGAAGAAATAAATTGGATGGTAGTATAGCATGTGATTTAGCATTCAAGAACCTAGAAAATTCACTTGGTGAGAATCCACCTTCATTATGCCCTCCTGACTTTGATAAAGCATTCCTGGTTCAAAAAGATGCCTCTGATGTTAGACTTGAGGCAATGCTGTCTTAGATAATAAAGGAAGATAAAGGCCAGTGATGCATATACGAAAGAAACTTTTAAAAGGAAAACTCTGCAAATCTCTATTACAGGCTTAGCCCTCAAAGAAGTTAGTGTTCTTGGCAAGATTGTGGACATTGTCATCCTAAACATCAATTAAAAAAAGTAGATTTAGAAAAATTAACATTCTAAATAATAGTATAAATATTGACAGATGAACACTTAATAATGACATGATTTAGACATTTAATATTCAGAATACTGAATGATTTACTCAAAGTTGTAACACGATATTCCTTAAACAACTGTCAATTATATAAAAGACAACTGGAAGTAGATGGCACTTTTAGAGATCATCATTATTTCGGAGTGAAACCAAGACCCAGAAAAAGAGGAAATGACTTGCTTATGGTCATACCGAAAGTTTATGGTAAGGGTGGGTCTGCTGATTCTTGGCTTCAGAAGTCTTTCCACTCTTCCATATAGCCATGTTTACTTAAGTTGGATTTTTTAAAATATTTTAATAGAAAGCACAGTGCTTCTTTAATTTGTATTAACATTTATGTAAGAGGAGGATTTTTGATATAAACCTAGTCAGATAAAGAATATAATTGCATAATTATTAGTAAATTTTGATATGTATGTTTGCCCTAGGCTTGAGTTTTTTTCTTTTTTTCTTGAAACAATTTTTTTTTAGCCCGAGTCTCTCTGTCTTGTCCATTTTGGAAGTGAAATGGAAACTCACTGGACCAAACTTCTGAACAACACAGAATCTTGGATCTTCTTTGACTTTGACACGGGCTGTCCTTCCTTAAGAATTTTGTTATTCCTCCATTCCAGGGAGCTCAACCTGTTACTGGAAGAATTAAAATAAACCCCAGATCATATGTAGTCCTGCTGCAATTCAGAACTACTAGACTAAGGCAATCTATCAGACTAAGCCTCCTAAATAGAAGGTGCTACGGATGGGGTACAGGATCTGGGAGCCCCCTTGAACTCTTCTTGAATCTTCCCGCTTCTTGTGAGGGAAGGGCTGGGGAATGCCAGCTGAACTGGATTAGACTTCAAAGCCAGGGGATCTGGCTAGCAAGGGAGATCAGCTGGTACCTGAGGAGGGGAAGGGGTCAGAGGGGGAGATAACTTAGAGACTGCCACAGAGGCAGGGCCCAAGGCCAGAACCTGAGTAGGGGCCACCTTAGGGAGAGGGGCTGAAGGGGGAGCTACCTCAGTGAGACCCCTCCTTCCCCCTCCCCCATAGCTTCAACTTGAGCAGGAAGCACTGAGGGGGGAGGGGCCAAAGCCCTGGGGGCCATAAGAAGGGAGTCAATAAAATGTCCTGTGACCCCCATTGCCCCTTTGTGGGGTAGCTCTACCTACAAGCATCTTACAATCTTTTCTGAGGACGGGGTTCCAAGAGAAGTCAATGAAAGCCATCATGTAGGCAACTTCTACCCATTTTCCTTCTCTGCAACAGTATAATTCTAACTGCAAGAGAGTATTATGTTTTAAAGTCCCCAAAATGGGACAGGCTTCTTGGCCCTCTTGGTGAATCTGAGGCCAAACAGTGTTGCAAAGCAACACCAGCTTTTTCTTTTTAAGTTCTTTAGAGAAGCTAAATTTTTCCCAATTTTATAAAAGACAACCCAAAGGCAAACTTTTGGGAATTGAAAACGATTGACCCATTATACTTGTGGGTGGCTGGAAGTCTCTTCCTCTGTAAAGGAGAATATAGGAGTAAGCACCAAAAAACAAACAAAACAAGACCAAAAAAACCCCCAAAAATATACCTTAAGTTTTCCCAATTCTCTAGTGCCAAGAGAATTGAAAGAATCTGGCATAAACTTCTGGATGGGGCATCCTTGTCCTCCATGCTTCAAAATGTGTGCCTGGGTCCATGGCCTCTAACATAATCATTGGACTGACAACCTGAGAGCATCAGCCTGAGTACTAGACAGCCTACTAGCTGTCTGACCTACTGGGACCTGTGAGGTCAGGCCCGAAAAAAGCACTTCCAAGGTGGAGAGTGACCCTAAACTGTAGGTCCAGGAGATAGGGTATGCATTACATACCTTCCAGTCCTGGCTGGAAAAGAACTTGAGATTAGCAGTTTTTCCCAGTCTCAAGGAACCTTATGATGAGGTTAGGGAACCATGATTTTAGGGGTGCTCAAGACTCCAAAATACCAACACACCAGGTCCTGCTCAAATGAATTCAACCCAAGCCTTCTCACAGCCAAAGAAATACAAAGTTTATTACAGATTGGCTATAATGGGTAGTCTTAAGAAATGTCACTATTTGTGACACTCATTTTCACAAACAGACCAGATTCCATCTACTAAGCAAGATTGAATCTGAGCACCTTCATGGAGGCAAGATGGAACTTATATACAGAAAGATTGTGGGAGGGATCTAAGGTGGTCCTGAGGTGATGGGAGGAGTGGTTTAGAGAGGGTCTTGAGGAGTCTAAGAAGGAGCTTGATGGGACTTGGGTGAGGTCAGACTCCAGGAACCAATAGACCGGGATTAAGGGTGGGAAGTAGCTGAAGGCTACCTGGAGACAACAGACAATGTAGGGCTAGGCCACTTTAAAGGTAACAGATTTGAGCATAGACATTTTGATGGGATCAAGGATGAGAAGTAGCCAGACAATAGAGGGCTTTGGGCCTAGCAATAATGAAAGGCTTATGGCCTCAGGCAAATGCCTCAATCTAGTGGGAAGATTCAAGGAGGCTCCCAGATCCTGTACCTCATCAATACTCTTTTTTGCACCGTAGTTGGCATGATTAGATCTTTATTCATTTTTTAAAAAGAAAATATTGAAATTTGAATGTTGAGGCAGGTTTTGTAGTTTTCAGGGGTTCCAAAATTGAACCAGATATCCCAAGACCAATCTTTTAGAGCAGGTTAAAAAAGAGCAAATAGGAGTTCATGACCTTTATTACTTGTCTTCCTTTCCACAATTCTAGAAAGGAAAGGAGAATATTTTTTAAATGACTCTTTTGCTAAAATCAAGAGGAATTTATGGCTGGAAGCAAGTCATAGTTCTCTCTTCTAATTTTTGTAAGTATGTCAAGGGGAATACAACATTGACATGAAATCAAGATGAGGATTCCCTTAGGATATTCCCTAATCTCTGTGTGATAGAGTTAAATCGAGAAGTACCTGATACCATTTTACGTGTAGCCAGGGGATTTAAAAGGTCCAGAAAGTGGAAAAGGATGTTGATTGGATCTAATTAGCCTATATTGAAATGTTGAGGCAGTGTTAAATAAGAGTCTGTGGAGTAAGTACTAAGCAGTACTCTTCTTCTTGCCACAACAAATCCTATGCCTTTGATTCCATCCCTTCTAACATACTCCAGCCGATTGCCTCTTCAATTAGTCCCTCCTTAATTTTTAACCTCTTTATTTGTTCCTTCCCTCATACCTACAAACATATTCAAATTTTGCCCAAACTAAAAAACAAAAAAATAAAAATAAACCCTTCACCATCCTTTCAAAATATAATTCTATAATATTCCTCCTTTGCTTAGTCATTGTTCTAGGAGAAAAAGCTATTTATCAGTGTCTTCACTTCTTTTTTTCACTTATTCATTCCTCAGTACTTTGGCCTCTGGCTTTTGACCGTATCACTCAGATAAATTTGTTGTCTTCAAGGTTATCATTGATTTCATCATTGTCAAATCTCATGGGTATTTCTTGATCAGTTTTCGTTTTCTTTTTTCTGAGCTATCTGAAGCATTTGCTACTTTTGACCATCCTGGTTGATCATTCTCTTAGATGACTTTTCCTTTCTAGATTTTTTGTGAAACTGCTCTCTCTTGAATTTCTTCCTGCCCCCCTGACCACTCTTTAGTTTCCTTTGTAGGATTGCCATCCGAATCGTGGCCCCAAGTGTGAATATGTTCTATAGGTCTGCCCTGGAATCTCTTCTCTTCTCTGCTATTCTCTTTTGTTGACTTCATCACTTCACATGAGTTTAATTATCAGCCTTATGGAGATGACTTCCAGCTCTAGATATTCAGCTCCGGTTTCTCACTTGAGTTTGAGTCCCATGTTACCAACAGCCTACTGGACATTTCCAATTGGATATCCCATGAAAATCTCAAATTCAACATATCTAAAACCAAACTCATTATGTTTCTCTAAAAAGCCACACCTATACCAAATTGCATTATTTCTTTATAGGGCACCATTATTGCCCTGTTACTTACATTTGCAACTTGAGTTTCACCTTCGACTCTTCATGGTCTCTTACCCAACAAATCCAATCAGTTGATGAATTTTGTTTCTATCTCCATAAATTTCCTACATGTGTCCACTTATCTGCAATCATGCGGTCACTAGCCTAATTCAGTCACAATATTCCATGATTTAGAGCATGGATTCTTCACCTGATGATATGACTTTGTTTTAACTTTGTTGTTTTAATTTTTTTTTTTGGTCTCATGTTTAAGATAACTGCATTTCAATATAATTGGTTTCCTTTGCAATTCCATTTAAAAAAATTAGGCATTTTAAAATATTATTCAGAGATAAGTTTCATAGGCTTCCTCAAGACTGTTAAAGATGTTCACAACACATACAAAAAGGTAAAGAATCACTGCTTAAGAGGCTGAAGAATTTAACACTTCATTGCAATCATCTATTCTCTTGTCTTCCACAGTCGATATTTATCTGCTCTTCATCTCTATTAAATTATACTCAGACACTACAGAGTTGGGATACATGGTAAAGAAGATATAGTCATTATATTGTTCAATCACTGATATTCCTAGTTTCAAAAGTCTTGGTGAAAATGACATGAGGACCAGAACTTTTCAAGCAATAAGTCTTTTAGTGATTATTATTAATCAGGAGTGGGGAAAGAAAGCTCCAAATGTGTTTTTTAGGGGATGAAAGTTAATTCTAGTTAGCATGTTACTCTACAAATCAAAATAAAGGAATCTATTAGATATAGTGGCATTTCTGACTGATTTTTAAATTACGTTCTTGGGCCTCCAGGGTATTAAGTATGAAAATAAACTATTAGATCATCTAAACAAATGGAGCCAATATTGGGAGATTATTTGTGTATGTGTGCTCAGTCTTTCCCATTACCCCCAAAATTGGAAACACACCACAAAGAGGAAGTAATAACACTGCAGTAAAATATTCAAAGTCCAATCCTTCTTCACATTGATTATCCTGCACATTTTGAAGCAATGCCTTTATGTACCCATCTGTAAAGAGTTATAAGACCAGAATTCCAGAGCCTTGTTCCCTATAGACTTTAGTGGAAAAGTATGTTTTTTTATATATATTTTGGAGTGAAGGGGAGAAAAAATTATGCCATGATTGTTTTTATGATCATCTGACAAATTAATAATCTTCATTATTTTTCCCAACTCTTACCGGTTAGGAAATAAAGAGTTCCACTTAAAGGCTATCAGTCATTAAAGACTACATACTAGAGACTACAATGAAAAGAGTTTCTCAAATATTTTACCTTGCCTTTCTCAAATTCAACAGTTCCTTTCCCACCTCCCACCCCCACTCCCCATCTCCTGCCTATGGACTTAAGGGAAAAAATGAGATACCATCTTTTAGAAAGGGAAAGACCTGAAGTCATTTCTCAGTCCTTGAAACTCTGAGTTAATTCATTTCTGATTCAGATCAATGCCCATCAACACTGCCAGCCCCATCAGGCAAAGCCATTTCTTATGATGAAGTAAGAGAGATGACACACCTGGTCAACTGCCCCCAGAGAGAAACACATGTTATCTTAATGGCATTCATTCCAAATCTACAGTGCACCGCATGGTTATTTGGTCAGAAATGCTCTGTATCTGTACTCTGAATATCATTCAAGGGTATTTCAGGAAAATTTAGTGCTCAAACTGTATTTCAGGGTCACCTCAAAAATTGGCCTGTTTATTTGCCCTTATTCTTATGATGTGTAGTTTTGATGTCCATCAATACACATATCTTAGACAAGCATTGTAGGTGAATAATAAACTTGGCCTTGAAGTGTGCAGACAAAGGAAATCAGACTAGACTGAATATGGGAAGCTGAACAGGACATTTCATGATCCCAAACTGTAGACTGCTGCAAAAGCCCATCACTTTAGCACCCATATCGTCCTAGTGGTGATAAATGTTTGTCGAACTGAATTGAATTTGAATGACAATGATATATCCACTCATGTAATGAGGTTAAGGAAGAACTAAAATTATAAGCCACTCAAAGAGTTATGGAAAGTTATAAACATCCTGTCACAGAATGCTATGAACAACTTGCATTTAAGGTGTTGAATATAGAACATCATTGAGGACGTGCTTTCTCAGAAAGGGAAGTAAGCCAGTCATCGACAGAAAACAAGAGACAACAACAGATGGACAAGCCTTGGGGTATCCTTTTACAAAGGTACAAGAACAATCATAGCAAGGCCTTGGGGATGTTATTTAGATTCACTGTGGAAGAAAACAAGAACCACATGAAATGAGATGTGAAAGGATCCTGACCTACATTAATGACAAAAGTATCCACACCAAGAAAATTATGTTCTAAATACTCTAAATAAAATGCATAGTTTTATCAAAG
>CM053623.1:270907186-270918129 GCA_028646595.1 Phalanger gymnotis
GAATGTCAGTCAAGGCAATCCCAGGAAGTTAGAGGATCACAATTTTAAAGGTGTAAGGGGCCTCTAAAGCCATATAGTCCAACTACTTCTCTTATAAATGAGGAACCAGAGACCAATGGAGATGAAGTGATTTGTCCAAGGCCACACAGCTTATATATGTCAGAGCTGGGATTTGAACTATGTGCTACTTAAGGTCTCAGATATAGAATATGCTCCAGAATTGGGAAGTAAAGAATTTCTCTCATAAGATCTATGACCTTTTACTACTGACAGTATCCTTTAAGCTCTTCCTAATTCTCTTTGCTCTATTTTGAAATTCATAAACAATCACAAAATAACTCTACACTGTGGACTCAACCTCCATTAGATCCTTTAACATATGGTCCAAGTAAAAACAAGTTGCATTCATATTATTTATTTTAGAATATTAAGAATTGTATATTCTTGGAATGAGTACTCCTAGCACCAGCATAGATTATAATCCCTCCATGCCTTCTACTTTTGTGTCACGTTGTTGTTGTTCAGTCATTTCAATCATGGTCAGCTATTTGTGACCCCATTTGGGGAGTCTTTTTAGAAAAGATACTGGGGTGCTTTGCCATTTCCTTCTCCAGCTCATTTTGTAGGTGAGAAAACTGAGGCAAACAGGATTAAGTGACTTGCCCAGCTAGTAAGTAGCTGAGGCCTGATTCAAATCTCATGAAGAAGAGTCTTCCTGACTCTAGGCCCATCACTCTATCCACTACACCACCTAGCTTCCCCTTTGTGTCACATCACTACCTCTGTGTCTCTGTCACTTTATCTCTTGGAGTCTCAGGCTCTTCATTTGAAAAATGAAAGCTTGGATGACCTTTAAGACCTAGATTTTCAGTTCCAGATCTGGTCTATCATCTTGTCTGTTTTATAATATCTCTTCCATAATGGACCCGTGCAGCATTTCTATTATTTCTGCTGTATTTCCATGGCACCAATATGCTACTAAGTTGCCTATCTCTTGTACTCAAAAGCAGGATGGTTTTGTCCACTGCAAGGTGGTACATCAAGAGCTTTTCATATGAGCGACGATGATGGTTCTATTAACATCCCTGGCAGTAGAAATGTTTCTCCTATCTGAGCTTGGTGTTGTTTCTCTAACTGTGTTTCAAGTACCAGGAGGAAATTGCTTCCTTAGATCAAGGATCAACGTCTCTATGGAAATTTTGAAGAGAGCTGGCAAGGCTGTTCTTTATTATAGATAAGCAGAGTAACATTATATTGAGATGTTCCTCTGAGGTAGTAGGAGAAGATCGAAGTAAGGCTAAAGGAGCAGTTGAATAACTACTGGTCATTTTGGGGTAATCTCATAGCAAATGGGATCTGGATACTGCCATTCTGGGCCTACCAAACTGGAGATGGATTTGGATAGTATATATTAATGAATTCTGTCAACAAAGAGTCCTCTCAGGCTTGGAGCAGATGGTGCTTATGCAAGCATTTTGAAAAGGATTGTCTGAGAATGTTTAAAAAGAAAAACCTGCTAAGCAGGGCATGCTTTGCCCTGGAATTTGACAGTCTCAGCTGATTTAATTGTAAATACAGAAGATCAGTATGGGACCTTTCTCCCCCGGACAATGCATGTTTGTTATAAGGATTTTATGTTTTATTGTTCAATTTGGAAGGGATCAATGTTAGATGGTGATAATCAAGCCTTAAAATAGTTAATTTTTAAAAATTATACAGCACATAAAAATACAAAATGAACTCAGTAATGGAAATGTGAAACAGTCAATGCAACAGAATGTTCTTCAGTTCATGCAAGTCAGGATTGTCAGGAAACCGATGCCAAGGGCCAACAATATAAGGTACAGCGTGGCCTTTGCTTTTATGTCTGTGGCTTTACACAGCTGTGCCCCATCCCTACAATGTATGCTTCCTCCTCCCATGGAATATATACAGCTCAAGCACCATTTTCTGAATGAAACTTACCTTTCTTATCTCCCCACTAACTTGGTTTCTTCTTCCCAAACTATCTTGTACTTTTACTACCTGTCCTCCCCTTGGCCCTTACCCTCCATAGCTTAACAATCAATTGGCATGTGATATTTCAGAGAAAGACCATCCCTAAATTAATTGTCTCTGCTGAAGTCAAATCTTTATGAGGAGGGATCAAAACCCACTCTGCTGTCTTGGAAGGTGATGAGTCATTTAGAGCACATGGTTCCTGGTGCTCCTGCTGCTGCTGCTACTCCTATTCCTCCTTTCCTTCCTCCTGCTGCTCCTCCTTTTTTCCTTCTTCCTTTTCTTCTTTTTTTCTTTATTATTATATTAATGTTATTTAATATTAAAAAATAATGACAATAATAATAATAATCATTCAACAACTGGTACCAGTAACAAGAATATCAGTTTTTCCTCTATTCTAAGACTATTTGTCAGCAGCCATGAAAGCCTCTGGCTTCCCATTTCACTGTAGAGTGAATATGTTGATAATGCAGCAAACGGAAGAGGTAACAGTTTGTAATGACAGAGACATACAAATCCGGGGTCTCTGGTTACCTGCATGACTTTCACTGTGTGCCTAGATTTGTGTTTCACTCGGCTACAAAGTCTTGTCAATTGGACTACACTGAAAGATGCCTGAAAGTTTATGTGGAAAAAAATAGGACAAAATGCTTAGCAATGTTGTTTCTGCATCTCAAAATCAGTTACTTCTCAAATTTGCTAGTATCTTTTGACCTGTTCCTTTACTTAAAAAAATTCTTTTGAGAGTGTTTGTGTCACAGGTTGAGAAAACTTGATAGTCAGTTTTTTTGGGACCCTAATATAATCCCGCTTTTTTTTCTTCATTCAGTTGCAATCATTGATTTATAATCTAAACTGAAGTATGGCTTATTTTTTATTTCCCAACATTTCTAAGAAATTGATACTAGACTAGTATCCCATCTATTAAAGATGGAAAAAAAAACGAATTTCAAATCGTTCAATGAGTTGATGGTAAACAGAGGCTTAAGTCCACAGATTTTATTTCTACTTTTCTCAGCTTAATCTTTCACTGCAGTGTGTTTTCACGACATTTTAATAAAGGTCATCTATAGTTTCTATTTCCTTCATCACAATAATATTGGCTAGACACTGGACCAAGCCTTATAGTGGAAATAGGCTACCTTGTCTGTCGTCTTGAGATATCTCAAAAAATATTTATTGCTGAACTTGATTCTGCTTTGTTGTCTGGAGTCTTCACACCCCACAGTCCTTATTTAAGTGACTTAATGTTGATATTAAGCTAGTCACTGTTTTAAAGGAAATAAAGAACATTTAGCCCTGAGGTTCCAAACGTAAGATTTTACATGCAGCTCTTTCTGTTTTCTCAGTTTGCTGAAAGACTCATCCAAGGTTTAGTATTTCAATGAAACTGTATGACAGGGAAATGAGAGAGGGAAATGCACTGACATTAACCCTAAGGAATTTGCCACTGTTTGGTGAAGCAAGATTTCCTTTCTGTTTTATTTTCTGTCTCAACCTGTTAACTGAGAATTCATTGAGGGTAAAACAGTGAAGATGAGATTTTAGATAAGATTGACATATGGAGAAGAGGGTATCTAGAACTTATTTTATTACCATAATAAATAATATTAAAATTAGCTTGACATTTAAATTATGCTTGACTTGTTTTAATTTACAACATTAATTTTGCATGTTTTCATCTTTTTTAAAAAGAAAAAAGCCTCAGACTCAGTGCCAAAGCAAAATGACACTTTAAAAATACTGCCTACATTTTTTTCTTTATCTAATAGACTCATCTCAAGGAAATCACTCTACCAGAATGCTAATATATGAGCTAAGAAAGCCCAATACATTTTCTTACATCAACCTAGAAGCTCACAGAAACGTTATCAGCTTAAGCAAACCACAGGTTATACATATGGGAATGATTACTTTAACAGAACTCTAATCATCCTTTATAATAGTATTTGGTCTAGAGTTTGTATAAGCAAACCTTTGAACAAAACATAAAGCAATCATCGAAGACCAATTAACATAGAGGGGGTGGGCGTACTAAAGAATTAGCATGTCCAAAGTTAAAATCTTCAGAAAGCATTATATTTTGAAAAGTAATAACTGGTTACTTTATAAATAAAGTATTTTTAACCAGCTGTGCTAGTAATCTTTATTTTCAATAATTCTTTACTTAAGTATCACGTTCAGCCAGGAGCTCAAAGCATTTTAAATGTATTCTTCCATTGTCCTTATCAGAAACACTGATAGAACTACAATGAATGCCCGTTTTTAGTGACATAAACTAGGCCACACATAGATGAAGTGAATAAACACTCTATTTCATTCTGAATCTTCTGCTCAAAAGCTCAAGCAACAAATTCTTACCACCTGGCTGGTACAGTGCTTTCTCTAGTACCTTAGCTAGCCTTCTACTCTGATCTCATCAGAATCTCAATTTCCCAAGGGTTGCCTTGTCCCTTCTAGGCAAGTAGACCCTTCTTATACTTGACCATTTACATCCATTGAGGACAGTGCTGTCCTTAAGCTGTAATGGAAGGATTTCTAAACCTTTGCACCTGCCTTCCTTAGAACTCTCTTAAATGTATTGTCTCTTTCACTTAGAATGTAAGTTCCTTGAGGGCAGGGACTATTTTGATTTTCTCTTTGTATAACTAGTGCTTCGCACCTAGTAAGTGCTTAAAAATGCTTTTCACTCCTATTCTTCAAATAACTAAAAAAAAAAATTCTTCTTTGTTATAAGGGCTTCTTTCTAATGCAATCAAAATTTTCTCCTGTAGGACCTTCAATAAAGCTTCATGAATTATTTTAGACAGGACTCATTTCTTGAACATTATTTCTTACTGTTTGTTTTGTTATCTTATTTTTTAAAAGGTAATTTTTTTCAATGAATTTTGTATTCATTTAAAAACAGTTTGATTTTTTTTAATTCCCACTAAGGAATTACTAAATGACCGTTCCCTTTATTTCAGAGATAAATGGGGTATTCTTGCCTCTCTTGTTGTCATCAAGCAGTCTTACTATGGATTTCCCAAGAGTACTAAGGCCTGTTTCATCTTGTTTTTTCTTTTTCCTTTGTGGATACTCTTTCTTGTTCTCCTTTGCTAATTATCTTTCTCTCCCCCCCCCCCCCATCCCCATCTCCATACTCCTCACAGGATAAGTAATTCCCAAAGCCGAGATCTAGGTCTTCTTCCCTGTTCTCTCTACATTTTTCCTCCCTTTGGGATTGTCTTTAACACTTTCCTCTCTTTCTTTCTCCTGACTACTTGCTAAGTCCTTTTAATTTTACCTTTATAATATTTCTCATAGTGAAATACTCCTCTCAATTCATACTGCCACAACTGTTGTTCGAAACTTCTTCACATTTAAATTAGAAGAGGAGAGAATAAAAACTTGTTCTCCTACCTCCAAGTTCTTTTTTTTTAACACACATATCACATAGATACCAAATTAGTTTCCTGAACACATAATTTTGATCATCTTACTCCATTATTCAACAAGAGAAACGTTGCATGGTCTTTGGAGATGACGTTGCATGGTCTTCCTAGTGCTTATGAAATGAATGAATGAAAAACTACTTAAATTCTGACTATGTGCAAAGCATTCTATGTACAAGGTGCTAGTGATCATATTGAAAAGTTTTTTGCCCAACTGATCAAAGAAAGGAAGTTTTTAGAGGAAGGAATCAAAGCTACCTATATGTAATAAGAAGGCAGAATTTATGATTTCAAAGAAAATCATATATATGTTTGAACGGTTCAGAACCGCAGGATATAAGGAATTCTCTAAGTAGAAGGCAGAAGGATTAAAGCATTTATTCAGGCTCCAAAGTAACAGACCCATGAACCAGCCTCCCCATTTTGATATTTTGATCAAAAGCTTCTAGGCCCAATAAGTCTACCTCACAAGAGTAACCAGGAGGCCACAGAAAAACATGATGGTATTAAACCAAATCATATTCATGCTTCCCCTCTCTGGCAAGAAGATTACCCACTGCCTTGCTCAAGTCCTTGCTTGGCACTCCTCGGTCCACACATGGGTCGGCTCTACTTCTGGGTCGGCTCTACTTCCAGGTCGGCTCTACTTCCGGGTCGGCTCTACTTCCGGGTCAGCTGTAGCTGTCTCTGGCTCCAACAGAAAATCAATCCCCAAGCTGTCCTCTCTCCTCCCATCGAGCTCCTGGTGTCATCAAGAGCCGCCTGAATGACCAGAGCCCATTTTGCTTACCGACACACTATAGTCATAAGAAAATGCTCTAAATCACTATTGAAATAACAAATGATGAAAAAATATGTACTCTAACGAATTATTGGTGGAGTAGTGAACTGATCCAAGCACTCTGGAGAACAATTTGGAACTACACCCAAAAGACTATAAAACTGTACATACTCTTTAACCCAACAATACCACTGCTAGGTCTGTATCCCAAAGAGATCAATGAAAAAGGAAAAAGACCTATACATATAAAAATATTTATAGCAGATCTTTTTGTGGTGGTAAAGAATTGGAATGCAACAGGATGCTCATCAATTGGAAAATCATTGAACAAGTCATGCCATATGATTGTGATGAAATATATTGTGCTATGGAAAATGACAACCAGGTGTTTCAACAATCCAGCTAGCAGATGTTGTAGGGGTGAAAAACCAACACAAGCCCAACAACAAGCACGCTACTAGCATGCTTCAAAAGCCCAGGTTCTTTTGATCTGCTTTAGTAAGGAAAGCAAAGTTAAGGGGTTGACAAGCTTCCTTTAATTTAGCATGCAAATACCATTCACTTAGTTCAGGGGAAAAAGCCAGCACCCTGAACTTCAGAGCAAAATACAAAGGACAAACATTGACAGACAGACCTTATCTGATTCAAATCCCAATATGTAGTTACCAGAGTATAACAAAGTCCCAACACCCAGGTTACAAGCTGGAGGGCTCTTAGCTACAGCTCCCCAGAGTCTCTGCATCAGTGCGCACCACCAAGAGGGAGAGCCCTGAGCAAATGGCTCTGTCTTCTCTTCTTATAGCACTTCAGACATCATCAAACGTCATCTGAATGATCAGAACTTAGGCTTCTATAATTGGCTCTTGAGTTAGCACCTCCCCTTAGTACCCTGGGAGCTTCACACCCACATAGGCTTAGCACCTAATAGGGGTTTGGGCCTGGGGCTTAGCACTCAATGAAATACACTGAATTACTCAAAGGAAACAAAAGCCAAACTCTTCAAGGGCACTTGGTTGAACTGAGTGCTAAGAGCCCATTTTGCTTACCAACACACTGGGGTCGTTTCAGGAAAAAAACAAAAAAACAACAAAAAAAAAAACCATGGCAAAGCCTATATGAACTGATACAAAGTAAAGTGAGAAAAACAAGGAAATCATTATGCACAGAACAGCAATGTTGTAATGATGATCAACTGTGAAAGATTTGACTACTGTGTTCAATAAAACGATCCAAGACAATTTCAAATGACTCACGATGAAAAAAAAAAGCTATCTACCTCCAGGGACAGAACTGACGAACTTTAAGCACAAGCTGAAATATAATTTTCCCTCTTTGTTTTTCATGCTTTTTTGGCAATATGATTAATATGGAAATATGTTTTGCATGATTCCATATGTATAATTGGCATCTTGCAACTTGCCTTTTCAGTGGACAGGGAGGGGAGAAGGAAAGAATCTGGAACTCAAAATTTTAAAAGTTAAAAATGAATACATAATAAAGAAAAAAGTAAGGCTTTCCCTGTTCTCAAGCAGCTCACATTTTAATGAGGTAAACAGAACATAGGGAAGTCTCACTTGCACATCAGATGAGTGGTCTTTAGAGATAGGAACAGAGTAGGTCATAATGTTTCCCCTTTAACATTATTAACATTAATGAAACCATGTATGTTTTTGATGTTGGAACATTTGAAAGTACCAAGGACATTAGGTCAAGAACTTTTTGTCCAAATTTTTAGAAAATGAAACATAGTCTTCATAGCTGGATTCTTAAAATCCTCCGTTACTTGGTTATAGTTTACTTTTTCAGTTTCATTTCATGTCATTCCCCTTCACTAGTAGGATCTGTATGGATTTTGTGTGTACATAGTTGGTTTCCCATTTTATCATCAGTAGAAAGTGGGTTCCTTGAAGGCAAGTACCAAATGATTACCATTCTTTATGTTCCTAGTGTGTAGCACGGTGTCTGCCTTATAATAAGGTCTTTAAAAGTATTTATTGAGTTACTGACATTGACATATTCTAAGTTCCATTTTATTAAGCTTAAAAAAATATCCTTGGCTATTAGCCTTACCCCCAATGTGATCTGTCTCCTGCCTCAATCCATAGGTATAGACCTAGAACACATTGTCCATATCTCTGCCTACAGGAGGTGTTCTTTTCTTCAAAGCCCAACACAGCTGTTAGTTTTTATATGAAACTTTCCAAGGAACCCTCTACCCCACTCCTCCTAATATTTCTTCTCACTCAAATGTTTTTCTTTTGCTTATTCTATTCATATATGTGTGTATATACGTGTGTATATATAACGTACATATATAATATATGTATGTATGTGCGTATATACGTATATGCATACCTATTTACCAGGGTCGTTGTGAAGATACATTAAGATAATATTTGTATAAACTACTTTAAAAACTTTAAAAATGTTAAATCCTAGCAAGTCATAATAGTAATAGCAATAGTAATAATACTAGTAGTAGCAGCAGTAGTGTATGTCATATATGACCTATTAGATTGCAAACACCTTAAGCACAGCAACAAGATGTCATTTTCATAATAACTGCATTGTTGAATGCAACGTCTTGTCTATCATAATTAAATAAAGCCACTTACTTCATAGTTATAAATTGAATTGAAACATCTCTAAATTATATGTATCTTCTAGGGTCACCTCAATGTTTTCAAAGTTGAACTTTCTATTTTCTACCTAAAATCTTAGAGAAGCAGGTAATAAATAACATTAGCACACTATATCAGGCAATGGTACCATAACCTCCTATTTACCCTGACTCAGATTTTCAGTGTTATCTTAGGTTCTTTCCTCTTTACCACTCTTCACATCTAATAAATAACTAATTCCTCATAACTTTAATTCTAAAACATCTTTTGCAATCATCCCCTCTTCACAAATTCCCTTGCTATTGCCTTTGTTGAGCTCTCATTAAATCTTTCTTCCATTACTACAATAGTCTGTTTAAAGGTGTTTTATACACTCCTACCAGTATCATCCTCTTAGGAGGTGCTTAGAACATCCTTATGATGACATCACTCAGAGGCTACTGTTGCTGTGACTCCCCATTCTCTGTGGAATAATCTCTAAACTTAGTCTAGTATGCACTGATCCTTTGAGATTTGATGCCAACTTGTATTTGCAATCTTATCTTCAACCACCTTCACCCCTCTTCATTTTCATCTAATTGGACTCCTTTCCATTCTATGAATGTTTCCCTCATTCTCTTGCTTTAATTCGTTGATTCACATGATGCGTTTCACTAAAAATTCCCTTGCTTCCCTAGTGGTTGCCTGTGCTAGCACATTCTATGTTCATGTATGAACATGTATGGCCATGTTGAAATACTAACTCCTTCACTTTCTGTCTTCAACTCTGCTTGATTTGAACTCCAAGGAATGTGATGTGCCCACATTAATTACTGCCTGTCAATCATCCCTCTATTCCCACTCCACTGAAATCTCCTTGAAAGCAGGGACTGTATTTCTTTTTTTTCCGCATATTTTATTATTTAATATTTTAGTTTTCAACATTGATTTCCATAAGATTTTGAGTTTTAAATTTTCTCCCCATTTCTAACCTCTCCCACTCCAAGATGACATATACTCTGATTGCCCCATTTCCTAGTCAGTCCTCCCCTCTGTCACCCCATTCCCCTGCTCGTATTCCCTTTCCCCTTGTTTTCTTGTAAGGCAAGATAGATTTCTATGCCCCATTCCCTATATATCTTATTTCCCAGTTGCATGCAAACTTTTTTTTCAGCATCTGCTTTTAAAACTTTGAGTTCCACATTCTCTCCCCTCTTCCCTTCCTACCCACCCTCCCTAAGATGTCAAGTAGTTCAACATAGGCCACACATGTGTCATTATGCAAAACACTTCCACAATACTCATGTTGTGAAAGACTATATTTTTGTAAGATTAGTCATTAGTCGTATTTTTTAATTTATTTTTTAAAATTTATTTATTTAATTTATTTAATATATTTAGTTTTCAGCATTGATTTTCAAGACTAACTATATTTTGCTCCATCCTACGCTGTCCCCTTTTATTCAATTTTCTCCCTTGACCCTGTCCTTTTTTCAAAAGTGTTTGCTTTTCATCACCTCCTACCCCTATCTGCCCTCCCTTCTATCATCCTCCCTTTTTTATCCCCTTCTCCCTACTTTCTGTGGGGTAAGATACCCAATTGAATCTGTATGTCATTCCCTCCTCAAGTCAGATACTAAAAGAGCAAAATTCATTCATTCCCTCTCACCTGCCCCCTCTTCAATTCCAACAGAATTACTTTTTCTTACCACTTTTATGTGAGATAATTTACCCCATTCTATCTCTCCCTTTCTCCCCCTCTCAATATATTCCTCTCTCATCTCTTAATTTTATCTTTTTTACATATCATGCCTTCATATTCAACTCCCCCTGTGCCCTCTGTCTATACATATGTATATTCTCTTCAACTACCCTAATACTGAGAAAGATCTCATGAATTATACACATCATCTTTCCATGTAGGAATATAAACAAAACAGTTCAACTTTAGTAAGTCCCTCATGATTTCTTTTTCTTGTTTACCTTTTCACACTTCTCTTGGTTCTTGTGTTTGAAAGTCAAATTTTCTATTCAGCTCTGGTCTTTTCATTGAGAAAGCTTCAAAGAACTCTATTTTATTGAAAATCTTTATTTTGCCTTGGAGTATTATACTCAGTTTTGCTGGGT
>CM053623.1:270918629-270956196 GCA_028646595.1 Phalanger gymnotis
GTGATCCTGACTGTAGTTCCACGATATTTGAATTGTTTCTTTTTGGCTGCTTGCAGTATTTTCTCCTTAATTTTGTAATTCTGAAATTTGGCTATAATATTTCTTGGAGTTTTCAGTTTGGGATCTCTTTCAGGGGGTGATCGGTGAATTCTTTCAATGACTATTTTGCCCTCTGGTTCTAGGACCTCTGGGCAGTTGTCTTTGATAATTTCTTCAAGGATGCTGTCAAGGCTCTTTTTTTCATTGTGGATTTCCGGTAGAGCAATAACTCTTAAATTGTCTCTCCTAGATCCATTTTCCAGGTCAGTTGTTTTCCCAATTAGATATTTCACATTTTTTTTCTATTTTTTTCATTCTTTACATTTTGTTTTACTACTTCTTGATGCCTCATAGAGCCATTAGCTTCCACTTGCTCAACTCTAATTTTTAATGAGTTACTGTCTTCTTTTTGCTTTTGAGTCTCCTTTTCCAATTCTTTGATTTTACCTCTTAGGGTGTCATTTTCTCTATTTAGATTCTGAATCTCCATAGCCTTTTCACCAATCTTATTCTTTAGGAACTTGATTTCATCAGTGGATTTTTTTTCTATTTTTTCCATTTTTCTTTCCATTTTTTCCATTTTTTTCTTTTACTTCCCTGATTTGGTTTTTAAAATCCTCCCTTAGCCCTTCTAGTAATGGTTTTTGGGCTGGAGACCAGTTCACATTACCTTTTGAGGTATCAGGTGAGGATATAGTGTCATTGTTATCCTCTTCCAAATTGGTATTTTGATCCTGCCTGTCTCCATAAAAAGAATCAATGGTCGTCGTTTTTTTTCTTTTTTTGTGTGTGTTCTTCATGTAGGTTAGCCTTTTCCTGGCTTTACAATAAATTTCTGCTTTTGGGGCTCAGGACTCACTGTCCCAGCTTTCTTATTCTAGGGATCGTGAGTCTCATTGTTGGCTTTGTGAATTATAGCCTTCAGTTTCCTGAGGTGTGGAGGAGGGGGTCTGGCTGCCCGAAATCTCCTCTTCCCCTTGGGTTGTTCTCTAGTACTGTTGCTCTTCAGCAATGGTCTCAGTTCTTTGTTAATCGAGCTGGGTGTCTGGCACTTCCCCTACAAGAGTATGTCTGGGCTCCTGGGGTTGACGCCTGCTGGCTCTGCCCCTCTGGGATTCAGGTACTCCCACTACTTAGCCACTGAAGCCCCACTTCTATCTCCTCTGTTTCAGTGTTCTTTTTTAATTTCCACCTGAGGAATTCTCTGGGTGGAGAGTGGAGGGATTAGACCTGTTTACCTGGCCTTTATGTCTCCCTGAAGTTCAAGAAGCATTTCATACCTTTGGGCTGCTAGCCTCAGGAGTTGTTATCTCACGGTCAGTGGCATTGCACTGTCTCTTGTCACTTCCACAGAGTGCAGTCCTGTGTTGGGAGTCCTGGGGATCTCCGCTGGTTTTGGGTACCCAGCTTTCTCCCAGCCTGTCTCCCACGTAGGTTTCCCGGCCAGCCACTTCTGCTTTGGTCCCATCTGGAGCAGCTCTGCATGCAGAGTACTCTCCTAGCCTAAAGATTCGTTCCTTCAGCCTTTCAGACTCTCCTGGTTGGGAAATTTGGCCCACTCAGACTTCTCGTGGTTTCTAACTCTCTCAAATCTGCTAAATTCACTTTTTTATAGGAATCTGACAGAACTTGTGAGAGAGCTCCAATAAGACGCTGTTTTCATGTGGCCATCTTGGCTCCTCCTCCCAAGTATAAGATATTTTTCCTGGGTTGTATTTCTTTTGACCCTCCTCTCCCCAATACTCAATTTTCTTATGCTTTTGTCTTAATTCCATGTTCAATATCTTCTGCTACAGGCATTTCAAAAAAATATCTTTCTACCTGGCAGCATTAAACAAAAAAAATTAAAATCTAATATTCATGTATATATCGTACATATATGTACATATATTCAGATATGTACTTATATATACACATAAATCACTGCCCCTTTTTAAATTTTCAAATTAATAATTTAAAAGGTATTTATTAAGCATTTACTGTTTGCACAGTAATATGTTTTGTACTGGGGACAAAGAATAGAAAAGATATTCACTGTCCCCTAGGAACTCAGACTAAGTGGGAAAACAACACATAGAGGGGTTCTCAGCTGCATATCAGATGATCCTTGGGGTACAGTTGCAAAGCAGATTATAATGCATCTTTAACAACATTTCCATTAGTAAAATCCTAATGGTTTCTGAGTTTGAGCCATTTGACAGTACCAGGGACTTGGTCGATAAGAATTTTCTTTTAAGTATTCAACAGCAATGAAGGAAACAGGTACTGAAACAGTCAGAGAGGAAGAATCTTGGCCAGGCTTCCTGTCCTGGACTATGGCTGTGGGAGTCATGCCAGAAGCAGTGGCTACTATTTCAGGGTTTTTAACTAGCCTTCTTGTTGGTAGCCAAAGGTTCTCTAGTGGTTGTTGCTGGTGGACCCCTTCTTCAAAGAAGCTGCCCTCAAAATGGCTATGACTGGAAATAGGGGTAATGGTAAGTATGGGGGGAAATAATTTATTATTACTAGATCTCCCAGGCTGTTTCCACCAGGGTCTGAAGGGGTGTGTTGGTGAAGATTGGTTGACTGGCCTGTCACCTCCTAAATTTCCTTCACCATGCCATGCTTTTTCAGCTAGGCTGGCATGCCTCCTCTTTTGGTGGCACATTGATAAGTACTTGGTGGTAGTCGTAGTAGGCATTGCAGGTCTTTCTTCACATTGATGATGGCAGCAAGTGGTAAGTGGTAAGTGAAAGCAGGGCCACTGGCTCGAGGATTATTACTGTCCAGAAAAGAAAGAAACAAAGGTTCTTAATTTAAATATTGTGACAAAACAAATTCTATCCACTACATATTTGTTATATAATATGAAGTCACATTCTGAAAATGCCTGGTTCTTCCAAGACCCCAAAGGAATAAGGAAAAAAATAATTAGTGATCCCCTTACCAAAATGCAGCAGCTGTTTTAGCAGAGGAAACATGCTGTTTTACTTTAGCACCTAGACGGTCTTGAAATTCTTCCCTTATTCCTGCCCCTTCCCACCCTTTTCTAACATTTATAATCTTTCCATATGGTAAAGCAGATGAGAAGCCCTTTGGGCAAATCTTATAAATACCAAATGAAATATCATGTGATAAAATGTTACAGTTGTCTAATTCTTAATGCTTCAAATGTCTCCCATGGTCTCTTGGTTGTTCCCTGATGTGTTTAGTTGCAAAAGCTTCTTCCTTCCTGTTGGGCTAGAATAATTTACAGTCTCTTTCCTGAATTTCAACCCTCATGTTGATCATTGTAGACAGAGAATCTTTGCTGGAGGAGAAATGAAAACATGTGAAACAGGGAAATAAATTTGATTCATCCTCCATGGAGTGAGAGTATTGAAAACAAGCTAGAAAATATAGGAAGAAAAGTCCACAGAAACATAATTTACTTTACACAAAAGGGGGAAATAACAAATAGCAAGATCAGTGAGTGCATAGTGACCCTGGAAGTCTATTCAAGGTTGACTTAAAGAGTATCAGTCTCTCAAGGAAGGTAGATGAGATTCACTGAATTGAACTGCTTTCATTGAAAAAAAAATGCTAGATAAGATCTTAGGGACGCTTCCCATAAATTTATTTTAAAAAAAACAGAACTAATTGCTTAAGTAAAGCAGATCATGGCACAGAAAATAGTCCTATTGAGCTTTGTTCAAACTCTTTATTCATACATAAGTCTCAGGAGGAATAGCTTTGCCTTGCAATTCAATCATAGATGAAAAAAATCTGTTGCGTTACAATACCTTAGGGCACTGTTGGTTCTGTTATGCCCTGTGATGTTCCACAAAATTTTTCAATGACATGGATGAAGGCTTCTTATAAAAATTGCAGATGGCATGAAGCTGGAATGGGAGGAATAACATATAGAATGACAGAATTAAGGTCCCAAAGCAGAGTCATATCTAGAAATATTTGCACTCAGGGAAAGATAGGAAAAGAAGACTGAGTTGAAGAGTAGAGAAGAGGCACAGACTCAGAGACACCAATAATAATAGTTTGCATTGATATAGCACTTTAAGGATCACAGGAGTTGGTGGAGGTGGAGAGAGTGAAGTGCATTAGCAAATTATCTTGGTTGTGAGGCGAATGTATTGGGAAAAGGAAGCAATGTTAACCAGGAGTAAATTAGGATGCCATTATAGTAGTAGAGGTGAGAAGTGAAGAGGATGAACTGGAGAATTATGGTGGTACCCTTTGGAGGGGAACAGAAGAGACTAGATGTAAAATTGTGGAGTTAGAATGAACAAGAAAATACAGATGATTAGATATCATTGTCCAGTCATTTCAGTCATGTTAGAGTCTTTGCGATCCCATTTGGGGATTTCTTGACAAAGATACTGGTGTAATTTACCATGTCTTTCTTCAGCTCATTTTACATATGGGGTAACTGAGGCAAACAGTGTTAAATAACTTGCCCACGGTCACACAGCTAGTAAGTGTCTGAGGGTATATTTACAGTTATGAATATGAGTCTTCCTGACTTCAGGCCCAGCAATCTTACGTATTGCACCACCTACCTGCCCCGATGATTAGATATAGGGATGCTTATAATAATAAACATACATATTTATGCTCATATATTACCTGAAAGTGTGTTTATGTTCATATGTATGTGTGAGTGTATATATAGTTTCTCTTTATATTTATCGCATATGCAAATATAGATATTCATCTCTAATCTCTCTCCTGGACCCAAATCTTGATTCACCAACTGCTTATTGGTTATCACCACTATAATGTACCATAAGATACATAAGATATAATGTACCATACCATAAAATCAACATGTTAAAAGTATAAGTCATTATATTTACCCCTAAGTTCACTTTTCCTGCAAAGTTGCCTTTTCTGTCAAGGAAACCACTTATCATCCAGACAAATTTAGGACCACTGCCTTTAAAATGAATTAAGCTTAATAAGCAATCTCTAAAATAAAAACTAATTGTTTTCTGGAAGGGCTGTCTTTTCTTCTGCTTGTTTCAAGATAATCAAAGTTGTTTTAGAAACCATACATCTCACTATGACCATTATACTATTTTGTATCATTCTAATTAGCCCATGGTAGTAGTGACCTTTGTCATTGTTGTTTTTCAGTCATTCCTTCATGTCTGACTCTTTGCGACCTGGCGAACCATAGCTTGCCAGACCCTTTTATCCTCCACTATGTCTTGAAGTCTAAGTTCACGTTCATTTTTTTTCTTAATACCATCTATACATCTCATCCTGTACTGTCTCCTTTTCCTTTTACCTTCAATTTTGCCCAACATCAGAGTCTTCATTATGTGACCAAAATATCTAAGCTTCAACTTCAGTACTTTAGTTTCTATTGAATAGCCTGCATCAAATCCTTTAAATATTAACTGATTTTACCTCCTTGTTTTTATGAGAGACTCTCAAAAGTCTTCTCTGGCAGCACAATCTGAAAGTGTCAGTTTTGCAGTGCACAGTTTTCCATGTAGTTCAACTCTCACAGCCATATGTTTCTACTGGAAAAGCCATAGTGTTGACTATACAGACCTTTGTCAACAAGGTGATGTCTCTGCTTTTTAGTATGCTGTCCATATTTGCTATAGCTTTCCTTTTAAGAAGCAAGCATTTTTTAGCATGATCAATATTTATTCAATGTCACTCAGTTGATACCCAGAAACAGTACCCTGAAAGACAAAGAGTCCAGGGTCCAAGCCTGAAAGGACTTTTTCTTCTCTATCAATCCAAGTTCAGGGCACCTAATGTTGGCCTTAAATAAAAAAAAATGCATTAAGAACTGTCTTGATGACCTAAAAACAAGAACTCATGAAAATTGAATTCAAAGATTATTGAGTTTGGGGAAATTTTTCTATCTATGACACTAGCACAAATATAGAGAAGGCTACAATGTGGGGAATTTCAGGTTCCTGGTCACATTAGCCAAGGCTCAGGGGCCATACTGGAGTGGAGATAATCTCCCTACCCTGGCCTATCTTCATTACTGTAATGTTTCTGCTTCTGTGAACACCTCAGTCATTTTATATTATCTGTACTGTAAAATGTGAACAGCTAGACCTACTAGCAAACTGGATTGTTCCATTTGCGCACCCCTTCTTACCCTTTCAAACAACTATCAGGATTATCAAGGTCCAGAGGGACAGGGCCCAGAGAAACAAGGTAATTCTCATTTCCTTGTACAACAACAAAGAAGCAAACAATTTCACAATAGTATTTCCTGGACATCTGAGAGCAAAAGTCCAAATATGAAGTCAACAGCTGAAGTTTATGAACCCAGAGCAGAAGTCATATGTATGTGACTGGTGTGAGAGGAAAGGCAGCAAAAGACTAACTGGAATCAATGCGGTCACAGCATAGACATTCTCTTCATGCCCAAGGGTTGATCTGGGTTCAAAGTTGACCTTAATTGTATCTAGATCTAACCCAGGGACTTCTCTAGTGTGCTAATTTATGCATTTTAAGCAAAGTGGGCCAAGTGGAAGGGTCGAAAGTTGTGATCGTGAAGACCTCCTTCAACTGAAACAACAGCTAGCTTCTCCACCTGGTGGAGATGCTGCTGCAAAGCTGGGTTCCCTGTCACAGTGGCCGTCTGGGCCTCCAGATCCCCATGAACTGAGCTGTATCCAAAATTAGGAGAGCCAGTCAACGTAAGGCAGGTCAGACTGCTCCCTGACAAGTACAGCCAAATGCCTTTGGCATGCAAGGTCCAACCACTCTGCCAATATTCCTGTAGTTGCACCCCTTCCTGCTGCCCTAGGCTACAGACCTCACTGTAGAACTGTCTCTCTATGTGGACATAAGCAGCAGGGATGACACCTGCCACCACCTTGGCCCCACTTCAAGTGAAGGCAACAGAATATGGTACTCAGCCCAAGTGCCCAGGACTAGGTCCATGTAGGCCTGGGTTGGGTTTAAATAAGATAAATATTAGCACCCCTCTCAGCCTCTATCAGCAGTGTCTCTGTAACAATGTCATCAACTTTAATCTCAAAGGGCTTCGTCTGGATCAATGAATAAATCCAGATATCACCGAGCTGGCCTCTGGTCACCAGCTGCTGCTGCATGTTCCTGGCTCAAAAGAGAGTCACTGTGAAAGATCTGTGCATGGAACAGCTGTTGTCAGGTCTGAACTGCATTGATCACATCCATGACTCTCTTGTTGGCCGCCTCACAATATTCTGTCTTGTCTCTTTTGTAAGGATATACCATCCCTTCTACCACCTGTACAGTGACATCACCCTGAAGCTGTAAGGGCACATCCCCTACTTTATTGACAAGCTCTGTGAAAAAGTCAGCAATCTCTGGACAGTCCTGCAGAAACACATTGAGGTCCTGGCAATCGGTGAAGTAGGAGTCACTCAGGTTTGCACCACCCGAGATCACATTGTTGTTAGAGATAAAACTTTAATGTGCTGAAGACCTCTTTGAAACGTTCAGGAATAAAGAGATGGAGGAGCCCATGAAGGTTTAGAGTGTGAAAGAGGGAGACACAGACCTGCTCAGAAAACTTCCTCAGTAACAGGAGAAGCATTGTTCGGGAGTTCTTCCTACCTCTTGAACCTTTGATAAAATCTAAGAGAATGGAGACTTTGAGGTGTGAAGAAAAATTTGCTTGGAGTGATCTTTGTAGACTAATTTCTATATAATCCACCAGTTCCTGTTCCAAAGGATCTGTCACAAGGTACAGAGAGGCCATCACTACCCACCTTTGATCGGTCTTTATCTGGCCCTTCATGAGCTCAAAAAACTCTACTGGAAAAGATAACACCTTAACATGAGAGCTAGAAACACCAAACTCTGGAACCAAGTTTCCTATCCACTAAAACCTGTGTACCCACTCTGGACACAGGCAGCAAGGTGGGGAGGTGACTTGAGGACTAGGTGAGGACAACAAGGGAGCCAAGAGGAGCCATGGTGACCTCCGGCCTCAGAGGTCTCTGTTCCTATTGAGTCTGTCCAAGAGGCAGCCCAGGAGAATGGCCAGCCCATGAGGGTCAGGCAGGAGGGCCAACAGTGGCCTCCAGAACACTGGCCAGCTGCTACCACAGCCATGGAGACTCCCAATGTCCATTTGGGGCTCCCAGAGCCTTTACTGACAGCAGAGGACCCAGTGTGGACCTGTGCCTGGGCCTCTACAGGAGGGCAAGGAGGAAGGGAGCCAGCCTTGGTCCTTTTCACGACTAGAGGTCAATAAATCAGGAGGCCAAGCTTGGGATGGTGATGGTATCTCAAGAGTTGCCGAAGATGAGGTTTGTTCCAGCAGAAATGTCTTTTATGTAGTCAGTCCCATTGGAATATCCTGGTGGGACTAGAAGCCTCTAGTATTCTCAATAGATAAACCCATCAGGGTATCTAAATGGGGTAAGTTTCTAAAGGGAACTCCATCAAGATAGAATCGATGGATTTATCTTGTTTTTGAATAAAATACAGACTGAGGGGTCTGCCTCTGTTTACTAAACTCTGAATCTCTGTTTCTTGGACATATAAAATGCTTTATTCTTTTCCTGGGGGTGTATTTTCCCCAGGCTCACAAGTTCATCTATTTTTTCCAGAGTAGCTGGATTGTAGTGTTGAGGTTTAGGGGTGCCGGGACCCTGAAATAGTGACAGGCAGGTCTTGCCTTGAATGAATTAGACCCAAGTCTTTTTTCAGCCAAAGACAAGGTTTATTAGAACATGGATAGAGGGTGGGCATGATTCTAAAAATCCACAATTTTGGCCAGACTGAATCTGAACCATTGGCTAGACTCTTAAGGAATCTGAGCCAGAAGCAAGCATTTTAAAATTTCATAGCTTCAAGTTGCCATCTGCAGTGATCTTTGAGCCTAATAATATAACATTTGATACTTTTTCCACTTCTCCTTCCTCTATTGCTAAGAAGTGATGGGACAAATTCCCAAGATCCTAGTGTTTGGAGATTTTTATGTTAAAGTTCAAGTCAGCTTTTCCACTACACAAAAATAGCGACCTAACATTGGTGTTACTTAAAGTCTTGCTTTACTGAACCAGCAATTCAGTATCTTTCTGACAATTCTGTATACTTGGGAAGGCCCATCTAGGCCCTTACCTGAAAACTGCACTGTTTATCCCAATTCCACCTATAGTATATGTTGGGCTTGATAAAAATTTTATAGAGCTTCCTTCCTGAACAGTCAGTAACAGCATTGTTAATCTGGAGTTTTATTATCCAGAAATAACCTGATACTCTGAAGCAATCATGCCAAGTCAAACAAAAGAGACAAATAGTGGATGAAATGTCACAGGCACTTTAGATCATCAGGGTCTAGCAAATATTGGAAACTCTTGGGATCACAAAAAAAAAATGTTCTTCTATGATCCTTGTAAATCCTCGTGCTACTTTTATTTATTAATTAACATTTGTATAATACCTACCTAATATGTTTAGATAAGACTTCATAAGTACCCTTGAGAACTCACAGTCTACTACTGGTGATGATGGTAGAGACTCATGCAGAAAAAATTATAACACAAAATGATACTCATTGAGTACAAATCTTATGCTACATGAAGTCCAATGGTATTTTTTTTCCAGAGAGAATTGTTACTGATTGAAGGAGAGAGATTGGTACACATACCTATATTAATTTGTCATGAAAATATTAATGGGAGTACTAAATCAAGTATTGGCATTGTGATAAACATATACAATTCAAAGGTCACTATGGTCTCTTGAGTGACAGAAATAGTAAAGTCTCTTAAAGAAGTTAGTTTTGGGAAAACATCAATAAATTCACAAATTTTAGCAGAAACATAAAAGGGGATAATCAGATTGGTTAAATGCATTGTTCATTATTGTTGTCACTGTTCTTAAGACATTTAAGGCATGTCCAACTCTCTGTGACACATTTTGGGGTTTTCTTGACCAAGATACTGGAGAGGTTTGCCATTTCCTTCTCTAGTTCATTTTACAGATGAGGAAATTGTAGCAAAGGTTAAGTGACTTGCCCAGGGTCACACAGCGAGCGAGTGTCTAAGGCTGAATTTGAACTCAGGAAAAAACATCTTCCTGACTTAAGGCCTGGCACTCTATCCACTCTGTCACTTATTACTTATTACCAGCTCTTACATCTGGAAAATAATAAATAGAGGCTATAAGAATAAAAAAGTATTGACTAAATACTATAATGACATTATTCACATATACATACATGCAAACATGCATACATGTAGGGGTGGGTGGACTTATAAATACAAAAATACACAGCATTTTGTATAGTGGAATGAGAGCTAGCCTTGAAGCTGGGAAGTACTGGGCTCAAATGACTGAATATCTCAGTACCTAGGATACAATCCCTTCTTCCTTTTATTAGTTTAATTCTTCTGTGGATATTTATGATGTTGCTCCTTCTTGTTTCTCCATCTACTTGTCTGCCTAATTATGACTATTTTTTTGCAAGATTTTCATCCATTTCACATATGCTCATTGAATGTCCCACCCCTCTTCTTTCTTATTCTGTATTATCTTACTTTGATGATATTATGAAGTGCCATTGGTTCAACTATCATATCTGTGAAGATGATTATTACCAGATCTATATATCCGGCCTTAGGCTATCTTCTATGGTCCAAACTCACATCACCAAATATCTTTTGGATATTTTGAACTGTATATCCCAAAGGCATATCAAACTTAATACGTCAAAAACAGAAATAATAATCCTTTTTTTCTGCCATCCTCCAATTCCCCCCCGCCCCCGCTTTTGAAACATTGCTAATACAGACAAGGACACCATCATTCTTTCCGTGATCCCACAACATTAACTTCATCTCTGACTTTTTTACCCCAAATAACCAATATGTTTTCAAATATCATTTCTTTTTGAAATGTTGCTAATACTGACAAGGACACCATCATCCTTCTAGTGATCCAGGTTCACAACATCAATGTCATCTTTGACTCCTCATCCTTACCCCAAATAACCAATAGATTTTCAAATATCATTTCTACCTTCACATCTTGTGTTCCTGTCCTCTTCTCTCTTTTCTAACCACAATTACCCAAATGATGGCCTCAACATCCAATTGGTACTTCAACTATAATCCATCCTTTACACAGTAGAGTAATTTTCCTAAATTTGGGGCCCGAATGTGTCGCCTCCCACCCCATTAAATTCAAGTCATTATTTCCTCAAACTTTCTTTTGCTACCTCCCCCAGTCTTCTTACACCTTACTCCACTGTATACATTTTATAATTCGGCCATACTAAGGAATTTGCTCTCCTTTGCCCATTAGTCTTCCATCTCCTGCATCTGTCTCTTTATACTTACTTTACCCCCACATCTGGAATTCTCTCTCTTCATCTCTACTATAGATTCTCCATCAATGTTACCCTCAATCTGCTCCATATATGTGTTGTATGAATTTATTTATCTATATGTGGCCTTCCACATGTAAGCTTCTGGAAGGCAGCTATTTCTTTTGCCTTTCTTTGTATTTTCAGCTCTCAGCAAGTACCCAACATAAAAAGTACTTAATAAATACTTATTGATTAATTGAAATCCTCCTCTTTCTTCAAGTCACCTGAAATATCTGCCATGAAGCTTTCTCTGATTTCCCTAGATAAAGTTTCTTTCCTCAAATTTTCCTAGGGAACTCAGTTAGAATTTTTCCTTTGTGTATCATATTCTATGCAATATAGACTCCTTATTTATGTGCATGTCATGTCTGCTGAATGAGGTGGTAAGTTCTTCAAGGGCGGAAATTGTGTTGTTGTTTTTTCTTTTTTTTTTTTTCATTTTTTATGTTCCCAGTGCCCAGCACAGTATATTACACTTAAAAGATACTTAGTATTGTAGAAACAAGTGTTCTGGGAGACATAATATTGGTTAAATTTGAGTTGTTGGAACTTAGAATACAAGGAAACAATGATATGTAAGGGCATAGTACATAGATAATTAAAATTTTCTATTTTATCCACTGCTTATAATTTAGGTAATAGATTAACAGTAATTGATTCCATACTATAGACAAAGTAAAAATTGTCAAAATTATTTGGTCTGATCTAAAGAATAGAAAAGTTAGCCACTGGAACAAATTAACTCTGCAAGCTATATAAGCAAACAAACACATTAACATAGTGTTTGTTAAGACCTGCTGTTTGGAGTAAGAACTCCTTATTCATAAAATAAAAAATGATAGAACTGGAAAGCAGTCTTATAAAAAATATCTTTAGACCAAACTTTGACACTATTACCACAATCGGTTCCAAACCGATACATGACATAGATATAAAATGGCCATATCTTAAGCCAAGAGGAATAGGGAAGGAGATACCTTTTGCATCTGTGGGTAGGGAAAGAGTTCTTAGCCAAAAGATTAGAGAAAGACAAAGAGACAAAATGGAAAATTTTGATAATATAAAATAGAACCGTTTTGCACAAACAAAACCAAAGAAGTTAAAATTGGAAGAGAAATTGTTGACTAAAAAAAATCTTTGCAGTCAAGTTTTCTGATAAAGTTCAGCTATACAAAATATATAGATAATTGATTCAAATACATAAGAACAAAGACGTTCCCCAATAGATAAATGGTCAATGATATAACCAAAGCTGTTCTTGAAAGAAAGAAAATCAAGCTATTTACTACCATGTAAAAAGCATTAATAATGATAAAAATGCAAAACAAAACAACTCTGTTTCTGATTTAAATGCGTGATATTGGCAAATATGTAAACAAAAGGAAAATGACCATTGTCGGAGGGACATGAGTAGGCAGGAACACTAATTTGCTATTGGTGGAACTATGAATCAATATAACCATTCCATATAGTAGTCTGAAATTCTACCTAAAAATTTGCTGAACTTTGCATGTCTTTTGATCTACAACTGTGAAGCATATTCAAAGAAATAAAGGAAAGAGGGTGTGTTGTTAAGCAAAATTGTCTCCTTAGTATGGCTTTTGTTCCTTTTGAGTGGAAGTACTTTCAGCTGTTAAGTGCTAAGCCCCAGGCCCAAAGCCCTATCAGGTGTGAAACCTGTGTGGGTGTAGATTAATGACTTAAGAGGGGCCAACTCGGGAACCAATGGTCTCTGGTCGTTGAGGCGGGGCCTGAGAACGCCAGAGGCTCCCCAAGAGACAGTTTCGGCGGAAGCAGAAGCTGCTGCGGAAGCTGCGGAGGCAGGAAGCTGCGGAAGCAGGGCTTACCCATGTGTAGACCCAGGAGTGCGAGCAGGAACGTGAGGCCAGTGAAAATGATTTGGCTAAATACTATCTTGTTTTTCTGTGGCCTCCTGGTTATTCTTGTGAGGTGGGCTTTCTGGGCCTGGAGTCTTTTTGTCAAGATATCGGAATGGGGAGGCTGGTTCACGGATCTGCTGCTGTGGGGCCTAAATAAATTTCTTGTTGTTTTCTCCTTAGAGAATCTCTCATACCTTGCGATTTCGAACCATTCAAACATATACATGATTATATTTGAGATTATAAATTCGGCCTTCCTACTACAGAGGGAAATTATCCATAGATATAAAAATACTAATAGAAGTACTGTTTGCTACATAAAAGTAAACTTGTTTTCAGCCATTTGGTGTTGGTGAAGTTGGTACTATATACATGGAGGGAGTTTTACTCTTTAAATGCAATTTAATTCTTTATTCACAGTCAGTTTTTGATGTGTTTTGGGCGACTTACTGAGGTTGCAATCCATGAGGCCTGAAAACATTTTTCAAATTCACTTTTGTCTTTTCCTTCAGTCAGATAAGTGTTTCCTTTTGCTGATGTTGTTGCTGTTTTTAGACTCTCATTTTGATTTTATTATTAGTGTTGATTTGTCATTATTCAATTGTTTATTTAATACAGTATATCACATGGCTCTCAACTCTATCATATAATAAATTAACGGTCTCATCTTCATACCACATGCACATTTTATAATCACATTATCTGTTTCTTGATCCAAGTCTCATATGTACATATATGTATGTATGTATAAATACACATACACACACACATATGTGTGTGTATGTGTGTGTGTGTATGCTTGTGACAGAACAGGGCAAAAGATAGAGCCCTATGGTACCTCACTAGAGAATTTTCTCTGCTAAACCCAATTAATTAGTCACCAAATTTTTGGTCCCATCATTTAATGAAATCTAAATTAATTTCATTCTACTCTGATCTAACGTGTATCATTTATTATGAAAGATTTTTGTCAATTTGTGTTTATTTTACCTTTTGATGGTGAAATGATTTGTTAAATGGAAGGTTTCCTATATATTAGCCATTGTCTTGATCTAGCAGTATAGTGACTAAATCAAGAAAGAAAATGAGGTTATTATGCTATGACTCACTCTTTATAAATCTGTGTTTCCTTGTAATGATCAGCTACTTTGCCTTATAAGTATTCAGAGGTTGTCCCTTTAAGCATTTGTTCTAAAATGCTTTTAGAATTCAAATTCAATTTCATCAGTCTATAATAAGAATTTATATTTGTCACATTAAAAAAAGAAACATCATGTATCTGCCATCAATCCTATAGAAGCTCTATTTTCTTCACAATTTTACAAATATAAGAGCCCCTTACAGGTTATTCCCTTAAATTGCACTAAACTACATATTTTGGGAACACCATAGATGGCATTGATCATTCCTGTTCTTGGGATTCTAGAGCTAAGAAACAGTGAGGGGATGAAATTCTAGTAGTGAAACTCATGTGACTCCTCAATGTCTAAAAATCAGCCAGACTGCTAGCTTTTAGAAAAGGGATTTATTAAGAAGTTATAATAACAGTTGACACAAAACATTTGCCCAAAACTTGGGACACAGAATCCCGTTATAAACATAGCATCCATTAGAAGATCTGCTTTAACTTAAAGAACAATGGTTAAACATGAGTAGAGAACATGTGTTGCAAAGGGGTACCTTCTGACTACTGAACTTGGGAATCCTTTTCTCCTTTTGTGGAGTTTTCAAGAAGTTCCCCACAAGTGCAGCTCCACAATAGATGGGAAGTCTAATCAGATGACCAGTTGTAGTGCCTCTGTGAGGTCTTCTCTGTGATAGAACTTTATCAGTCTTATTCTCTGAAGCTATTTTCCATTGGTATCCATGTCCATTTGTCTTTGATGTCTCATCACTCCTAATATAGTTGTTGCCGTAAATGATAGCAACTCCAGGAATCTCTTCAGGAACCATTCAGGTCTGACGACCAACAGGACTTCTGAAGAGACTTCTCTAGCTTCCAAATTTACGAGGTAACCTGGACACTTATATCTCAGAATACTCACTCACCTAAGAGGAGGAGGAGGAGGGGAAGAAGAAGAAGAAGAAGAAGAAGAAGAAGAAGAAGAAGAAGAAGAAGAAGAAGAAGAAAAGCAGAAGTAGAAGAAAAGGAGTAGAAGAAAAGAAGAAGAAAAGCAGAAGCAGAAGAAGAAAAGGAGTAGAAGAAAAGAAGAAGAAGAGAAGAAGAAGAAGAAAGAGGAGGAGGAGAAGGAGAAGGAAAAGAAGAAGAAGGATAAGGAGAAGAACAATAACAACAATAACAACAAGGAGGAGGAGGATGAAGAGGAGAAAGAAGAAGAAGCTATGTGCACCTAGAACTGACTCTCTGTGGAGCAGTGTTGCCACTTTTAAAAATTCATTCAGGTTTTAACATAGAAGTCAACTTAATAATTTGCAGTCATCATATGGTACAACCTCCTGAATCACCATTCTTGAGATACAACCCTGGAGACAACCTGCCAAGTTCACATAAAACCAACAATTAGTACTTTTTGAGTATGGCTATTCGATCTATTACAAAACCACCAAATTATGGTATCATCTGGTCTCTCCAAATTTGTCACGTGAATGGTATGATGTAATTTATCCAACGCTATTAAAAATCTAGCTTAGCTTCATAAACAGCACTACCCTGATCTACCAGTTTAGCGATACTGTAAAAAAGAGAAATTGGCTCTTCTTGATCAAATTATGCTTGTTCTTTGTATGATAATCAATTTTTTATCTTATGCCCCTATTAAACTCTAAGTTCCATGAGGAGAGGTACTTTATCAACTTCAAAATTTTTGTGATTCCTGTAATACCTAGCACAGTTCTCTGAACAACACACGTGCTAAATAAATTTTTGTTTAGTATTTTCTGAATAAAGAAATCAGGATATTTAGAAAACTCTGAAAAGTCAAGATATTCACTCTGGCAATTTTCAAAAAAGATTTCTACCAGCACAATTAATTTGGTGAGACAACCAAACCAGCCATATGTCTTTGTTCTTTCACTCATTTTTCAGTTGTGTCCAACTCTTCTTCATGATCTCACTGGGGGTTTTCTTGGCAAAGATGCTGGAGTGGTTTGCCATTTCCTTCTCCAGCACATCTTTTTGGTGACTTCTAAAAATGAATAGTTATCACCACCACCACCATCACCACCACCACCACCATCATCATCACCATTATCATCATCAAAACAACTCAGAAAGAAATTAGACAATTAAATTGTGAAATCTACAATTAAATATTAACAGAATGTGCCACTTCAGAGTATTTTGGATATAAAAGTATGAAGTTTTTACATTTAAAACTTCAGTCCTCATATTACCATGAATCTGATAGAGAAGTGGATGCTTGAGGCCTAGTATAACAGAAAGAAGTCATCAGTGTTTCAGTGAGTGTGCTGAAACTCCTGCTGGGCTAACCTGTCTTGGGAAGTTTTCTGTTTGTGTGTTCAAGAAGGACTAGTGAAGAATGACAAAGAAAGAAAATGATATAAAGATTTGATGCCACAATCCCTCTCACAATTCATTTCAAAATGGGATGAAAATCTCTATAGGTTTCGTATGTACAATCCCACTTATGAAAAAAGCAGAAAAAGAATGAAAATTGTAATTGTCTTCAGCATGTCAGAAAAGCTGGTGCTGACAGTTGTGGGGGAAATTGCTGCAAGGAAGAGAGGTTGTGGCTGTGCATCCAAGTGAACAATAACAGTATAAAGGATTTCTCGAGGGAAATCAAAAAGGCTTGTTGGAGTCAGTGACAGAGCACAAAAGAGCATCGCAAGCTACAAGCTGTTCTTAGGGCAGCTCAGCAGCAAGTTCCTCACAATAGTGTTGGTGGTGGCTTCAGACTTGGGGTCTGCTCCTGCCTCTGCAAAATGTAACATAAAATCCAGTGACAGTATGATTGCCCCACACCAATGGTATGTACCTCTGCAAGTGGTCATGTTAACTACTCCATGATAAGGCACACAGAACATTTAAAGAATTAAAATAAGAGGAGATTTTTAAATGGCAGGGGGACTTCTGTATTTCTTCAAAATGGGGTATTTGCTTCTGGCAATGGAAAAGCACTTAATTTACAGAACACTATGAGACCAAACACAGGAACTCCCGAATAAAGGTCTCTCTAATTCAAGGTTTCTTAATGTATGTGTGTGTATGTGTGTGTGTGTGTGTGTGTGTGTGTGTGTGTGTGTGTGTGTGTTTGAAATAGAAACTTTTGGCACTCTGGTGAAATGAATAGACTCCAAAGAATCATGTTTTAAAATAAATTAAATATAATTCATGCTATTACAAAGGAAAATAATTGTGTTGAAACACAGTTAATAAAAATTTTAAAGTTTGTTGACCCCACATAGGAACCCATGATTCGGTTTCATTTTAATTGGATACAGTTGCCATATACTATAAATAGCTCAATTCCTGCTTGAATAGAAAGAAAGATAAGGAGTATGAAAATGGGATATGTTAATACTACTACTAAAACTATTAACAGTAATACTAGTCATTATGTTGATAGTACTTTAAAGTCTGAAAGACCTCTGCAATATCATTTCATTTTATACTCATGCAAAATCCAATTGATAGGTGCTATTACTATCCTTGCTTTATCAATGAAGGAACTGGGGCAGACAGGGTCACAAAATTACTAAGTATGTGACTGGATTTTAACCCAGGTTTTCCTGACTCCAGGCCCACTGTTCTGTGCCTGTGCCCTGTGCCAAATATCTGCCTCATAATAGGTATTTATATAGCATTTTAGAATTTACAAAGGGAGTACTTCATATCAACTCGTTTGATACTCAGAGAAACTTTATAAGGTTGTTACAGATATTATTATCTTCATTTTGAGAATGAAAACAGTGAGTCTGAGAGAGGTTAATTGACTTGCTCAAGCCCAGGTCTCCCTAACTCTAAGCTTAGATCAGTATCCTCTATGTTATACTTCATCTGAAAATAATAACATCTATCAATCCATCTATCCATCCATCCATCTATCTATCTATCTATCCATCTATCTATCTAGAGATATAGAGATATAGAGATCTAATCTATCTAGCTATCTATTCCAAATGCAAAATGCTTTTCATACATTATCTAATTTGTAAGTATGGAGTCTGACTTCTCAGATGGGCAGATGTTGAACCAGAAAAAATTCCTCTACTGAGGGCTAATATATAGGATGTCTCAAAAGTCTTTCTGTAGGTTTAAGCTTTAATGAATTTTACTAAGCTTAAAAATTGCACTAATCCTTTAGGGACACCCTGCATACTGCGTGGTAAAGTAGCAAACAACATAAGGATTATATTTTTTTTTCCTTCTAATAATAATAAATGAGTATTTTAAAGGACAGAAAAACACCATGACTCCAAATGAATCTGTGAATGTATCAAAAGTCTGAATCCCAGGGTTGATAAGGACCTCAGAGACCATCTAATTCAATCTGCATTTAAATCAGAATAATTCCTCCAATTTTCCCAAGAAATGATCATCTAACTTTTGCTCAAAAACTGCAGTGGTAGGAAAAGGAAAAGCACTCTCTCCTGAGGTAGCCCATTCCATTGTTTCACAATTCAAAAGATAGATTTTTTTTCCTTATATCAAGCCTAAATTGGCCTCTTTGCAATGTTTATCATTTTTTTTTAGTTTTTGCTCTCTATGTCCAAAAAGAAAACATTGAAATTTTTCTTTCTCAAATCCCAGGATACAGATCCAGAACCTCATCATCTTGGTTAACTTAGTTTGGAAATTATCCACTTTCTCTATATCTTTTACAAAATGTGATGCCTAGAACAAAATGAGAAACTCCAAATATAGTATAACTGGGGCAGAATACAACACGGCTTTCACCTTTTTAGAATTTGCCTTTAAAGCAATCTTTTTTTTTTTGGCTTCCATATCTCATGCTTGAAACATGTAGAGTTTTCAGTATGTTAAAACATCCATGTAGTTTCAAATGACCTACTGCCTAGCCATATTTCATCTAATTTTTGTGAAGTTGACTTTTTGAAACCCAGTTTAAGACTTTATATTTTTTCCCTATTAATGTCCATTTCATTATATTTAGCCTACCATTCCAGCCTGTCAAAATCTTTCAATAATACAATGATTCAATAATACTATAATTGCTATTTTAGATCATATGAAATGTTGGCAAGTATGACATTTATGCCTTTATCCAAGTCATTGAGAAAAATACTAAACCACACCAGAGCCAATCACAACCACATAAGGTCAATAGAGGAACTCTCTGCTATTGACCTTCTAAGCTGACATTGAGCTACTAACGATTACTCTTTGTGTTCTGCCATTTAATCAATTCCAGAATCTACCTATTTATGCTTCTATTTAATCCACATGTATCTATATATTATAAAAGAAAAGCATATATCTGCAATATTCTCCTTATTTATATGTCTAATAACTTCGACTAAAAAATGAGTTTATTCTGACATGACTTAAAGGATCTACAATTGAGAAAACCATATTTGAAATTTATTTCGGTACATGTTAAATTAGAGGGTCTCTGTGGTTCTGACCAAATCCTAGCTTGTGTGTTTCTTTAATGAAAACATATGTCTACTTTATTCATCCTCTAAAGCTTTATTAGGTATCAGAGTATTTTCTATCTCTTTTCTGTTCTGATTGTGAACACTGCTTCTATTTCTAGAAATGCACTAATTATCTCTTAAATAATATGCTCTAAAGTTTAAGCAGTAATTGAAATCAAGCTCATTGACCTTTTTTACCCTGGCTTTATTATCTTCCCCTTTATGAAAATAGGGAAAATATTTGACTTTCTTCAGTTCTGCAGAATCTCTCTTATTTTAAAAATAATTACATAAATAAATGTTTTCTTGCTTTTTGTTAAACAATACAAGAAATTTTCACTTATTATTCCTTTGGTGGATGACTTCAGCATACTTCAAGATATTCTTAATGAAAGGAAATGTGGATATTCCAAAGTGGAGAGGGCTGTATAAGAAGTTAATGGGTTTTTCCTCATTGAAATTTTTCAAACAATGACTTTGAATTACTATTTGTTGGGACTCTTGTAGAAGACATTCTCATTTATGTAGAGGTCAGCCAAATAGACTCCAAAGTCCCTTCCAACTCTGAGATACTGAGATTTTGTGATTTCTGAACATTAAAGGCCCCCATGTCATACTATATCACATTTTAGTGCCAGACAGGTGGTCTGAGTTTCCTGAAATTCTTATCTACTTACTCTTCCCAGCCACATAATCTTTCTAGAATAAAACCTGAATAAAAACGTCATTTCATTTTCTACCTCTATCAATTTGCATGCAAATACTTTCCACCATGTCTCTCTGCTCTAGTCTCTGGATTTCTTGGCAAGATAAAATCTTGTTCAATCCCATTTCTTTCACAATTTTTTTTTCATTTTAAAAAGGTATCATATTCCTGTAAAGTGTCTCATTGCATAAAAGTTTAAATATCAAATTGGCCTCTTTGTGTTAGGATTTTTAGGTTACTTCCCTTGCTACTCACACTTCTTGAATTTTTATATAGACATGGGGTTGTTTCCAAATCTCTTTCTGGACTGGATTCCATAAGAATTTCTCAGCATCTCTAGTCTTCTTCTTACATTAGTGTTACATTCCATGTTATCTAATATGGTGGATACATAAAGACAGTTTTCCCATACCAATATGAGTATTCCTTCCATTGGTGCAGATCGCAACCATTCCATTCTATCTCATCAGATTCAATGCTTGGCTAAAAATAACTGTCTCAATTCACAGTTCCTTCAAAAGTATATCAATGTGCCTAATTTCTTAGAGCTCCTCTATCCATAATTTATCATTTTCTTCTTGTGAGATTTGATAATATGATGGATGGAAGGCATACCTACAGGGTTTGTTTAGTTTACAACTGTCTAATTATCAGTGGATTGAGCACTGGACCTATACTAGTTGTGTGACCCTGGGCAAGTCACTTAACCTGTATTTTCTTTAATCCACTGGAGAAGGAAATAGCAAACCACTCTATTATCTTTGCCAAGAAAACCCCATAGAAGTATTGGCATGCTATGGCCCATGGGGTCACAAAGTCAAACACAACTGAACAAACTCCCCCAAAAAATTATTAGTGAATTGAAACATTTTTTTAAAAATATGGCTATTGATAGGTTGGATTTCTTCCTTTGAGAACCTCCTATTTCTAATCCTTGAATACTTATCTTTTTAGGAATGAATCTTAGTCTTTTGAATTTAAATTATTTCATCCAGGAGCTTGGAAATGAGACTTCTGTCATGAAAACTTGTTGGAATCTTTCCCCTTTGGTTACTGTTTTCCTGCTATTTTACCTATTTTTTTTGTTGTTTTTAAGGGGAGAAACCATTTTTTTTTTCTTTTTTAAGTTTCAAGAAATGAAAATTGTCTAATCTCTTTTATGGGATACTCACTATCTCTTGTTTGGTCAAGAACTTGTGTCCTATCCATAGATATTAAAGGTAATTTCTTCATTATTCTAATTTGGGCATGATGTGATCTTTTATATTTCAGTGATGTATGCATTAGATCTTATTTCCATACAGTGTGAAATATTCGTCTAGGTCTGTCATTTCAAATTCAATAGCTTTGATATCTAGATGTAGCAATATTTTCCTATTAAGTTAAATGTAGGGGGGAAATATAGAATTAAGTGAAGTGAGCAATTACCACTATGCAAATAAATGTTATGAATGTGGGCTATTAAAAATTAAAGAACACTAAAAAAGACCACAAGTGTGATGGGCAAGAAAACATTTCATGAGAATGTTTTTTCAGCCTTTGATCGGTACTTATTTTTAGAGAAAAAATAGCAATATTATGCTACTCAGGAAATCATGCAGCTGGTACAGTTTTACAAAATAAAGACAGGTGACTAGACTCAATCAATCAGACAATCATCAAATATGTATTAAGTACTTATTAAGAAGTAAGATGATGTCTGAGATTCATTTAAGAAAACAAGTTATAGGGCATTTTATCAAATCAAGTGAACTCAACAAGCCTTTAAATACTTACTCTGTGACAGGCACTATGATAAGCATTGAGGATAAAAAGAATGGTGAAAATACTTTCTGATCTCATAGAACTCACATTCTAATGGGGGAGATAACCTACAAATAACTACATATATAAAAGACTAAGTACAGGGTATATATAGTTACAAGACTATGTGAGAAAGAAAGAAAGAAAGAAAGAAAGAAAGAAAGAAAGAAAGAAAGAAAGAAAGAAAGAAAGAAAGAAAGAAAGAAAGAAAGAAAGGAAGGAAGGAAGGAAGGAAGGAAGGAAGGAAGGAAGGAAGGAAGGAAGGAAGGAAGGAAGGAAGGAAGGAAGGAAGAAAGAAAGAAAGAAAGAAAGAAAGAAAGAAAGAAAAAGAGAAAGAAAGAAAGAAAGAAAGAAAGAGAAAGAAAGAATCTAAGTATCTAAGTCAGCCAATGAAAAGGCAGAGTTGGGAGACTGGAATGTTGTATGAAAGGGCCAGAAAGACCAGCATTGCTGAATTTTAGATTATGTGAAAAGGAATAAGGTGTATGAAGGCTAGAAAGGTAGAAAGAGGCCTGATTGCAAAGAGTTTTAAAAGCCAAACAAGGAATCTTAAAAATATGATCTTGAGGTAGTTGGAGCCCCTGGAGTTTATTAAGAAGGGGAGTGAAATGGTCAAATCTTCACTTTGGAAGGTAGTTTTGGCAGCTGAATAGAGGAAAGTCTTGAATAGAAAGAGAAAATTGAGACACTGAAAACAAAGATCAGGCTAATGTAACACTCCAGGTGCATGGTGTAAGAGGAAAAAAGGGGAAATATTAAGAGATGTTACTAAGCAACTAATTTGTCAAATGATTTGATACGTGAGGTTAATAAGAGTGAGGAGTCTAAGATGAGCACTAGCTTGAGAGCTTAGGTGACTAGGAGGATAATGTTGCCTTTGACAGTAGTAGGGAATATTAAATATTTTGTTTTTCCAATTACATGAAAAAGCAATTTTTAATATTCACTTTTTTTTTAAATGTTGAGTTCCAAATTCTCTCCCTCCCACACCTCCTTGAGAGGGCAAGCAATTTGATATAGGTTATATATTCAGTCATGCAAAACACATTTCTAAATTAGTCATATTGTGATAGAAAAAAAAACCAAAACAACAACAAAAAACACAAACAAAATAGTTTTTTGCATGTGTTGTTGTTGTCGTTGTTTTTTTTTTTTTTAATGTGCTTAGATCTTCATTCAGATTCCAGCAGTTCTTACTCTGGAGACGGCTCAAATTTTTCATCATGAGTCTTTCCAAATTGTCTGTTATCATTGTATTGCTGAGAATAGCTAAGTCATATACAGTTGGTCATCATACACTTTTGCTGTTACTATACACAATATTCTCCAAGTTCTCTTCACTTCACTTTGCATCAATTCCTGTAAGTCTTCCCAAGTTTTTATGAAAGGATCTTGCTCACTATTTCTTATAGCACAATAGTATTCTGTCACAATCATGTTGTTTAGCCATTCCTCAATTGATAGACATGACTTCAATTTCTAGTTCTTTGCCACCAAAAAGAGCTGCTTTACAGCAGCTAACCTATATGTTAGTACATATAGATCCTTTTTCTAAAAAAAAAATGCTCTTTGGAATACAGACTTAGTAGTGGTATTGCTGGGTCATAAGGTATGCATAGTTATAGCCCTTTGGGAAGAGATCAAAATTGTTCTCCAAAATGATTGGATCAGTTCACAACTCCACCAACAGTAGTTTAGTGTCCCAATTTTTCCACATCCCCTCAAACATGTCATTTTCCTTTGTGTCATATTAGCCAATATGATAGGTATGAGGTGGTGCTTCAGAGTTATTTTAATTTGCATTTATTTAATGAATAGTAATTTTGAGCACTTTTTAACACATGCCCTCCGTCTATGTATATTCCTAACTGCCCTAATAATGATAAAGTTCTTAGAGGAATTATAAGTATCATCTTTCCAAGTAGGAATGTAAACAGTTTAACTTCACTAAGTCTCATGATTTCTCTTCCCTGTTTATCTTTTTATGCTTCTCTTGAGTCTTGTATTTGAAAGCTAAATTTTCTTTTTGCCTCTGATCTTTTCATCAGAAAAGCTTGAAAGTTCTCTATTTCACTGAATATCCATTTTTACCCTGAAGTATCATGTACAGTTTTTCTGGGTAGGTGATTTTGGTTGCAATTCTAGCTTTTTTTGTCCATTAGAATATCATGTCCTAAGCCATCTGATTCTTTAATGTAGAAGATGCTAAATCTTGTGTGATCCTGAGGCTTCATTTGAATTGTTTCTTTCTGGCTGCTTGCAATAATTTTTCCTTGACATGGGAGCTCTGGAATTTGGCTATAATATTCCTGGGAGTTTTCATTTTGGGAACTCTTTTAAGACATGATTAGTGGATTCTTTAAATTTCTATTTTACCCTCTGGCTCTAGGATATTAGGCAGTTTTATTCTATAATTTCTTGAAAAATGGTGCCTAGGCTTTTCCCTTCATCATGGCTTTACCACAATTCCCAAATTATCTCTCCTCAACCTGTTTTCCATTTCTATTATTTTTCCAATGAAATATTTCACATTTTCTTCTATTTTTTCTTTCTTTGGATTTTGTTTTATTGTTTCTTAATGGCTCATACAGTCATTAGTTTCCACTAGGACAATTTTAATTTTTAAGAAATTATTTTCTGTTATTATCTCTATGCAGGTAAATCTCAAATCTGTTTTTCTAACCCTAATCTATCTTGTGACATACTGGCTCACATCTCCAACTACTTACTAGACACTTCAAACTGAATATCCTATAATCTCTTAATGTCCAAGAGAGAATACATTGTCATTTCCCCAAACTATCCCCTTCTTCCAAAATTACCTATTAGTGTTAGAGGCAGAGCCAAGATAGTAAAGGCAGAAACGTACCAAAGCTCTCCTAAATTCCCCTCCAAACAACTTTAAAATACTGACTTGAAATGAATTCTGGAGTGCCAGAATCAACAAAAAGAATTGAGTTGAAATGATTTTCCAGCTCAGGGCAACTTAGAAGACAGGCAGGAAAGAACTATCTCAGTGGGGTGAGAATGGAGTGCAGTCCAGCACAGGCAGTTTCCAGCAAGCCAGCAGCAGGTCTTGAGGGCAACTAGATCAGTAGCAGGAGCTTCCAGAGCATCTAGCCCATGGCAAGGGGGCTGGATAACCAGTCAGAAGGAAATTACAGGAGACACTTTGCTGGCACTGGGTACAGGACTCTGTTACATTGCCTATACTCAGTTCTGGACTGCAGTCCCAGAGTGAGGAGGAACTTTAACACACTAGAGTTTGTGGCTACAAGGGAGTAGGAACCCTGGTCAAAGTTCCAGTGGATAAAAAAAAGTGCTTGTGGTCACTCACAGACCAGAGCACAGGCTAGAAGAGCAGTGATCACACCTCTTCCTAGATCATACCACCTTGGAAGGTCTGAAAACTTATTGACCTTGGGGATACTTCTAAAATCAGCAGCAGGAAAAGACTGAAGCTTGGTACAGTGATCCCTCCATCCTGGGAGTGGAGAACCACTTTAATATAGAGTGAAAGGTCAAGAAATAGGCTGGACAAATGCACAACAACAACAAAAGAATCCAACCATAGAAAAGTTACTATGGTGATTGGGAAGATCAAACGCAAACTCAGAAGACAATAGTTACATGCAAAAGCCTCAAAGAAAAAATATGAATTGGTCTGAGGCTGAAAAGAGAATTCTTAAAAGAACGCAAAAAATCAAATAAGCAAAATGTGGAAAAAAAATTTGGAAAAGATATGAGAACGATGCAAAAAAATCATAAAAATGGAGTCAATGGCTTGGTAAAGCAGGCACATAAAACATACACAAAAAGTTACTGAAGAAGGAAATGGCAAACCACTCTAGTACCTTTGCCAAGAAAACTCCAAAAGAGTATATATATGTGTGTGTGTGTGTGTGTGTGTGTGTATGTGTGTGCATACATATATATGTATATACATATATATATTATATATAATATATATATTTGGCTCGTATTATCTGTTTTGGAGAGGTTGGGGGAGTAGAGGAAATGTCTGGGCCTTAATTTTATCACATTGGTGAGAGACTTTTGAATAGTAGACTTAAGCCCACCAACACCTGGACATGTATGGGAGCCAGCCCCTTTGTGTTTCTTGGCTCAGAAAGTTTTCTCTGTCTCTCTGTCTCCCTGCCTCACTCTCTGTCTCTCTCTGTCTCTCTGTCTCTGTCTCTCTGTCTGTTTCTGTCTCTGTCTCTCCCTCTCTCTCTCTTTTCCTCTCTGTTCTTAGGAACTTCTTTGTCCAAGTGTCTCTCTGAGCAGTCTCTTTAATTAAAGTAAGCCCCTTGTGTAGATATATAGCATTATGTTCAAGACTCTTTCAGATAATCAAGAATCACTGCTTCCTCTGCTTACCAGCATCAAAACAGTACTAACCTTTCCCATCTTACCTGACTGGGAGTAGATGTAAACAGATAATTCATGTTAATCATAATCGATGATAAAATAATAAGTTGATAAGATTGAAATAGATTTCAAAGTATTCAAAGTGCTAGATATGTAGACAGACATTAAGCCTGCCCTTCCTTATGTTGTTAGGGGTTTTTAGTATTATTGTCTTTTCATTCTTTCTGAGCCCTCTATCACTATTCCCTTTTCTGAGGTTTTGTTACATTTCCTTGCTAGAATCCAGAGACATTGTTAGGAAAAGACTGATTCAGTCATTCCTGTAGGGCCTTAGTATGGAAATGTATCCATTGACCTGGGACAAAGTAAATCTAACATTTTGAATATTTAATAAGATGAAACTAAAGTTCAAAAAAAAATAGAACCTAAAGCAATTAACAAATGTTGCCATGGTATACTGTGAGTATCAAATAAACAAGAAGCAAATGTAGTACTATTTTTGCAGTTAAGACACTGGCTTTCTGGCTTTAGGAAGGATAGCATATTTCCATAATGTAATGTGAAAATATAAATCATGTGTAAAAATTTTCCTCTGCCAGAAGTAGAGAGAAGTGCCCACAACATAGAAAGCTTCCAATGATAAAAGGCAGGTACTCAGACATACAAGCCCAAAAGAAACAGTTCTTAATCAAGATAACTCCTTTGATAACTGTTTGAAGTAAAAATTTGTGGTTGTCAGAGGTCAAAGAATAAGAATAGGTTGGCTCAATATTTCAAACGCCAATCACTAAGTTCTATTTTACCAAGTTTCACCAGTATGTGATTTTGCAAAATTAATGATTTAATGCCTGCCAGACAAGAAAAGAGAAAAGATGTCCAAAAAAATTAAAGACAGGGGGAAAAAAAGTGCATCATCCTTATAAAAATGGGAGCTGACATCATAATGATGAAAATTCAATCCAGAGGAAAACTAGTCATATGGAAAGCAATGATCTAACTAAAAGAATATCATGATTCAGAAACATACAAATAGCAACTGAGGAAAATAGAGTTAAGAAAACCAAGCTAGAGAACTGGACAAATAGTCAGGAGTGTAAGCAAAGGTCTTTGATTCAATTCAATTTGATAAGCATTTATTATGTGGGTTCTTTGGCTAATTCATTCTATTAGGCCCTGGGAATACACAGGTGAAAAATTATGTTCTCACCCTCGTTGAGGTTATAATCTAGGCAATGATGTCTGATACAGAAAACACATCACCCGATAAGAACTGTCTATGACTCTTTTGTGATTCTTATAAAATGATTGTGAAAACTGATCCATTTTCTTCAGCTACTGACCATCTCTCAACATCTATTAGAATCTCGTTCCCCAAATAGGGAGTGCTAAGTGAAACTCATTCAGAAGATTAAGTGGAGAGTTACCCTTTACTTTAGGGCTGAATTAGTAGCCATGCTGTTTAATGAGTAAAATTGGAAATGTATTTATTACATGAATTTAGTCTTGTTTGTTGGATCTTTGGATGACTTTAGTAGATCATATTTCCTCGTTCCATCCTCTGGCTGCTGAAACTGTCACATTGTTGTCCTCTAATTCAGGATCTTGGACAGACTTCATTCCTCAAGCTTCCCCTAATTTATTACCTTTTGTTAATGGATTCCTTAGTCCCAAATGACCCACCAATTTCTCCTGGCCCTTCACTTCTGTGACTAAGTTACTCTGCCAAATCACTACCTACTCCATGGAGGCTCTTCACCATGATTCTTCACAAGATTGTTATTGAAGTGAGAAAAAGAGAAAAAACATAGCTTAGGTTAATTCATCTGAGAAGGAAGCAAATTCTGACTTCGGAAACTTCTATTTCACAGATGTGATGTCATCACCAAGCATTGTCTCTTGATCCTTCATTTACTAAGTGAACCCAGGATTAGAAATCTCAAGACTAGAAGTCCCATCTTGCCTCTCCACCTAACTAGATGTTTGACCACCTACCTTAACTTTAGTATTTTTCCTATAAAATGAGGGAATTGTATTATTGGATGATTCTCTGATAGTTTTCTAGCTACTAGGGAAAACTTTAAAAATGTAAATGAATAAATGAAGCATTTATTAAGAGCTTAATCTGTGGTAAGGTATAGGAATACAAATAGAAAAGTAAGCCAATCTCTGCTTCAAGAAACTCACATTCTAATAGGAAAGATAACACATATGCAAGGTTTTGACTAACAGTCAGATAGGAAGGCCCCACGGACTTTAAGGTAAAATGGATATTTGAGTGTTTAAATATCCACAACACTGAGTTAAGCATTTTTAATACCAATGTTACTAGTAGCTGATGTGGAGGTATAAGACCAACAACACCAGCACACAGGAGGGCAGCTAGCACAGATTGTTCTGCTTCTCTGAAGGAATGCAACTTAAAGGGGTTTAAAATCTCACTTTAATTAAACATACATATATCATCCACTTAGTTCAGGGGTGAAAGTCAGCTCCCTGAACTTCAGAGAAACACAAACATGAATTACAAGCAGAAGTTAAGACAAAGCAACAGACAGGGCTCCTAACTATCTAACCATAGCAATATATACATAGTCACCAGAAGGAGAGAAGTACCAACATCTGGGTTTTTCAAAGCACAAGGGGGCGGAGGGGGCTCCTTAATAGGTACCCAGAGTCTCATCTGGCTACACAAACATTCCTCCCATGAGTGAGTTGCACAGCAAAATTCTAACCTCAGAGAATATATATGTTTTTCAGGGTCAGAGGGCATCACAACCCTCCAGCTCTAACTGCTCTGACTGCTCTAATTCTATTCTATGCCCTCCTGTTCCACTCCTTGAGAAAGCTCCTCTCACCACAGGTTTCATGACTTAAGCAGGGCACATGGGCCTATTAATGGATGGGAAGATCTTCAAATTAAACAAAAATACCTTAACAATACAGCATTACAGGATACTAAAAAAGGTATAAGACAAGGTCCCTGAAATCAATAAGCTTTCATTCCAGGTATGAGGGTAAAATGAAGCCAAAGGAAAAGCACTCATTGACTAAATATTAACACAAGAGAATGATAAGAGGTATCAAAATATGATGTCATTAGTAGAGACAGTAGTTACTATTATGGGAGTAGCTAGAATGGTCATGAAAGACATTTAATATAACTTAAACTGGGTTGTGACGAATGTGTAGAGTTTGAATAAAAATTTAAGAACAAAGAAAATTCCAAAAAGCATCAACAAAGACTAGACTACTAATGATATGTTTGAATTGGGGGGCAAGGGAGGGACAGGATAAAAATAAGGAAATAGTAGAAGAGAGGGCTGAAAATTTAGTTTGGAAACATTATGGAGGGACTTCAATGTCACATTAAAGTGTGTAGATATTTCTCTACAGTAATTTGAAATGACAGCAGGCTGTTGAGATAGAAAATAATGATAAATTATTGCTTTAGAAGAATTTTAAGATGGACTGAGAAAAAATGCATCAAGAAGAATAGAAAGAATGTAGGAATGAAGATATGGCCTGGGTGTGGCAAAATGGAAATGAAGAGGAAAGAATCAACAACAGTAAGTAATTGACAGGATTCGGTGAAACATCAGCTATGACTAATAATAGATGCGATTGATAATTAAGGAGCATTAAACACAATTAGGATTTTTGAGGCTAGGTAACTAGGAAAAAGAAGCCTCAAAAATTAGAGAATGGACATAGACTTGTGAGATGTGAGTGGGGGAAGTAATGGAGACAAAGGCTTTGAAGTTAAAAATTTGCAATGATGGCAAGGAATAGAAGGGAATGTCTTTTCTTCCTGTGCCTCCCCATGCTTTTATACAAAATATCTTAAAGATGGTTGAAGGTTGAGAAGAAAAGTGGTCGATATAGTTAAAAAAAGATACTGAGTTTGGAATCAGATGATCTAGGTCTGAGTCCCACTTTTAACATTTACTAGGTTTTGAGCAAGTTACTTCAGTTCTCTGGGCTTCAGATTCCTTTACTGTAAAATGAGGAGAATGTACTGGATTCCAAGGTCCCTTGCACCCACCACATCCCACAGAACTCAGGATAGAAACCAGAACCACCCTCACATCAGAAAATGATCATTCACATGTGGGAGTGTGCTACAGCCAGCTGGAGAAACAATTGTTAAATTTTTAGTCATCATAAGCATTTACAACTTGGAATTTGCCAAAGACTACAGAAATTGTGGTAGCTAGGTGGCTCAGTGGATAGAGTACCCAACCTGGAGTTAGGAAGACTGATCTTCCTGAGGTCAAATCTGGTCTTAAATACTAGCTGTGTGACCTTGGGCAACTCACTTAACCCTGTTTTCCTCATTTGCCTCATCTGTATAATGAGCTGGAGAATTAAATACTAAATCACTCCAGTACCTTTGTCATGAAAACCCCAAAAGGGGTCACAAAGAGCCAGATAAGACTGAAAGGACTGAAGAACAAAGACAAATCAGAGCTTGATTTATTGCTTTCTTCATTGTCTGGACTTGAGAAAGTGGTGAAAAATGTTAATAAGGCAAATTAAACTTAAAAGGACTTTTCTTTTTAAAGACTCCATTGTTAAACATTTATTAATATGGCCACTGTCCTCATAGAAAGAGACTTAAAACCACAACCTTGGTTGTCACTCTCAACCCTCAACCCTTTTTTGAGTCACTGTTATCTAAATTTGAAAAGATTACTTAGAAATTGATTTTTCATTAAAATTGTAGCTTTTGACTTCTCATTTGCTTATGATTAGAAAGAATTTCACTGACGAGCCAACATACCTAAGAAGTGAGAAAGTGACCCTAAGCCTCAGGATTTTCTTCCAGACAATCATTTTTGTTTTCCTAATTAGTTCAGATGTGTACTGTTTGAATCTCCACACAGATCACACTCCACTGCTTTCTGGAGCCCCAAGAGCCTTGTTCCCAAGCCTCCTTTTCCGTCACCTCCAAGAGCCACCCACTTTTCTTGGAAAGATTCCAGGTTGAGGAATTTTAGGCCTGCAATCTCTCCTTTGGCTTTAACTGTCTGTTTCATTCAAATCTAACACGCTCCAGGGCTCCTGGGCCATAACCTCATTAAGCACCTAGGGATTTCCTTTACAGAGTAATGTCCCTAGGGCAGGAGATTCAAACAAAACCTCAGAGTAGGCAAACCAGAGCCCTCCTAGAGGAGAATCATCATTTCCTGGAACTCTCAGGTGACTGGTTAGGCTGAGAGGTCTGGTCTCAAGAGCTTCAAGCTTTATAAGAAGACTCCAAGTGAATGAAAGACAATCAAATCAAGGCAAAGAAAATGACAATTTCAAAGGATTCAAAGGATTATTCACTTTTGTTTAGCATTCACATTCCAGAACATTTCAACAAAACTGGAGAAATGTTCTCTTTCAACACTGTACTTAAATCAGAAGAACAAAAGGCTAGGTACAGGAGAAGTGAAACATCATCCTGCCTCAGCCAAACCATCTTAAACAATGCATTCAGAAGTGTCTCTATCACCAACCCCAATTCTGACAGTTCAGATGTTTGGTACACAGTTTCCAAATGAATTTTCGAGAAAACAATCATTAATAATATTTTTAAATATTCCTGTGCAAAAGGACCTGATTGAGTAGAATATGCAATGTTATTAAGGACAAGGAAAAGATAGGGAAAGTTTTTTTCAAATGGAAAACTCACTGAACTCAATATTTCTTTTTTGATTTCTTTTCCTTCTTTCGTTCTTTCTTCCTTCCTTTCTTCCTTTCTTTTTTTCTCTCTTTCTTTCTTTCTTTATTTCTTTTATTACTTCTGGGGGGACTGCCCTTTTATTTTTTAAAATTTATTTAGTATTTTATTTTCTCCCCAGTTATGTGTACAAATCAAATTTTAACATTCATTTTTTAAAACTTTGAGTTCCAAATTCTCTCCTTTCCTCTATCCCCACCCTATTCATTGAGAAAACAAGCAATTCAATAAAGGTTATACATGTTTAGTCATGAAAACATTTCTATATTAGTCATGTTGAGAAAGAAAACATAGGACCCCCCCCCCCAAAAGCCTAAAGAAGTAAAAAGTTTAAAAAGTATGTTTCAATCTCTATTCAGACCTCATCAGTTCTTTCTATGGAGATGGATAGCAACATTCATCATAATTCCTTCAGTCTTGTCTTAGATCATTGTATTGCTGAGAATAGCTCAGTCATTTACAGCTGATCATCTTATAATATGGCTGTTACTTTGTACACATTACATTTCACATTGCATCAGCTCATGTAAGTCTTTCCAGGATTTTCTGAGAGCATCCTGCCCATCATTTCTTATAGCATAATAGTAATCCATCATAATCACATATGATAATTTGTTCAGCCATTCCCCGATTGATGGGTATCCCCTCAATTTCTAATTCTTTGCACCAGAAAGGAACTGCTCTAAATATTTTTGTACATTTAGGTCCTTTTCCTTTTTTTAATTTGTTTTCTTTGTTATCTATCTCTTTTGGAGTAATAGTAATGGTATTGCTAGGTCAATGGGTATGCATGGAAAACTGTGTGTGTCTGTGTGTGTGTATGTCTCTGTGTTTCTGTGTCTGTGTCTGTGCATGTCTGTGTCTGTTATGTGCCTGAGCATGTGTATAAGATGACCCTTTGGGCATAGTTCCAAATTGCTCTATAGGATGGTTGAATCAGTTCACAACTACACCAACAATGCATCTATGTCTCATTTTTCCCAATTTCCTTCCAACGTTGGTCACTTTCCTTTTCTGTCCTATTAGCCAATCTAACAGGTATGAGGTAGTACGTCAGAATTGTTTTAATTCGAATTTTCCAATTAATAGTGAGAGCATTTTCTTTTCATATGGCTATAGATAGCTTTGATTACTTTATCTGAAAACTGTTCCAGTCTTTTGATCATATCAATTGAGGAATGGCTCTTATTTTTATAAATTTGACTCAGTTCTCTATATGTTTGAGAAATGAGACTGTTATCAGAGAACTTTAATTTTTTTCACAATTACAATTGCTGTTTTTTCCTCCATCTTATTCCTCCTGTTTACTCTATTCTCTCTCTTTTCACCCTGTCCCTCCTGAAAAGCATTTTGCTTCTTACTACCCATTCCCCCATTCTGCCCTTCCTTTTATCACCCTCCTTCTCTTCTACCCTTCCCCTCCTATTTTGCTATAAGATGAGATAGATAGATTTCTGTACCTAATTGAATATATATGTTATTCCCTCTCTGAGCCTGTTCTGATGAGAGTAAGGTTCACTCACTCTCCCCCATTACCTCCCACCTCTTCCCTCTACTATAAAACCTTTGTCTTGCCTCTTTTATGTCAGATAACTTACCCCATTCTACCTCTCCCTTTCTCTTTGTCCCAGTATATTCTTCTCTCACTCCTTAATTTTATATTGTTAGATATCTTCTCTACATATTCAATTCACACCTACGCTCTCTGTCTATATATACTTCTTCTAACTACCCTAATAATAAAAAATATATTATGAGTTACAAATAACATCTTCCCATGTAGGAATGTAGACAGTTTAAACTTATTAATTTCTTTATGATTTTCCTTTCCTATTTACCTTTTCATGCTTTTCTTGAGTCTTGTTTTTGAAAGTCAAATTTTCTATTCAGCTCTGGTCTTTTCATCAGTAGTGCTTGAAAGTCCTCTATCTCATTAAGTGTACATTTTCTCCCCTGAAAGATTATGCTCAGTTTTTATGAGTAGGTGATTCTGAGTTGTAATTCTAGTTCCTTTGCCATCTGGAATATCATATTCTAATTCCTTCTATCCTTTAATGTAGAAGCTGCTAAATCTTGTGTTAACCTGACCGTGGCTTCATGATACTTGAATTGTTTCTTTCTAGCTGTTTGAAATATTGTCTCTTTGACATGGGAGCTCTAGAATTTGACCATAATATTCTGAGGATTTTTCATTTTGTGAACTCTTTCAGGAGGTGATCAGTGGATTCTTTCAATTTCTATTTTATCCTCTGATTCTAGATTGTCTGGGCTCTTTTTTTTAATCATGGCTTTCAGTTAGTCTAATAATCTTTAAATTATCTTTCCTATATCTACAATCTATATCTACAATCGAGTTTCTAACTCAATTGTATTTCCAAGGAGATATTTCATGTTGTCTTCTATTTTTTCATTCATTTAGTTTTGCTTTATTGTTTCTTGATTTCTCATAAAGTCATTAGCTTCCATTTGCTGAAATCTAATTTTTATGGAATTATTTTCTTCAGTGAATTTATGTACCTCCTCTTCCATTTGATCAATTCTACTTTTTAAGGCATATTTTTTTTTCTTCAATGAATTTTTGTGCCTCTTTTTCCTTTGGTCAATTCTGTTTTTTAAAGCATTCATCTCCTCATTGGCTTTTTGTACTTCTTTTACCATTTAGCCTAATATATTTTTTGTGTTAATGTATTTGTATTAAGGATTTTATGTTTACAAGGCGACTATTAAATAATGCAAAACTCAACCCCAACTAGCCTTTACATAGCCTCAACAATATAAGCTCAACTTGACAGATTTATACTCAAAATGAATATTCTGTTTCCCCCACACCCAATAACAAGATCAGTTGTTCTTCAAGTATAACCAAGGCCACAGGTTTGTAGAAGTAGCTTCTGAAATATTTAATTCAGTTGGTAAAACATTTATCATATAAATCAATGTCCACTAATTCTACTTCAAAATTGAGTTTCGCATTTCATGGAATTTTTACAGCAGGCTGTCCTTTCTTGCTATCAGCCCATTCATGTTCAATCTCCAGGTGAGCTTTTTCTCCTTTACTCATTGTTAAGAGTGCTTCATCCTATCCTGATAACTTTACCCACAACGACTTTAAAACTTAGAGGCTTAGCATACTTTTTCTTCTTTGCACTAGTTTAAATATTAGTACCAAAACCAGTTCCATCCTTTAATGTTCCGGTGTACCAACAATGAACAACATCTCCTTTTTTGGGAAAGTTAGTTTCATCTCCCCTCTTAAGAATGGATTTTGTATGTTTTGGTGGACTGTCATCCAAAGTCTCTCTTGACTTCTTTGGACTTCTCTTCATCAAGCTTCACACTTTTCACCTGCTCTGTCACCTTGGCAGCACTCTCAGTACCTTTAAAATGCTTGCTTTCAAAAAGGTGGTTGTAGATTGTGATTGAATGATCCTTTTTTGCTGTCTTGGCCCCATTTTTATGCTTCCTAGTAATTTATATTCTATAAGAAACAAATCTGAGCCATTGTCTTGCAGAAATTTGATAATATGCTTCTTGGGGAGCTCCTCACTGTACATTTGCTCTGTACTCCATGCCCACTGTGGGCAAACAACCACCATCTTCCCCCTACTGCCTTTATATGAGTGAGCCAGCCCACTGCAACCAAGCCCAGCCCCTCCTTCTATCCCCCAGAGAAGTGGGCCAAAGCCCTAGTCTGTTTTTTAAGGTGTTATTTACTTCAGAGTGTATGTGCGTGTGTGTGTGTCTAATTTACCAAGTATTGACTTGTTTTTCATGATTTTTTTTCATCATCCTCACTTGTCTTGCCAGTTTTACCTCTATTTCTCTTATTTGATGGTCAAAATCCTTTTTGAGCTCATCCGTGGCCTGAGAGCAATTCATATTTTTCATGGAGGCTTTGCATGTAGGAGTTTTGATTTTGTTATCTTTGGCGTATATGTGTGTGTTTTGATCTTTCTTGTCACCATAGTCACTTTCTAAGGTCAGAATTTTTTTTTGGCTTATTTCTTGACTTTTAACTCTTTTTTTTTGAATATCTACTTTTAAAACTTTGAGTTCCAAATTCTCTCCCCTCTTCCCTCTCCACCCACCTTCCCTAAGACAGCAAGCCATTCAACATAGGCCACATGTGTATTATTGTGCAAACCCTTCCATAATATTCATGTTGTGAAAGACTAACTATGTTTTGCTCCTTCCTATCCTATCGTCCTTTGTTCAATTTTCTCCCTTAACACTCTTTTCAAAAGTGTTTGCTTTTGATTACTTCCTCCCCCTATTTACCCTCCCTTCTATCTTCCCCCCTTTTTTATCTCCTTCCTTCTTTCCTCTGGGGTAATATACCCAACAGAGTGTGTATGTTATTCCCTCCTCAAGTCAAATCCAATGAGAGCAAGATTCACTCATTCCCCCTCATCTGCCCCTCTTCCCTTCCTACAGAACTGCTTTTTCTTGCCACTTTTATGAGAGATAATTTACCCTATTTTATCTCTCCCTTTATCCCTCTCTCAATATATTGCTCTCTCACCCCTTAAGTTGATTTTAGTTTTTAGATGTCATCCCTTCATATTCAACTCACCCTGTCCCCTCTGTCTATATATATATTTATATGCATATATATGTGTGTATATATATGTATGTATGTATATATGTATGTATATTCCCTTCAGCTATTCTAATACTGAGGTCTCATGAATTATACACATCATCTTTCCGTGTAGGAATGTAAACAAAACAGTTCAACTTTAGTATGTCTTTTATGATTTCTCTTTCTTGTTTACCTTTTCATGCTTCTCTTGATTCTTGTGTTTGAAAGTCAAATTTTCTATTCAGCTCTGGTCTTTTCACTGAGAAAGCTTGAAAGTCCTCTATTTTATTGAAAATCCAAATTTTGCCTTATACTAAGTTTTGTTGGGTAGGTGATTCTTGGTTTTAATCCTAGCTCCATTGACCTCTGGAATATCATATTCCAAGACCTTCCATCCTTTAATATAGAAGTTGTTAGATCTTGTGTTATTCTGATTGTGTTTCCACAATACTCAAATTGTTTCTTTCTGGCTGCTTGCACTATTTTCTCTTTGATCTGGGAGCTCTGAAATTTGGCAACAATGTTCCTAGGAGTTTTCTTTTTGGGATCTTTTTCAGGA
>CM053623.1:270956696-270973483 GCA_028646595.1 Phalanger gymnotis
CTATGTTCCACGCTTGGGTGGATGCGCTGCCTCACCAGCACTCCTCCTGACCCAAGAACCCCAAACCCAGATTGGGCTTAAATCTTCAGCAGGCTCTTCACTCCTGCTCTGATCAGCCACTTAATTCCTCCCACCAAGTGGGCCTGGGGCCAGAAGCAACTGCAGCTGAATTTCTAAAGCTGCCCTTCCTCCGTTGCCTCAGGGGTGGAAGCCGAACCGCAAACTCCCTCCCGTCCCGTCCCGCAGCTTTTCCCACTAACCTTCTGTGTAGTCTTTACTGTTTGTGGGTTGTGAGGTCTGGTACATGCCACAGCTCAGTAATTCAGCATGCTAGGGCACTCTCTGCTCCACTCCTGGTCTTGTTGGTCCGCGGTCTGCCGCGCGCCGCGCCTCGGGCGCTGGGCTCTGCTTGGCTCAGCTCCGCTCCCCTCAGCTGGGAGCTGGGAGTTCCATTTGGGACAGACCTTACCCCGAGACCATCCAGGCTGTCCTGGTCTGGAACCCTGCTTCCCTCTGCCACTTTGTGGGTTCTGCAGTTCTAGCATTTGTTCAGAGCCATTTTTTTATAGGTTTTTGGAGGGACTTGGTGGGGAGCTCACGCCAGTTACTGCTTTCCAGTCGCTATCTTGGCTCTGCCCCCCCTTAATGACATTATTTAAAGGTGTTCAGAGGGGTTTGGGAGAGAGCTAAGGTGAGTCACTGCCTTTTCTCTGCCAACTTCACTCCAGTGCTCCCACCCCCATCTAAGATTTCCTAAGACTGCTATAATCATGAAAATTCAGTTCTTGTAAATGTTGATATCCTATAATAAATCAATACTACTTGGAGGTCAGATAATTATTTCAAAAGCTATTTAGATCAGAACACAACCATAACAGAGTGCTGAATTTTGAATTAGAAAGACCTGGGTTCAAATATAATCTCAAAAACTTATTGTAGTTATTGTCTTTAGGAACTGAAATGTTTTCACCAAATCTGCAAAGTTTAGTTGTGGAAGTCTTAGAATCCTAGAGGATTTAACAGACATGGAATATCTTAGGGCTAAAGGGGTTTAGCTGAGAATCTCTTGGAGGAAAATTAAAGAAGTAAAGCCTATTTTATAGATTGTGACATATAACATGCATTTTTGATATACATATGAATTGATATTTCATACTTTAAGGGGAAATTGTGTGACTCTCAAAACTTTCTTAAAGATTATGCATTCATAGCATATGGAACATGAAGGCTTGATAGAATTCATTTTGGGAAATTCTAGCTTAAAATTCCAATTCAAAGCAAATTTCTTTATCTAAAATGTTGAAACATTTCAAAGAAGCCAATAATTCTCTGAAAAAGTTCAAACTTTTTCTTAGAAATAAAGATAAATAATACTTTGATTTTGCATGGGGATTCCCTTCTGAGGTTTGTAATCCATATTTATTCATTCTGTAGCACTATATAAATCTAGAGATTTTAACCTTAGTTTATAGACCAAAATACTTGTCTGCAATGAATCAGAGGTTGCAAGCTCTTTTCTTGAAGGTGATTTTTCTAGTTTTATCTAGATCCTTCACATTAAGTTTTTCAAGAAGTATTTTCAGGCTTATAAATCTGATGAACAATAAGTTCTCTTTTAAATGATGGCAACAACTATTAAAATCTAGTACTTCTTTCTAGCTTTACAAAACATATCTAGCAGAAAGAAGAGCTAAGTTGTAAGATCTAAAAATGTGGAATAAATGCCTAGTCATGAGAGAAATCTCTCATTAAAAGAGATTTAAACATTAAAGCAAGGAAAAGATATTGATGCTAGAAAGTAAAATCCTTTAAACAGGGGTATGTTCCTAAAAATTATGTGAAATTTAATAGTATGCGATAGCGTACTCTAATATATACTACCTGAGCTTCTCAATTTTCTATATTGTCCTCATTTTATTAAGAGATTCCTCCTCCCTCTTCCCTAAGAACATGTCAATTGACATATATAGCATAATAGGTGTTGCTTTATTCAAATTCACATAGACCCCACATAGCCCATGTAATTACTGGGTCTCCCTCATTCCAACTACCACTTCCACTGATGAATCCTAGTCTACAAGATTAATTGGCTATATGCTACTTTCATGATACTAAAGTGTATCCTTGAGTCATCAGTGGTGATTCTCCAAAGCCATCTGTTTGATCACTAGTCTGCTTTCCCATTTAATAGTTGATAATTATTTAGTCAGATAGACTTAAGTAGTTTTCAGAAAGAGATATTTACTAAGGTTGTACAATAAGGGTATTTGGCACAAAAACTTTCCCCAGTCTTTCCCCCACCACAATATCTGCGACACATCCTCTCCTGAGTAAATTCTAAGACCTAGGAAAAATGAGGTCAGGCTTCAATAGCACATATGTCAAAGGATTAATTCACAGTTCTGGTTGTTAGAAGTCCTTTTTTCCCATTCATGGGTGCTCAAGAAATTCTTTAAGATGGTAGTTCTATATTCATCTGCCTCCATCTTATTCTGTAATGGCATTTAGGATAATATCAAGAAGTTTAAAAGTCCAATATTTTTCTAATCCTTTGAAGCCAAAAGTGCTCACAGTGGAGGTGGAAAGAGGTGAAGAGAGACCTGGCAGATACTCTCCTCCACCTGATAGTTCCTCCTGATAGTTTCTCCTGAATAGTTACTCCAGTTTCTGGCCTAGCATTCCATTATAGCTAAATCAGTGGTTTTATGCATGACCTTGAGAGAATAAGGAAATCCCAATGTCAGTTGGAACAGATCTCTTGTATAGTGTGATTTCATTTTACCAAATAGCATTCAAAAACTTTTCACAGGTATTCTAAGACCCTTTCATTAACTGATTGATTAAAACAAGTTCTTACCTAAAAAGACATCAAGCAAAAATAGAGTAGGGCAATTCTAACCCCATTCTTACACTCAGTTTTCTGAAATGCAACCTTCTCCCATAAATCATATTTCTATAGACCCAATGAAAATGGGCCCCCTTCTCACATCGATGGAAGTTCTGTATACATTCAGTACCTAAACTAAACAAAGAAGCTGCAGTGCATCATGATATAATAAAATGTATGCTACACCTAGAGCCAGAAGACATAGTTGCAATTTCTAGACCAGCCAATTTCTATCTATGTAAGTACGTAGGGTTATGCTCATTTAACCTTGCACTTAATAGGCAATTCACTTAACTTCACTGGCCTTCATTTCCTCCATTGCAATTTAAAGAGGTTGGTCTAAATCTAAGAAAATGTGTTTTAGTTTGTTGATTTACTTTTTAGTTTGTTTTTTTTTTTTTTGCTAGAACAAAAGGTGATTCAGATGGAAAAGACAATGAAAACTAACACTCCTTCTTGCATATTCTTCACCAGTCCTGCTGTCTCAAGATGCTGAACATTTTTGAAATTACCAGATATAGGCTACAATATTTTGTTTTGTCTAATATATTAGTAATTCTACCTGATAAAATAGCATAGGATTCCATGTCAGGTGTTTCTGAGTACTTTATCAACCAAAGTGGGCAGAGGAAAAGGAAAGATGCATAATTTGATAACCTGTGGGCCTGAAGACAGACTATTATTAGGCTTTATTTTATCTACTAAAATATGTTCACTAAACAAAATTGACATAATATAATTATTTGTTTTTACAGATAATATCAAGAGGCTTTCAGTCTCTGTCATCCTCTTGTATTGTTGTTTCTCCTTCATTTTCAAAGGAGACCAATGGCATCACAGAGTGATGTCTTGACTAGTACATGAATTAGATTTAAGTCAGGCAGAGTTGCACTACATTGTCAGCTTTACTCTCTCCTCCAGAATCATCAAACTACAGTGACAAGACAAAAAAACAGTACTACCAGCAATGTCCTGGGATACAGTGAATGACAATAGCATCTTCAATATAGGACCATGCTTTATGCTCTCCACAATACCTGCTTCAGTCTCCTTCATGGCCAGTAGAATAAATTGTTCTCCTCCACCAATTCTGCCAGGGGGAAACTTGATGTGCTTGGGATAGACATCTCCCTAACTCATCAATGGGTTTGAGGACTGTTATTCTCAACATACAGAAAACACACAAAACTTCCTTTGATTGCACTTGGAGGTTGGGGAGGTGGGGTAGAAAGAAGTGCCAACCATTTCTTCACAGTTTATATGACTTTCTTGTATGCAAACATGAAATCAATACTTAGATCTTCTGTATTCAGAAGTGACAAGATTATCTTGCTTTCCTCCTAAGAATCCTGTTCTGCAGTTTTCGTTTTAACTATTCCTTACCTAGACTTCTATTCTGCAGAAAAGGCCCATCTCTCCCAGAAGGAAGAATATACCATGGTTATAGGTGACTCGTGAAGATGCATACTCCAAGCTGTAGGAGCTGGGATGGAAGGCAACCCTGCATGATCTAACCCACACATAGTGATTCCATTTAAGCAAGAAAAATTTGTTCTTTGCAGCATGGAAAATCACTGAGGCTGTAGGAGAGAGGCACACAGACTGGCAATCAAGACCATACCCTTCTGAGGGTTAGCAGATAATTTTCTCTTGGTTTCAGTCTTTTCTTAGATGGGCAGCATGCCATAGATGGAGTGGGAAAAACCTGGAGGGTTTTGAAGTTGCTGGGAGCATGACCTGATATGTGTGGGTGATTGGAGAGTGAGTCTGGGAAATTTTTTGCCTGACTTCCTGTAGAATCAAAATGTGCTTTACAGATTTTTCACTTGGATTAAAGCTGAGCAAAATAGCCCAGTTTTGCTTCATGGATTTTTTTTCTTAACCACACATTGAACACAGCCCTTTCAACCTGTTCAAACCTGCCATATCAGCAGCCAGTGGGGAATTCTACTTATGTTGCCCAGAGATTACTAGCTATTCTGCTGCATGGCTTAAAGGAGATAGTAATGTTGCTAGAGAGTCATGGGACCTGGGACTTCATACTAACTTGTTAGTAAGTAACCATTTGACTTCGGTAGCTATTTAATTTTTATGGAACTCGCTATCCTCATTATTATAGTAATAATAATAATAATGATAATAAAAACAATAATAATAACAGTAACAGAAACTAGTATTTACAGAGATGGGCTGGTGTCAGCTCATGCCAGCTCTAAAGAACTGATTGCCAAATTTTCAGTGTCAGTATTTGCACTGAGGAAATTCCTAAATACGACAAATCTGGGCTTTCTTTAGTTTTGCTGATTGTCTAGACTTCTATAAAGTGATGGATAAAATGTTAATAGTTCAGATTAAACTTAAAGATGTGTCATGTATACATTTTTGATGATCAGTTAAACCTTTATTTATGTAAAACTTTAAAGTTTGCAAAGAAATATAAATAAATGTTACTTCATTTGATATATTTAGTATACAGTATAGAAGTTTAAATTATAGAAGGAAGCATGATGAAGTGGAAAGAACTCCATTTGGGGGCAGAGGACCTGAGTTTGAATTCCTGTTGTCCAACTTACTACCCATACAACCATGATCTAGTTCTTTCCTCTCTTGGCCTGAGTTTCCTTATTTCTGAAATAAGAAGATTGGAAAATATAACCTCTAAGTCCCCTTCCATTTCTATGATCCTGCAAATACTTTTTTCCATTCCTATTTTGTAAGACTAGAGAAAGTATGCATAATTATAATAATTAGAACTGATATTTACACTCTAGGAAGTCTTGAAGTCTCCAAAGTAATTATAAATAGAATATATGAAGATACAGTTCAAACTGTCATCTTATCATCTCCATTTTACAGCAAAGAAAATGAGAATCCAAGAACTACAGTGATATTTAAAGGCCTTACCCTAGCAGTGAGAACTGAGAGCTAGAGGAAGAGGCCTTGAGGAATGTTCAGAAAAAAACTCCTCACTTGACCCATAAGGAAGGTCATATTAATGTAGATTAAGCAGGACAATGGGGTCTTGCTCCCAGACTCCAAAGTCATTAATTTTTCCATTACAGCATGCTATTTTCTTGAACCCAGGGTTTCTGACTTCAAATCCAGTATCCTTCCTTCCTTCCTTCCTTCCTTCCTTTCTTCCTTCCTTCTTTCCTTAAGTGATTCATTAATTTATATATTTATTTATTTAATCATTTATCTATTTATCTGATTATTTATTAGTCTATTTATTTACTCATTCATCCATTTATTTATTTGTTAATTTATCTCTCTATTTAGTATTATGTTTTACTTGATTCCTGTGTGGATACTTCAAAATTTCTATGCAGGTCTGATTTTTTATTCAAGAAATCTTAGAACTTTGCTATTTCATTAAAGGTCAATTTTCTCCCCATAGGATTGTACTCAGTTTTTCTGGGTAATCTCTTTTTGGTTTTAAACTTATATCTTTTGCTTACATGCCTAGAGACGGCTATGCATAGCAATGAATGGAACCATCGGGCAGACTTGAGTTCAAATCAATGAATGAGTAAATATTTATTAAGCATCTTCTATTACCCAGGCACTGTACTAAACACTGGAGATACTAAAAAAGTCAAAAGATAATCCCTGCCCTCAAGGAACATATGGCTTAATGCCTCAGACACTTAGTATCAGTGTCACACTGGGAATTCATTTAAACTCTGTCTACCTCATTTTCCTCAATTCTGAAATGAAGACGATAAGAGCACCTCCCCTTCTAGGGGTTCTATGAGGATCAAATAAGGTAATATTTGTAAAATGCTTAGCACAATGCCAAGCACATAGTACATGCATAATAAATACTTATTTTCTTCCTTGTGGAATATTTTATTCTAAGTTTTCTGCTTCTTTATAGTGGTGCCTAATAAATCCTGTGTGATCCTGCCTGTGGCTCCTCAGCTCCCAAATTCTTTCTTTAAAAAATACTTGCAGTAGTGTGTTTTCTTTGACCCATAGCTCTGAATTTTGGCTGTAATATTACCGTTTGTTTTGATTTTGAATTTTCTTTCAAGAAGTGACTAGTAAATTCTTTCTGTTTTGACTTTCACTTCTGATTCTAAAACATCTAGGCAGTTTTATAATTTCTTGAAGTGTCATGTATAGGCCTTTTTTCATTATTTTTGGGTAGTCCAATGATTCTTTAAATTATCTTTCCTTAATCTACTTTCTAGATCAGTTATTTTTATATGAAATCTCTTACATTTTATTCTAGCGGGTTTTTTTTTTAGCATTTCACCTTTTATTTTTTTATCTCATGGAACCATTTTCCTCTGTTTAATCCATTCTAATTTTCAGAGAGTTTGTTGCTTAGGTGATGATTTTTTTTTAACATCTTGGCTCTTTTTGTCCTGGTAAACAGTCTATTCTTGAGCTGGAAAGTTTTTATCATCCTTCCTGGCCTGATTATGTCCTTAGTGACCATAGATCTCTCAAAAATGACTTCTTATGACTTTTTTTTTAGATTCTGTATATGTATGTTTTTTTATTTTATTTTCACTTTTATTCATTCATTTTCTAGATTTGTTTATAAGTATCTTAGGGGAGAGATTGTGTGTAGTTTTTCCTCTATGCTGCTCAGGAAGTAATATACGTTAAGACAGTCATAATGAAAAAGGCAAAAAGGGATAGGGACTCAGCCTATAATTTAATCTAATGTATGAAGCTTCTAGATATAAGAATCCTATAGCGAGGATATGTCTTAGATGAGACTTGAACCCAAGCCTCAAAGTCCATTGTGAAAGGGTTGAATCCATTTCCTTGTCCACTATACTATAAAACCAAGTACAGAAGTGTACCAATCAAGACAGAGTTTATAAAGAGGTTTATGGCATTTGGGGATCAAAAAACAAAATTATGGCTGTGTCAAATCACATAATCCTGTGGTTAGTACTCAGGTTCAAATTTCAAGGTGCATTAAATGACTCTTATAGGTGAGACTTAAAACTTAGAGAGTCAAGTGAATTTATGACATGGATACACAAGAACAGCAGTTCCTACAATACTATAGTTTCTCGAGTAGGAGCCTTTTCAGCCTTGTATTATTATTGTGCTTAGATTCCAAATGAATGAAATTAAATGAATAAATGAATGAATGAAAAGCATTCGAGTATCAAACAGGTATCCAACCTAATGTTAGATGCTTAATATACAATTACAAAAATAAGACAGTCTTTGGTCTTAGGGAATTTATATTCTAATGGGGGAACGAATATATGGAGAAATAAGAGACAAGGAAGGAAGTTTGGTTCTGGGGGTTTCACAGAGATCGTCAGAGCAGCAGTTACCAGTGGATCAGGTGGCTTTCATGAACTTTCTAAAATTAATAAGAGCACTGATTTGATCACTGTTCCTAGAGTAATACCAAGAAGTGAATGGAAAGTTAGGAATGGAGGTAATCATGTGTGTTGTTGGGGGGTGGGGCAAGGGGACAATCGGCTGTCCACATTAAATAAATCTTGGCTTTCTCGTGGATGGGTTTTGAAGCATGCTTTAGGGCCAGCTAGATATAGTGGGTTATATCAGTTTTCATTTACTCATTAACAGCTCAGTCCCAGGACAGAGCATCAAAGCTGAATATACTAACTCCTCTATGACCAGAAGTCCACATGGTTTCAGTTTATCTATTGCTGAAGTCATGAAGCATCTTTTATATCACAACTGGGCATGTGCAGCATTTATTAGAACTACTACCCCTCCACTAATTAACTCCCTCCCTCTGGGGTAGAGTCTGTGTTTTTTTTTAAATTCCTAAGGATTCACAGAAAAATAAATATGGACAAATGTGACTGAGTTTTCTCTATAGTGACAAAGTGGCATAGTCTGAGTGCTGATCCTGGAAGGATTAAGGAGGATTAAGTTCAAATCTGACCTCGGACATTTACCAGTTGTGTGATCCTAGACAAGTCACTTCACCTTTGCCTAAGTTTCTTCATCTGTAAAAATGGGGATAACAATAACACTTCTTTTGTTGTGAGGATCAAAGGAGACAATATTTGTAGAGTGCTTAATATAATGCCTAGCACATAGCAGGTGCTTGTGGAATTCTTATCACAGTTGTAGATGGTGATATCTTCCATAGGATGTTGTTGCACGTGGTATAAATTAAGAGAGGAAGCAGGAGCTATGGAAATTAAGTAATAGGAATCATTAACATCATCAACTAAGCTATGTTGATGACAACGAGATGGTCCAAAAAATACCTTCACTTATTTTAATGTGAAACTTGATCCCTATTATTCTCTTTGGCTGTCATTTCTGGACACTTCAGGAGTAAAGCAAAACTTAGGATGAGAAGAATAAGAATATATTATCCAGAGCCAGCACCGCATGAGACAGGGCCACGGGTATGGTCATAGAGTCAGTAGGGGCCTTCTGTCCTCCAGAGTGGTGAATTGAAGCACCATTACTTGGTGGCAGGAGATAATCATTCCAGCCAGCTGCCAGCTTCAACCCAGGATCTGCAGGAGTGAAAGAAAGGAAAAAAGAAGTATTTTCACTGCAAACCAAATGCATCATTTCCCCCTTTCTACGAAGATCCAGAATATATGAAGCCTGGTTTGACCCAATCAATCAACAAATTTTTATTAAATACTTACCATGTTCCAGGCATTGTGCCCTAGGAGAGAGTAGGGAGATTATTAAATCTTCATCAAACCATTACTATAAGATTTCTTGCTAATCGAACCAAGTTTGCAATATGAGTCAGCATTTCATTCTTGAATTTTGACTTTTGTAAAAATGACCTTACAAATGTCATAAGATCTATTGATAAAATTAGAAAATGTGCACAAAATCTAAAAAAAGAAACCCACAAAGAACAAAAGTAAAGAAATTCAAGTTTATTCAGCACCTCAAAGCCAACCCTAAACGGCTTTGGAAAGCATCTAATTAATATGGGGTTGTGGAAGAGATTTTTCAAATGGACAATGGAGCTTTCCATCTCCTTCAGTTGGATATGCAGTATTGTTAATGACATTCATTTCTTAAGCTTCATTACTTGAATAAGCATTGATCTCTTCCAAAGTAGTTTAAAAACAACTGACATTGCTTATATGGAATCTTCCACTTGCCAGAAAACCCCAAAAAAAGCGATTCTTACAGGTTAGGTGGATAAAAGGGGAAGAAGCAATGATATTTAAATTCCCTAAAGAAACTATTGTCAATCCTAGTGTGTGCCAAGTATAGGTCTGGGGAGAAGAAGGGATGTAAAATAGGCAGGAAAAGAAATAAAGCAAGCTGCTGAGAGCTTTATGTAGCTCAGCTAGAGATTTCTATGCTTTTTTAGAAGACATAAGGAAATAACAGAGAAGAGTGGAGAATCCACTTTTTCTGTGAGCAGGAACATAACTTCAAATCACAAATCTGATATTAATACCTATGAAACTGTGGAAAATCACTTAACTTGAGTAAGCCCACTTCTGGACTTTAGTTTCCCCATTTATCAAATGAGGAGATTGAACTAAATGGTCTCTGAGATCACTTTCATTTCTATATCTACAGTTCGATGACACAGGGAGGGAGTGGGATACAGAGAAAAAAAGCACTGAACTTGCAGTCATGTGATATGAGTTCAATTTTACTTCTGATGTTATCTGTGAAACATCAGGAAAGTCTTGTAACCTTCAAAGACTTCATTTAGCTCATCTGTAAACTAAGGGGATTAGAATAAATGGCTCTAAGACCACTGCCAGCTCTCGATCTATAATTCTGAGATCCTATGGCATACTTAGCGTCAAGGGAGACTTATTTTGTGTTTGGAATATTATATCCTCCTTTAGCATTACCAAATATCCCAAATTTCAGCGAGATAGTCATTCCCTCCACCAATGAAGTTTGCTCATCCTTGAAATCTTTCCAGATTCGTAGGACCTGATCTTTTAGGCTCTTGTAGTAGGAAGGCCGAATTTATGATCTCAAAAAGGATCATATAAATATCTGAATGGTTCAAAATCGTTGGGTATATAGAATTCTCCAAGCAGAAGGCCTCAAAAAATTTATTCAGGGCCCAGAGCAACAAATTAGCGAACCAACCTCCCCATTCCAGTGTTGTGAACACAAGCCTCCAGGCCCAGGAGGCCTGCCTCACAAGAGTAGCCAGGAGGCCACAGAAAAATAAGATGGCATAAACCATATTCACTGGCCTCAAGACCTTGCTCAAACTCCTGGGTTCACACAGGGGTCGGCTCTGCTTCGGATTTTTTTCCAGCTGTAGTTTCTCGCCTCTCCCCGCAGCCAAGCCTCTGGCATTCTCAAGTCCCACCTCAATGACTACAGACCAGAGTCAGAGACCCATTGGTTCCCAAGTTGGCCCCTCTTAAGTGATTAATCTACGCCCACACGGGTTTCACACCTGATAGGGCTTTGGGCCTGGGGCTTAGCATTTAACAGGTGAAAGTACTTTCACCATAAACAAAAGCCAAACTCCTCAAGGGCACCCGTTAAACTAAGCCCATTTGGCCTTACTGGCACAGCTCTTCATCTCTCTTCTATAAAATTAGACTTTATTGAAGGGCCAGGTATTTTTTGAGTTAATTGATTGATTAGCACCAGAAAATAATTCCTGGAAGAAGAAGAACAAAAGTATGTGGTTACTTTAAAGTAAATGCATAAGCAGACAAACTGTAACCTACCAAGAATGATCATTCATTACAAGTCTATTAGATCTACATGAAATGTGCTATACCTCTGGTTCACTAATAGATACAATAGCAACAATAACACCCTTTGAACTAATGATCACCAGTCCCCTTAATGAGATATATCAGAATTTTAATGGCGCGTTACATAGCCACTTCCCATTACCTGTTAAATCATATGCTGAATGCCATTAATGTCAGGTATCATTGGGCTAGTAATACCCTTCCTTAATGCTGTGGAATGAGCATACATGAATATATTAAAAAAAATTGGGCTTCAGGAATTTTTAAAGAAAATGGATTTTGTAATTCTTGCTGAACATATTTCAGAAGAAATTAAGTCACCTGCTTTTTTTTTGTAATACTATTTCATTTTGCTTATGGATATATTGTAGCACATATGCAGAAAAAGATTATTTACATGTAGCTACAAATATGGCAACTGACTTTGTCCAAAGGTACTGAAAGGCTGATCTTTTTTTTCAAGTATCATACAAGCTTTTACATAAGCATCTATGTAAATTAAAAAATGACCCTGACAAGCCACTTAGAAATATGAGTTCTGGTCAATCATATGTAGAGTTCTTAGAGATTTCACATTCCAAGAAGCTTAATGCTTTCAGCAAATCATAGAACTTTATATGCCTTAGTTTCTCATCTACAAAATAAAGACATAGAACTCCTAATCATCAAGGTCCCTTTTACTTCTAACATGCTCCGACTAGGATTTCCTATCACTTTGTATGGTGTCTATTGCTCAATCAGTCAACAAGTATTTATTAAGCACTTACTAAGGGTCAGACTAAATTTTAGGATATAAAGAAAGACAAAAACATCATCTCTGCCCTCAAAGAGAACACATCCTAAGGGGGGATAAAATATGTAAACACAATATACATACAAAATAGAATAGATGGAAGATATTCTCAAAGAGAAGTCAGCAGGTGGTACTGTGTAGGATATGGTATTAGGAAAGCCCTCCTAAGGAATGTATGATTTGAGTTCCATTTGTAGGAAGCAAATAAGAAAAGGTGAAAAGGGATAGCATTCTGGTCATGGGCAGAGGGGGCTGCCATTGAAAAGGTACAGTGTCTAGAGATGCAATGCCTTGTGTGAAAATCCGAATAATAAAGTATGTGCATACAGTATAAGAAAATTAGACAGGAGGGAAGGAGGGGGAAGTTATGAAGAACTTTATCTATTTATATATCTATCTATTTATTTATTTGTTACTTTTCAATTTTAATTGTATTTTATTTTCCCCAGTTACACATCAAGAACACTTTTAGGATTCATTTTTACAAGATTTTGAGTTCTAAATTTTATTCCTTCCTCTCTCCCTCCCTTCCATACCCTCTATGGATAATGGTAGACAATTTTATATATATATTTTTACATGTGCTATCATGTAAAAAATACTTCCATATTAGTCACAGTTGTGAAAGAAGAAACAGATCAAAGGGGAAAAAACAGGAGAAAGAATAAAGTGAATGAAAAAAATATGCTTCAATCTGCATTCAGAGTCCATCAGTTATTTATCTGGATATAGATAGCATTTTCCTTCACGAGGCCTTTGTGCTTGTCTTGGATGATTATGTTGCTGAAAAGAACTGAGTCACTCATATTTGATCATCACACAATGCTGCTGATACTGTGTGCAATGTTTCCCTGGTTCTGCTCATTTCACATTGTATAAGTTCATACAAATCTTTCTGCAATTTTTTTGAAATCTGCCTGCTCATCATTTTTATAGCACAATAGTATTCCATTATGTTCATATACCACAGCTTGTTAAGCCATTCCTCAATTGATGGTCATCCCCTCAATTTCCAATATTTTTGCCACTATGAAAAGGGCTCTTATAAATATTTTTGCACATATAGGTCTTTTTCCCTTTTTTATGATCTCTTCGGGATATAGACCTCGTAGTGGTATTGTTGGATCAAAGGGAATGCACATTTTAGTTGCCCTTTGGACACAGTTCCAAATTGCTATCCAGTATGGTTAGATCAGTTTACAGCTCCACCAAAAGTGCATCAGTGTTCCAATTTTCCTTCATCCTCTCCAACATTTAGCATTTTCAGTAGACTATTCCTTGCTCTTCTAATTTGCTTATAATGTCACCCTAAATCATGTACCCATTTTAACCTTGGCTTGGTATACAATGTGAGATGTAGGTCAATACCTAGTTTGTGTCCTATTGTTCTACATTTTTCTCAGCAGTTTTTGTGAAATAGTGAGCTCTTATCCCAAAAGCTATAGTCTTTAGATTTATCAAACACTAGGTTACTATGGTTGACTACTGTGTCTTGTACACCTAATGTATTCCACCGATCAACAACTCTATTTCTTAGACAACACCAGAGAGTTTTGATCATTAGTGATTTACAGTATAGTTTGATACCTAATATTTGTAGGCCACCTTTCTTTGTATTTTTTTCATTAATTCCTTTGATATATTTGACATTATATGAAGGCCTCTAGTTTATCCCCATTACTGATAATACTTGCTGATGGTTTTAGATAGATATTGCTTATCATTTTATATTATGCTTTCTGGGTTTTTAATAAGAATTGGTGCTGTATTTTGTCAAAAGCTCTTTTCAGCATTTGTTGAGATAAGCATATGATTTCTGTTGGTTTGGTTATTGATAATGGTCAATTGCATTGATAATTTTCCTACCGTTCCAACTCTGCATTCCTGGTATAAATCCCACCTGGTCATAGAGTATTTTCCTTGTATTATATTGCTGTAATCACCTTAGTAGCATTTTATTCAAAATTTTTGCATCAATTTTCATTAGGGAAATTGTATAATTTTCTTTCTCAGGTTTAGCTCTTCTGGGTTTAGGTATCCACATGTAATTGTATCATTCAAAGAGTTTAGTAAGGTTTTTCTTTGCCTATTTTTACAAATGGTTTATATAGTATTGGAATAAAATGTTCATGAAATGTTTGGAAGAATTTACTCATGAACCAATCTGGCCTTGAGGAATTTATTAATGGTTTCTTCAATTTCTTTTTCTAATATCAGGTTATTTAGGTATTCTATTGCCTAATCTATTAATCTAGGTAATTGATATTTTCATAAATATTCAAGCATTTTGCTCAGATTGTCAAATTCATTGGCATATAATTGGGCAAAATATTTATTCATGATTGCTTTAATTTCTTCTTCATTTGTTGGTGATTGCACTCTTTTCATTTTTGATACTAAAGATTTGGTTTTCTTCTTCATTAAATTAAATTAACCAATGTCTTATCTATCTTATTTTTTCATACCACCAGCTCCTAGATTTATTCACTAGATCAATATTTTTTCTTTCAATTTTATTAATCTCATCTTTGATTTTCAGGATTTCCAATTTGGTGATTAATTGGAAATTTTTAATTTGTTCTTTGTCATTTTTTAGTTGCATGGCCAATTCATTGATCTATTCTTTTTTCCATTTTGTTGATGTAAGAATTTAGGGAAATAAATTCTGCCCTATATTCTGTTTGGACTGTATCTCATAAATTTGGTATATGGTCTCATTGCTGTCATTCTCTTTAATGAGATTATTTGTTGTTTCTATGATTTGCTCTCTGACCCACTTATTCATTAGGATAAGAATATTTAGGTTCCAGTTAATTTTATTTATTTATTCATTCATTCATTTGTTTGTTTGTTTAATATTTTTAGTTTTCAGCATTGATTTTCACAAGAGTTTGAATTACAAATTTTCTCCCCATTTCTACCTTCCCCCCCACTCCAAGATGGCATATATTCTGATGGCCCCAGTCCCCAGTCAGCCCTCCCTTCTGTCATTCCACTCCTCACCCCATCCCCTTTTCCCTTACTTTCTTGTAGGGCAAGATACACTTCTATGCCCCATTGCCTGTATATCTTATTTCCTAGTTGCAAGCAAATTTTTTTTGAACATCTGCTTTTAAAACTTTGAGTTCCAAATTCTCTTCCCTCTTCCCTCTCCACTCACCCTCCCTAAGAAGTCAAGCAATTCAACATAAGCCACATGTGTATCATTATGTAAAACCTTTCCACAATACTCATGTTGTGAAAGACTAACTATATTTTGCTTCTTCCTATCCTATCCCCCTTTATTCAATTTTCTCCCTTGACGCTGTCCCTTTTCAAAAGCGTTTGCTTTTGATTACCTCCTCCCCCATCTGACCCTCCCTTCTATCATCCCCCTTTTTTATGTCCTTCCTCCTTCTTTCCTGTGGGGTAAGATAACCATTTAAGTGTATATGTTATTCTCTTCTCAAGTCAAATCCGATGAGAGCAAGATTCACTCATTCCTCCTCACCTGCCGCCCTTCCCTTCCTACAGAAATGCTTTTTCTTGCCCCTTTTATGTGAGATAATTTACCCCATTCTATCTCTCCCTTTCTCCCTCTCTCAATATATTCCTCTCTCATCCCTTAATTTGATTTTATTTTTTTAGATATTATCCCTTCATATTCAACTCACCCTGTACCTCTGTCTATATATGTGTATATATATATATATATGTGTGTATATATATGTACATATATATATATACTTATATATATATTTATATATATTTCCCTTCAGCTACCGTAAAACTGAGGTCTCATGAATTATATACATCATCTTTCCAGGTAAGAATGTAAACAGGGGCAGAGCCAAGATGGCCACATGAAAACAGCGTCTTCTTGCCGGAGCTCTCTCACAAGTTCTGTTGGATTCCTATAAAAAAGTGAATCTGAGCAGATTTGAGAGAGTTAGAAATTGCGAGCAGTCTGAGTGGGGCAAATTTCCCAGCTCGGAGAATCTGAAAGGCTGGAGGAATGAATCTGTAGGCTAGGAGAGCGCTCGGCGTGCAGAGCTGCCCCAGACAGGACCAAAGCAGAAGCAGCTGGCCGGAAAACCCATGTGAGAGACAGGCTGGGAGAAAGCCGGGTGCCTGAAACCAGCGCAGATCCCCAGGCCTCCCAACACAGAACGGCACTCTGTGGAAGAGAGGAGAGGCAGTGCAACGCCACCGACTGTGAGATACCAGCACCTGACGCTTGCAGCCCAAAGGTTTCAAATGCTTCTTGAGCTTCCGGGAGACATAATGGCCAGGTAAACGGCTCTAATCCCTCCCCTCCCCACCCAGAGAATTCCTCTGGGAAAAAAAAAAAAGAACGCTGGAACAGAGGAGACAGAAGTGGGGCTTCAGTGGCCGAGTAGTTGGAGTACCTGAGTACCAGAGGGGCAGAGCCAGGAGGGGTCAGCAC
>CM053623.1:270973983-270991841 GCA_028646595.1 Phalanger gymnotis
TTCAATTAGTCTATTTTTTAAGGTGTTGTTTTCTTCAGTATATTTTTCAGTATTTTTTGGGTCTCCTTTAGGAAGTTATTGACTTGTTTTTCATGGTTTTCTGGCATCCTTCTCATTTCTCTTCCCAATTTTTCCTCCACTTCTCTAACTTGCTTTTCCAAACCCTTTTTGAGCTCTTCCATGGCCTGAGACCAGTTCATGTTTTTCTTGGAGGTTTTTGTTGTAGGCTCTATGACTTTGTTGACTTCTTCTGACTGTATGTTTTGGTCTTCTTTGTCACCAAAGAAGGATTCCAGAGTCTGAGACTGAATCTGGGTGTGTTTTCACCGCCTGGCCATGTCCCCAGCCAACTTACTTGACCCTTGAGTTTTTCAGCAGGGTATGACTGCTTGTAAACTAAAGAGTTCTATATTCCATGCTTGGGCGGATGTGCTGCCTCACCAGCTCTCCTCCTTCCCCAAGAACCCCCTTCCCAGACTGGGCTTAGATCTTTAGTAGGCTCTTCACTCCTGCTCTGATCTGCCACTGAATTCCTCCCACCAGGTGGCCCTGGGGCCAGAAGCAACTGCAGCTGTAGTTCTAAAGTTGTCCCACCTCTGCTGCCCCAGGGGTGGTGGCCCAACTGCAAACACTGTCCCCACAGCTTTTCCCACTAACCTTCTCTGTTGTCTTTGCTGTTTGTGGGTTGAGAGGTCTGGTAACTGCTGCAGCTCACTGATTCATAGTGCTAGGGCACACTCTACTGGCTCTTGGTCTGCTTGGTCCATGCCGCCCATGCTGGGCTCTGCTCTGCTCAGCTCTGCTCTGCTCCGCTCCCAGCTCCGTGCAGGATAGACCTTACCCAGAGACCATCCAGGCCGTCCTGGGCTGGAGCCCTGCTTCCTTCTGCCACTTTGTGGGTTCTGTAGTTCTAGAATTGGTTCGGAGACATTTTTTATACGTTTTTGAAGGGACCTGGTGGGGAGCTCACACTAGTCCCTGCTTTCCAGCCGCCATCTTGGCTCCACCCCCGACACAGGAACTTTTTAAATAGAGTAGTGACTTGATCAGATATATGTTCTACAAAGATCTTTAGCAGCCTTGAGAGATCAATTGCAGAAAGGAGGGAGAAAAATAAAGAAAGCAGGTTTTTCTGACTGTGTTCAGCATTCTTTCTACTGTACTTCCGTAAGTGAAGAAATTGGACTCATAAGCACATTGATATAGTTGGTCCTACAATGAATCTTTTTATCCCTTTCAAATAAATGTGTCACATGGCTTGCAAATAGCTAGTTTCACGACAAAGCAACTATTTTCTGATATAATGCAGTAGTCATGGTATTGAATTCACATACAGTCAAGTGTGCTTGTATTAAGAACTAGGCTGATGCCCTCAGTAATGTGGAAGTCCTATGGCAGGAGCCAAATGTGGGGTTGAGGTGGGGGAGAAGAAGGTAAAAGGGCCTGTGGAAAAATGCTAATGTAGAGGACTGCCTAGGAACTCGGTGGCAAGAGGAATGCTCTAGTCAGTACCAGAGCAGCCAAGGAATCCCTTGAGAGAGGACTCTGCTCTTGGCTACTACAATAGGGATAAGGCAGGGCTTGCCCATATCTTGAGAAGTGAAGGAGCAGAGCTTAGCCTAAGCATGCGACACCCTCCTACCCCTACCCCTCTTAAACACTGAAGCCTCTAAGATGAATGAAACAAGGAAAATATAAAACATAATTAGTGAATGCGTTAGAATGAGAGCAACCCCACAGCAAGTCCAAGTAAGATCTCAGAGGAAAAAAACATCCTAGATGCAGTCCACCCAGCAGCCTATAGATTTTGGATAGGTACGATGAACTGAGTGCAGAATCGAATTTTAACGGGAAAGCAGTCATAGTTAGCCTTTCAGAAGTTATAATCCCTATTGCTTCCTGTGGCCTAAGCCCAGCTTTTTAATATGAAGATTCACCAGGTGATGCTATTTGGCTTAAAATAACAGGAACATCAAAATCTCAGGGGGAAAAATGAGGTGATACCAAATGCTAAAGATGCATGTAGCTGTCAGGACACTGAAGCATATCACCAATGATGATTGAGACACAAGAATAAAAACATACCATGAAGGGCATAGATAGCCAGAAATAAAAGAATCAGACTGACTAAAAGGTGAGCAGATAACTGGCATATAAATTTAAAAATACTCAGAAATAGGCTTCCACTTCATTGGGTAAATGTTTTATTTTCCAGTTTCTCTTTGAGAGTCTGATTACTAGAAATTTTATATGTGTATACATACATACATGCAATAATGTATATTAATACATAAAAATAAAACATTAAAGTATGTAAATAAACCTTGTTTAAAAATAAATTTTAATGAACAAGATTATCTTTGAGGTTGAGCAGGTGTGTACAAGTTGCAGTCTGCCCCAGAGGAGGGAGAACTCACAGAAATGTGAGCGAAGATCCATTAAAATATTAGTATGAAACGGCCTCTGAAGATCTAATTGTGCCTGGTATCTTTGTAATACCTAGTTGTACTGTCACAGACAAGTTACAACATCCTTCCCCTTTATCTTTTGCAAAATTCAGTAGTTGTGCTGAGTGTTTACCAAGGCCCTTTACCATATGACTATATACATAAATACATACATATTATATACACACACATATGTAGCAAGTCTATGTAGCATATATGTGTGTATACATACATATATTATATATAATTTATGTATAATTCTTGTCTTATTATTATACCTTTCCTTCCCCAAAACAATTTAGCTGTGCCCGGATTTATTGACTTAAATAGTTGCTAATCAGTTTGAAGGAGAGCTGGGCTAGCGGCCAGTAAAACCTTGCCTGAATCTACCTAACAAAGATAAGGATGACAGGTGGCCTCATTTCCAGAATGCTTATGTCCATTATTTTATCATTTGCTCTCATTTCTGTTGTCTTATGTGTAAGTTATAATCCTTAGTTTTAACATGCAGCTAATGGTGGAAAAGAGACTTTTCTTGCCACAATAATAACATTTTGTTAATTGGGTCAACCTGTTGTAAATTCAAAGTTTTTCAATTTTAGAGTCATTATATTTTACTCGGGGATGAATAATGATAGGCTCCTGCTGAACTCTGTTCTTTCAAGTTAGTTTGGCAGTGTTTTATGGGAAGGGAGATAAGAATATCTGTTGGGGTTCAGAAAATCATATGAATCATATGAATTTATAGTCTACTGCCTACCTACAAATTTTTATTTAGTCATAAAAAATAGAGAAAATAATATTCAATACCTCTTTTTCTCATAAGGAGAAGCAGATATTCTAAGTGTTTAAAAATAAATCACTTTACTTCTTTATGCCTCAGGTTCCTTGTGTATAAAATAACACAGAGGTGACCTGGGTATCCACAGAGCAATAGCAACTGAGAGTTTGAATGGCCCTCAAAAGCTATCAAGTCCAAGGTTTTGAACAGTGCAGAAGTCTACTCTAACAAAAACAATACTCCCACTGCAATGCTGTAATGCACCTCAAAGGTGATCCAATTTAGTTTATAGTTGAAGCAGGAATCCTTTTTACCATATCCAGTCGTGTAGTAAATTCACTTCTCCTAAGAGACTTTCAACGGGAGAAAACTCTTCAACTCTTGAAGTAGTCTATTTTACTATTTTTCAGCTTTAATTACTAGGAAGTGTTTCTTTATATCAAATCAACTGTGCTACTCGCTCCCACTTAATACGTTGACTTCTCCCTACTCTGCATCTCTGAATTCTTTGATATCAGCCCTCTCCCATTCTCTTTCTGTTTGCCTTACTATTTGATAGGGAAATAACCCTTCTCTTCAACAAGGACAACCCATCTGTAGATCCCCTCGATCCTATTCTTTTCGACTGTTCCTGCAGTTCTACCATCTTCAGTCTTTCATTTGCTAATTTCTTCCCTGATGTTTTCAAATATATTCCAGTTCTTTTTCATCCTTTAAAAAAAGCCACACACAAAAAATAACTTGACTTTACCTTACCATACCTTCCAGTATTCTACCATATCTTTCCTTCATTTCACAATGAAAATCTTAGAAAAAAATCATGCTCATTGCCTCCGGATCTTCTCCTGTCACTTCTCAATCCCTTACAGTCTGGCTTCTGACCTCATCATCAAAGGCAGGTGATAGTACAATGGATAGAGCACAGTCTTAAGTTAGAAAGACCTCAGTTCAAATGCGGCTTCCTAGATATGTGACCATATGTCACTTGATCTCTATTTGCCTCAATTTTCTTAACTGTAAAATGGAGATGAAATAGCATCCTCCTTACAGGGTTGTTGTAATGATCAAATGAGCTAATATTTGTAAAAAGTACTTAGTGCTATTCCTGGCAAGGCAGCTAAGTGGCTTAGTACATTGAGCACTGGACCTGGAGTCAGGAAAACCTGAGTTCAAATCTAACCGCAGAACTTGCTAGTTGTATGACCCTGGGCAAGTCACTTAACTTTGGTTTGCCTTAAACCCCTGCAGAAGGAAATAACAAACTACTTCAGTATCTTTGCCAAATATGGTGCACAGGGTCATGAAAAGTCAAACACAACTGCCTGACTGAACAACAATGACAACAATGATAGTTCCTGGCACATAGTAGGTGCTATATAAATGCTAATTCCCTTATTTTCTCCTTGTCACTCAGTTGAAACTATTTCTCTAAAGCTATTAATAATGCCTTTAATTCATTGTTACATTTTCTTATGATGTTTATTATTTGCTTATTAATTTTAATAAGCTAGATGTATTTATACATACACATATGTATTAATACATATAAATACATCTAAATATACTTTTTTAAAAAGAAGTTTTAATGGAAGTTTATGGACAAGAATTTTTGAGAATGAGAAGGTTTGAACAAGTTACTTGTTATTCCAGAGGAAGGGGAACTCACACCAATGTGACAACAAATCCATTAAAATATTATTATGAAACAGCGTCAGAAAAATCTAATAGTCTCATTTTATAGGCATCTTTGTAATATTGCTAGGTGGTGCAGTGGGTAGAGTATCAGGGCTGGAGTCAGAAATATTCATGTTTCTGAGTTCAAATCTGGCCTCATTTACTAGCTATATAATCCTGGGCAAATAACTTAACTCTTTTTGCCTCAGTTTCCTCATCTGTAAAATGAGCTGGAGAAGGAAATAGCTAACCACTCTATCATTTTTGCCAAGAAAAAAGCCCCCAAAGGGGTCAGGAATTGTCAGACCTGCCTGAAACCACTGAATAACAAAATATTAATTTTTAAATCCAACAGCCTTTTCTCAATCCTCATCCATCTTGACCTGTCTGCATCATAGAATAATGTTGACCACTCTCTTCTCTTGAATCCCCCCTTTTACAGCCATACACACACACACACACACACACACACACACACACACTGCTTTCTCTTTGTTTTCTTCCTACCTGTAGGAAGACTTTCTTAGCCTCCCACCCAACAACCATGTATAATACCTATAAATCTCTTTCCTAGCATCACCTCTCTTTTCCTTTTTTCTATCTACACTCTTTTCTTATCCAAATCAACTTCTGTGAGTATAATTTTCATGTCTGCCAAATGCCTCATACCTCATATACAAACATGGGTGTGTATATATATATATATATATATATATATATATGTATGTATGTATTTACCTGTGCCCCATATTACCAACTACCCATTTGTTTTGTTTTGTTTTCTGACTGCATATTCCATAAGCATCTTAAACACAGCATGCTCAAAATGCAACTCATTATCTTCCCTATTGACCTAACTTCCTTTTTTCTATTGAGGTCACCATTCTCCTTCCAGTAATTTCCAGTCAGCTTTTTATTTCCTTTCACCCACATGGCAACTTAGTTGCCAAGTCTTCTTAATTATAACTCTACACCATCTCTGAATTTCTCCCCTTCTCTTTACTCACATAACCTAACATTAATTCTTGCCTTGGAGTATTGTAATAATTTCCTCTTTGTTCTTCATTCCTTGGGTCTTAGCTCTTTCCAATTCATCTTCCACACAAATGCCAAACCAGTACTTTAAGGTCACATGTATGTAAACATCGTGTTTGAGCTCAGGTATTCTGTCTCTAAATCAAGGGCTCTTTTGATGATGTTAAGTTAATCTATTCCAATCATCAACCCCTCCATCCCACCTTAGCTAAACAATGCCTAATATCATAGTAGACCTTATCAACTTCTGGAACATTACTACATCTGATATCATAAACTTCAAGATAATTATCTACAATCGTAGACCCATATCATACTACCTTTATTACTCTTTTCACCTTAATCCTGCTCTCTGCCATCATGTCACCTCTTGTCCCTTGAGATCTTCCTCTTCTCCTAGTTCATCTCTAGTTTCCCTTGCCTCCATCTCTGTCCTTGACTATGTGATATGGCATTGAATTGTTAGTCACTCCTCATGGAACTAACTCCTTTCTGCTTTGATTGTATATAACTTTTCCCGATGATCAGTAAACAAACAAATATGGAATTATACTACTTTGAAAACTTGGAGAAAGGTGGTGGACTGGAAGGTTGTACCCTATTTAAGATCAACATCACTTTAAAATAATGAACATTATTGTACTATGAGAAATGAAAGAGATAGTTTTAGGAAAACCTGGTAAGACAAATGTGAACTAATAAAGAGTGAAATGAGCAGAATCAGAAAACTAACTTTCACTAAAACAAAAACATTATAAAAATGTTGAAAGACTTTACATCTTTGATCAATACAATGACCAAAGGTAATTTTAGCAGATTAATGATCAAGCATTCTTTACCCAACTCGTAAAAGAAGTAAGGATGGGAAAAAAATTATGTAGAATAAGACTGACACTGTTGGACATGCCCAATGAGTTTTTTTTTTATATATTTAATTTGACTTTGCATATTTATTTATTTTTTTCCTTCCAGTGGATTTGGGAAAAGTGGGAGGGAGAGAAAATGAGTAAGTTAAAAAAAGTTAACTGAATTTAATTTTCAAAATATCAAATGAAATAAAAGAATAATAGTTAAAAGTAAAGAATGCAAGAGAACTAACATGGAATAATCCCAACAAGAGAAAAAAGAAAAAGCCACAGCAATATCTCACAAATACATTCACTACTACTTCCCAGACCTTACCCCCAACTCTGGACTTCATTCTATGGGCTTTGAGTGGTGGCAGGTAGAAGGGAACAAGTATTAGGAGAAATAAAAGAATAATAGTAAATGTGTTTACCCACCAAAAGCCCTAAGCAGCCACACTTGTTTCTATTGCTGATGTTAGCTACATGTTACCTTTGCAATCTGCATGCTCCTTTCCCCCTACCACCTTGTACTATGGACACCACATGTTGGCAGTTACAGCATTGTCAGAAGAAGACCATGGCATACGTATATTGAAAAAAGGTAACTAAAATCTAAAATATCTAGGTAGAAGATGATAATTATTGGTGAAATTAACCTCTGTCTTTCAGAATTAGAGAAATCTAACAAAAAAGATAAAAAAGTAATAAGTTAAGTAAAACAATAATAATGACAAACAGATAAACAAAGAAACAAACAAACAAGGAAATACAAAAAATCTAGTTATTTTGGATTATTGACAATTACTGAATGGGAATCCAATATAACATTGTGACTTTTCAAAATTGTATGACATGATGTTGTTCCAAAAATTAATCATATACTTAGGCAAACAGAAGTATAAAACAGGAAGGTATCAATATCAAACACATCATTTAGAGACCATAAAGCAATAAAAAATTATAATCATTAAGTTCAATATAAATAAGGCATTAAGACTTCAAAGCTAAATATATAACAAATAATTACATCAAAAAATCATAATGATGACACAACATGGCCAAATTTGGAACAATGCAGATATTACCATACATCAGCAACAAGAGAAGGAAAAATCCAATGAATTCAGAATTCACTAAAGGAAAATTTTAATAAACCAATGAAGTAATAACTCAGAAAAATGTAAAATTAAAAATTCTGAAAATAAAACAGTATTAAGGAGATCAGTAAACATAAAATGAAATCTGTTTAAATAATACCAAAGATGGATAACACATGACCTAATTTAATTTAAAGGGGAGGAATATATTACCAAAATTAATAATTTAAAAGTATAATTACCAATAACTAGTAAGGAAATAGCAATATTGTTAGAATTGACAGCAGTATATTATGTGCCAACAAATCTGAAAATTTAAACAAAATGCATGGATATATACAAAAAGATAAAGTACCTATATCAACAGAACAGATTCTCTAAAACCAATTTCATAAAGACAAAAAGAATAACCCATAAATTAATTCCCAAGGGAAGAAGATAAGTCCAGACCATTTTATAATTGAATACTATCAGATATTTAAGAAAAATTAATCAATATGCCATAGAATTTGTTCAGAAAAAAAGATAGCTTACCATATTCCGTCTATGAAATACATATAGTCCGCAAATCCAAATCATGGAAAGATAGAGCATAAAATACCATAAGTATGATGCAACATATGCTAACAGACATGATTGATACATTGGTCTGTTTTTGGTTTCCAGTTTCTATTTGTTACAAGAGATGGTTCTGTGCACTGGTTATTAGAAAACTTGTGTGTATACACACACACACGTATGTATGAGCATAAATACATATAAACACATTCACATATAAGCTTTCTAGTTTACATATGCTTGTACATGAATGCACACAAACATGTGAAAATAAAATTTTTTTAAGGGTCCTCCTCCACTGGCTTTTAGATACTACATAAAACTTAAAATTTAGAAGGCATAATGTTGTTTCCGAGGAAGAAGGCAAAAATTCTGGAAAGAAAAAATGTAATTAATTATAGATTTATAAGGTTTTAGGACAGGAAACACATTAGCAATCACTAGTATCAGTGGCAGATAGTAATGCCCAGATAGTTGTAATGAATTCTTACAGTTTTCACAGATATCTAGTAGTAAACTTGGTAGAAGAACTCCCACTTCTGAACTTCATTATTCTTTCTACTATGCCACATTATTGTCTCAAATGAAAACATGCACATACACAGACACACAAAAATATACACATTTTCTTGGACTATTTTATGTCTGAGACTTTGTTTATTGTATTTATATCTCCAGGGCTTAGCATAGAACCTGACATATATTAGGTGCTTAATAAATGTTTATTGACTAACTGAATATCATAGTACTTCTAAAGATTAAAATTATAAGTGGACATAAAACAAGACTCCAAACCTTTTGCATTCTTGAGTTTTTTTTTCACAATTATTGCCGTTTTCAAAGTCCAACTACAAATATTAGTCTTAAAACTCTCTATGAGTATCTGAGGAAGAATTTTAATATGGCTTTTGTTTAAAAAGATTCTGTAATTCCTCTTTGGAACACAAAAATAAAATTTAAGCCCTTTTTCTTGAAAAAAGTTGAAAAAGAGAAAATAAAAAAGTAAAAAGAGAAGCATTCTTGAAGCTGTATTCTAGACATCAATATATTTCATTAGGAATTATCTACAGAAGTATTGATTTTAATCAAAAGTCATGATACAGTGTGCTATTCATCAAGGCAGAGTTAAAAAAATCACTAAAATGAACTTTCCAAAATATATGACTTATCTATTAACTTCTGCAACAAGAAAGCACTAACTCATTAGCATGCCCAGTTAAAACAAGACGCAAAAATTAAAAAAAAATGCAGGAGGCTTTAGTCTAATAGTTATCTGCAAGATAGCATTTGAAGACTGAATGTCCTGTGCAGTTAGTTGTCAGCTTATAAGAAATGCCTCAGCATACTTGAATTAGGAATATTATCAGTTGTGGTGTATGATGCATGACACAGTTATTGTATTTCTGGCAGGAAAACCTCACTGTTTCATCTGTGTGCATATGAACTCATGGCATCATCTACTTATGGAGTGTTGCATGAGTATTACAGCTCAGGATGATTTTCTCAGGGAGGTATGATTAATATTTGGTGGTTTTATTTGGCTATTGAAGTGAAGCTTGCTTATGGTCTCCCCCCACCCCAATGCTTTTCTCTTAAGCACTCACAGCCTTGATTAACTTCTTGACAACTTCTTTGAGGGAAACGCCATTTAAATGTTTCAAATGTAGCATACTTCTCTTGAAGATAAGCCGAGTGCCACGAAATCAGGGTACTATACCTTGTTGTTTTATTCGTATTCATCCTTGCACTTCCCATGAGGCTTAGATGTGAGGGCTTAATTCCAATTTATTTCATTATTCTTATATCACTTACTTTTACCATGATACTACATATCTGGCTATGAAAGTCAGCCTTGAAATAGCATATATGAGGTACATTAGCATTCAGGCCCTCTTAAAAATGAAGGGGTTGGACTAGATGGTCTCTAAGGTCCCTTCCAAACTGTGACATTCTATGAAATTCAACTCTCAATTTTATCCATAGAGAAGTAAATGAAGAGCAGGCAGAAATATGACTTTAATGAGAAGCAAGGATTGAAAAGTGAGTTACTTATCATAAAAAGACATATTCTTGCCTGTGTGTAATATAATTTTACTTGCAAATTGCCTGAGAGCAGACTTCATGGTCTGTGGATATGCAAATTATGCACAAATCTAGAGCAAAGACACTTGTGGTCCCTCTAACCCTTTTATCCACCTGGATTTTGCCCTTAGGGAAATACTAATGGTAAACAAACATTAGGATGAGACTATTTCCTTCAAGGTTTTTGATGATCCTATGATTCATTGAGAGTCCCTTTATGAAAATCTCAGTTAATTGCCTTTACCACTTAGAAAATCCCCATGGAAAAATAAAAGATTCTGGCCTGAAAAACATTTCAAAATTATTTAGCTGATTGGCCATCTTTTTTCCTAACATTGTCTCACCTGACTGAGCAATGCAGTCAAGTGGGGTTGATTATATGGAAATTACGCCTACATCCTACCCAAAGTCACTTGAGAGTCTTATAATTTCTTTAGGAGAGGCTTTAGCTCTTAAGAAAGCTTTCCCATTTAAGTTTCATGGGGTTGAAACTAAAATATGTATATATGAATATATATATATATGTATATATATATATGTGTGTGTGTGTTCATGTGCATGTGCATGCGTGCGTGCGTGTGTGTGCGCCAAGCCATTTTCTGTCATTATTCACGAAGGATGACATAGATGAGATATAGATGCTGCCTAATTGTGAATAAATAGTTTCAGTTATAGAGATAGAAAATGATTGTTATATTATAGTTGAATTACATATGTGCAAAAGAACTGGATGCTATAGGAGAATATTTTTTATTTTATTTGAGGGTAGAAATTAAGTTAATTGTCTGGTTGTCTTTGTCCTATTAAGAGAACTATTTTATAGATTAATTCTTATTGCAGCAACCCTAAGCCTGTCCTGAATTTGATTTCTCCGTCAACAATCAAACAATAAATAATTAGTAGATGCCTATTAGAACCTGGGCTGGGTATTGGTGTTACAAAGACAATCAGTCATTACCCTCTAGAAACTTATATTCTGTTGTGGAAACAGCACACAAATACACACATCTCCATACATATATGTGCTTTGATATATGCAAATTACATATTATATATATATATGTATATAACACACACACACACACACACACACACATCTTGAACTCGATGTCCCATTGACATCTCAAACTTAGAATGTTCCAAAAAGAACTCATATTTTCTGCCAAAATCATCTTTTCTTCTGAACTTCCCTGTTACTGTAAAGAGCAACACCACCCTCCTAGTCACTCAGACTTGGAAGCGTGGTGTTATCCTTGATTCCTTTCTCTCCCTTTCCTTACTTGTACAGCCTTTTGCTAAGTCTTTTCTTTTCTACCTATACAACATTTCTTATGTATTTCCCCTTGTCATCTCCCATTGGTTCAGTGATCATCTCTATGCAGATAATTTCTAATTCTATGTATTTAGGCTTAAGCTACTTTCTAAATTCAAGTCTCCTTAAAACACACACACACACACACACACACACACACATATGCACACACATTATAAACACACAATTGCAATAGAATTTGAGCATGAGGAGGCACAAGGAGTTGGAGGGATGAGAAAAATCTTTGTGTAGGATTTGACTCAATCTCTGCTGCCTACAAACACTCCCATGTCTCTGTCATCCTTAGAACATCCTTTACTTCAGTGGCTACTACCTTGCCAAATACCCTCCTTTATCTTACATCTCCTTCTCAGCTAAATTCCTTTAAAGAGCCATCTATAATTGGTACTTCCATTTCATTTCCTCTGGATTCTAAACCCTCTATAATTTGGCTTCTGACCTCACCATTCACCTGAAACTGCTCTCTCCAGTGTTTCCAGCGATGTCTTAATTGCCTAATCTATGTATTTTTCTCAATTCTGATTCTCTTTGAAGGTAATGCAGACTTTGACACTATTGATTATAACTTTCTTATGGAACTCTCTCTTTTCTACATTTCTTGGCATTAGTCTTTTTTTGGATTCCCTCTCTATCTGACCTTTCTCATTTTCCTTTACTGGTTTTTCATTTGGTTCATGCCCACTAATCCTGGGTGTTCCTGAAGCCTTCATCCTATGACCTTTTCTCCACTGTTCTAGCTTGCATGGTGATCTCATAGTCTCCCATCGCTTCAGTGATCATCTCTATGCAGATAATTTTTAATTCTATATATTTAGCCTTAACCTATTTTCTAAATTCTAGTCTTCTTAAAACATCTTGAACTTGATGTCTCATTGACATCTCAAACTCAGCATATTCCAAAGTGAACTCATATTTTCTGCCAAAATCATCTTCTCTTCTGAACTTCCCTGTTACTGTAAAGAGCAACACCAGCCTCCTAGTCACTCAGGCTTGGAAGCATGGTGTTATGCTTGATTTCTCTCTCCCCTCCCACTACATCTACAGTCTTTTGCCAGGTCTTTTCATTTCTACCTATACAACATTTCTTGTATATTTTCCCTTGTCTTTATTCATGTAGCCACTAATCCAGGATTCCGTCCCTTCTCTCCTGGACTATTGTACCACTCTATTGGTGTCCCTTCCTTAAATCACTACTGATCCAATTCATCTTCCATTCAACCACCAAAATGATTTTTGTGAAGTACAGATCTGACCATGTCACATTTTTACTCAATAATCTCCACTGGCTCCCTATAACCTTCGGGATCAAATACAAATTCTTCTGTTTGTCCTTTAAAACCCTTCAGAGAGCCAAGAGGGTGGAGTAAGCAGTAAATAGTTGTAGCTCTCTCATACTTACTTTCAAAAGTCATAAAATAGAGCCCCAGAAGAAATCCTGGAGAATGGAGCCAATTGAGAGATGCGATGGAGACAGTGGTGGGATTCAACCAGCTAGCACCAGTTCAGTAGAAGCGATATCTAATTTTAGATTGAGTTCTGGGAACTGGTTGTTATTGGGGGCAGGGCCTGGGTCCACCATGTCAGTGGCAGTGGCAGTACCTTCTGTGGAGAACTGGTTGTTAATTCATTTGAATCCCACCACTGGGTGGAGAGGTCTTTTAGCTTGGGAGACTTGGAGGATTGGAAAGAAAGGTCTGTGTCACTCATGAAGAAAGGGAATGCATTCCAGGACAGGAAATGTCCCATGAAGGAAGCAGTATGCCCCACCTCAGCAAACCAGTGAGAAATCCTGAGCCCCAGTGTGATGGAACAGGTAAATGCCAACATCAGGTCCCCTTTGCCTTAGCAGAGCCAGGGGAACTGGAAGACTCCAGCATCTGAGAACTATCACATTGTTGCAACAATTTGCTAGCAGCTGCTGAAGGGGTGTAAGACCCACCAACAACCAGCACACAGAAAGCTGCCGATATGGGCTCTTTTGATTTGCTTTAGTAAGCAAAACAACAATAAGGGCTTAACAATCTTACTTTAATCCAACATACAAATATCATTCACTTAATTCAGGGGAAAAAGCCAGCACCCTAAAGTTCAGAGCAAATACAAACAAATTACAAACATCAACAGACAGACATTGTCTGTTTCAAATCTCATTGCATGGTTACCAGAGTTTAACAAAGTCCCAACATCCGGGTTTACAAGCTGGATGGCGCTTAACTACAGCTGCCCAGAATCTCCACTTCAACACACCTCCAAGAGTGAGAGCCCTAAGCAAATAGCTCTATTCTCTCTTTTTATACACTCTTTAGCCGGCATCAAACTTCATCTGAGAGAGCAGAACTCAGGCTCCTACTATTGGCTCTAGTCTTAGCAACTCTCCTTAGGACCCTGAGGGCTTCATGCCCACATAAGCTTAGCACCTAGTAGATAGGGGTTTGGGTCTGGGACTTTGCACCTAGTAAGGGTCAATTAAGGACACTTAATGAATCATTTTAAAACAGTAAGAAAGTCCCAACTTATTTGATATTGCACACATGCAGCACAACCCTGGGCAAAAAGGCATCCTCCGAGGGGCAGACCTCTGAGTGTTTCAGTGCAGCCCTGGGGTACACAGAAAACTCCACCCAGCCTCAGCACAAACCAGGCACCACCGCTAGGGCCCCAGCTCAGACAGGTAAGCTGTCAGACACCTACAGCCTCCAGCAGTGCCAGCCACATTTCACCTCACACCCTCAACACAGCACCAGACATGAAGGTCCCCCATGGGCATTAGAGCAACATGATCATAGCAGCAGATAAGTAGCCAGGGCCTGTAGTCCCTGGCATAAGAAGCCTGAGAGAGCCTCTTCCACTCGGAGAGCAGAAATCAAATTTAAAAGAAAAGCAAAAGCAAAAAAAAAAAAATCTGACTATAGGAAGTGATTATGGTGACAGGGAAGACTAGGACACAAACTCAGAAGAGGAAAACAATGTCAAAATATGTATGGGCAAAACCCCAAAGAAAATTGAGAAGTGGTCTCAAGCCTAGAAAGAATTAATCTGAGAGTTCAAAAAGGAGCTTAAACATCATATGAGAGAGAGAGAAGAAAAAAATGGAAAAAGAAATGAAAGCAATGCAAGAGAATTATGAAAAAAGAGTCAAAAGCTTGGAAAAATGCATAAAAAGTAGGTTTGGCCAAATGCAAAAGAAAATACAAAAATCCACTGAAGAAAACAGCTCCTTAAAGAGTATAATTGGCCAAATGGAAAAGAAGACACTAAAACTAATTGGGGAAATCAATACCTTAAAAGTTAGAATTGGGCAAGTGGAAGTTAGTGGCTCTATGAGACATCAAAAATCAATCAAACAAAATCAAAAGAATGAAAAAAAATAGAAGAAAATGAGAAATACCTCATAAAAAAAGCAACAAACTGACCTAGAAAATAGATCCAAGAGAGACAATATCAGAATCAGTGGAGTTCCTGAAAGCCATAATTGAAAGGAGGACCTGGACAATATCTTTCAAGAAATTATCAAGAAAAACTGTCCTGATATCCTAGAACCAGAGAACAAAATAGACAATGAGAGAATACACTTATTGCCTCAGGAAAGAGATCCCCAAATGAAAACTCCAAGGAACATTTTGACCAAATTTCAGAACTATCAGGTCAAGGAAAAAAATATTACAAGTGGCCAAAAAGAAATGATTCAAATATCAGGAAGTTGCAATCAGCATTACATAGAACAAGGCAGCTGCAACATTAAAAAATTGGAAGAAAGGAGAGAGAGGACGAACAGAAAGTAGAATAGGATGGAGGAAAATACACAGTGATCACAACTGTGAATGTGAATGGGATAAACTCTCCCATAAAATGGAAGAAGATAGAATGGATCAAAAACCAGAGTCCCATAATATGTTGTTTACAAGAAAGAAGAAATATACTTCAAGGGGGGGGGGCAGAGCAAAGATAGCAGCTGGAAAGCAGGGACTTGCATAAACTCCTCCCCAAATCCCTCCAAACACCTGTAAAAAATGGCTCTGAACAAATTCTAGAGATGCAGAACCCACATAATGGCAAAGGGAAACAGGTCTCCAGCCCAGGATAACCTGGATGGTCGCAAGGAAGGGTCAATTTCACAGTAATGAGAGCAGAGGCAGCCCAGTGTGAGCCACACCAGGACAGATCAGACCCAGAATCAGCCAGCCGGAATAGGCCTTGGGGCCATGAAACAGTGAATTGTGGCAGTTACCAGACTTCTCAACCCACAAATGCCAAAGAGCAGGTTAGGGGGAAACTGCAGGATCAAGTTCAGAGTGGTCCAGCCACCAGCCCAGGGGGTGGAAGAAGTCGTGCTGCAGTGGTGACAGCAGGAAGTTCCTGAGGCTGCCTCCAGAGTGCCAGCATCACCGGCTTCCTGAGTCCCTGGCTCACAAGGTGGGAGGAATCTAGCAGCAGATCAGAGCAGGGATGCAAGGTGTGCTTCGTAGGCACAAAAACAGATTTTCTTGCTGTGCCCTGCTTGGATCTGAATTGGGATCCTGGTTGGTGTTTCTTAGGGGAGGAGGAGCAGTGGTGTGGCAGAGCCTGGCATGATGGTGGAGTAGAAGTAGCTCTGAAAACATCAGTGCTTGGACCCTAAAGCTTGGGAAAAAGTACTCTCTACTCTACAAACAGTCATATCCTAACAAAAAACTCAAGGATCAAGCAGTTGGCTGGGAACATGAACAGGCAGCAAAAATGAACTCAGACTCAAACTGAAAATCTAGATTCCTTTTTTTTGGTGACAAAGAAGATAAAAACATACAGCCAGAAGCAGTGAACAAAGTCAAAGAGCCTACATCAAAAGACTCCAAGAAAAATATGAATTGGTCTCAGGCCTTGGAAGAGCTCAAAAAGGATTTGGAAAAGCAAGTTAGAGAAGTAGAGGAAAAATTGGGAAGAGAAGTGAGAGTGATGCAAGAAAACCATGAAAAACAATCAATGACTTGCTAAAGGAGACCTAAAAAAAATAGTGAAGAAAATAACACATTAAAGAATAGACTAACACAAATGTCAAAAGATCTCCAAAAAGCCAATGAGGAGAACAATGCCTTGAAAGGCAGAATTAGCCAAATGGAAAAGGAGGTCCAAAAGACCACTGAAGAAAATACCACCTTAAAAATTAGATTAGAGCAAGTAGAAGTTAGTGACTTTATGAGAAACCAAGACATTATAAAACAGAACCAAAGGAATGAAAAAAATGGAAGACAATGTGAAATATCTCATTGGAAAAAAACATTGACCTGGAAAATAGATCCAGGAGAGATGATTTAAAAATTATTGGACTACTTGAAAGCCATGATCAAAAAAAGAACTAGACATCATCTTTCACGAAATTATCAGGGAGAACTGCCCTGATATTCTAGAACCAGTGGGTAAAATAGAAATTGAAAGAATCCACTGATCACCTCCTCAAAAAGTTCCCCCCAAAAAACCCCTAGGAATATTGTTGTCAAATTCCAGAGTTTCCATGTCAAGGAGAAAATACTACAAGCAGCCAGAAAGAAACAATTTGAGTATTGTTGAAACACAATCAGAATAACACAAGATCTAGCAGCTTCTACATCAAGGGATTGAAGGGCTTGGAACATGATATTCCAGAGGTCAATGGAGCTAGGATTAAAACCAAGAATCACCTACCCAGCATAACTAAGTATCATGCTCCAAGGCTAAATATGGATTTTCAATAAAATAGATGACTTTCAAGCTTTCTCAGTGAAAAGACCAGAGCTGAATAGAAAATTTGACTTTCAAACACAAGAATCAAGAGAAGCATGAAAAGGTAATCAAGAAAAAGAAATTGCAAGGGACTTACTAAAGTTGAACTGTTTTGTTTACATGCCTACAGGGAAAGATGATGTGTATGATTCATGAGACCTCAATATGTGGGTAGCTAAAGGGAATATGCATGTGTGTATACGTATGTGTATATATTTATGTATGTGTATGTATATATGTTTATGTGTGTGTATGTATATATATATA
>CM053623.1:270992341-271023729 GCA_028646595.1 Phalanger gymnotis
ATCAAGGAGAAAATACTGCAAGCAGCCAGAAAGAAATAATTTGAGTATTGTGGAAACACAATCAGAACAACCCAAGATCTAGCAGCTTCTACATTAAGAGATTGAAGGGCTCAGAATATGATATTCTGGAGGTCAATGGAGCTAGGAATAAAACCAAGAATCACCTACCCAGCAAAACTGAGTTTCATGCTCCAAGGCAAAATATGGATTTTCAATAAAATAGAGGACTTTCAAGCTTTCTCAGTGAAAAGAGCAGAACTGAATAGAAAATTTGACTTTCAAACACAAGAATCAAGAGAAGCATGAAAAGGTAATCAAGAAAAAGAACAAGAAAAAGAAATTACTAAAGTTGAACTGTTTACATTCCTACATGGAAAGATGATGTGTATGATTCATGAGACCTCAGTATTAGGGTAGCTGAAGGGAATATGCATATGTTTATGTATACATATGTATATGTGAGTGTATATGTATGTATATATGTATGTGATATATATATACATATATAGAGAGAGAGAGAGAGAAAGAGAGAGAGAGAGACTGAGAGAGAGAGAGAGAGAGCACAGGGTGAGTTGAAGATGAAGGGAAGCTATCTAAAAGAAATAAAATCAAATTAATGGATGAGAGAGGACTATATTGAGAGAGGGAGATAGGGAGAGATAGAATGGGGTAAATTATCTTGCATAAAAGTGGCAAGAAAAAGCAGTTCTATAGGAAGAGAAAAGAAGGCAGGTGAGGGGGAATGAGTGAATCTTGCCCTCATCAGGTTTGACCTGAGGAGGGAATACCATACATACTCAATTGGGTATCTTACCCCACAGGAAAGAAGGAGGAAGAAGTTAAAAAAAAGGGGGGGGGATGTTAGAAGGGAGGGTAGATGGGGGTGGAGGCAACCAAAAACAAACACTTTTGAAAAGGGACAGGGTCAAGGGAGAAAATTCAGTAAAGGGGAATAGGTTAGGAAGAAGCAAAATATAGTTAGTCTTTCACAACATGAGTATTGTTGAAGGTTTATACATAATGATACACATGTGGCCTGTGCTGAATTGCTTAACTTCTTGGCGGGGGCGGGGGCGGGGGGTGGGAAGAGAAGAGGGGAGAGAATTTGGAATTCGAAGTTTTAAAAACAGATGTTCAAAAAAAAAAGTTTTTGAATGCAACTAGAAAATAAGATACACAGGCAATGGGGCATAGAAATTTATCTTGCCCTACAAGAAAGGAAGGGAAAAGGGGATGGGAGGGGAGTGGGGTGACAGAAGGGAGGGCTGACTGGGGAACAGGGCAACCAGAATATATGCCATCTTGGAGTGGGGGGGAGGGTAGAAATAGAGAGAAAATTTGTAATTCAAACTCTTGTGAAAATCAATGCTGAAAACTAAATATATTGAATAAAAAAAAGATTAAAAAAATTCTACTTACAACAGTGTCGTGTCAGAAACTATCTGTGTGATGCTTGTGTGTGTCACTTACTCTTGTTGTATCTCAGTTTACTTATTTATAAAATGAAATAGGTTGGACTTGATAACTTTAAGGTCTCTTCCAACTCTTAAGTACAATGTTTTTGCTTAGTTTTTCTTTTATTTTTACCAAAGGAAATTTCAAATTTTCATTTTTTTAATATAATTGGCAGAATGCAAATGGCAATTTCCCCCTAAGCTACTTGGAAAATAATGCAAACTGACATGTTCTTTAAAAAAATTATCTTAAGGGTGAAAAAAAAACTTTATTATTTGAGCATTGGTGAAGGATCCTCAGGCAACCAACAAAATAAACAGGTAAAATCACAAGTCCACAGTATGGTGGCAGTATCCAACTATCTATCCTGGCCGAAACTAGGGATTCCTCTCATTGTGGAATCATACTTTATTGAAAAGTCATTGGACCTCCAATCCTTCCCAGGAAGTATTCCAGAGGGAAGAGAAGAGAATTCAAGAGACAGGAAGGACACCAGATCTTGCTACTGAATTCGGTTCATCAGAGTAAAATGTTTACTCAATATGTCCTGAATATAAGTCCCTGAGATACCTGCTGAGATACAAATGAAGCTTATGGATTGGGGAAGAGAAGGTGATAAATACATTCTGAACAGATAAAAATAATATAGAGTGTGAGGATGACAAAGTAAGGTACAGATGAAAAGCTCTAGGAAAATGGGATAAGGAAGGAAGGAAAAAGGCTACTAAAAAGAGTGATTCAGGGAAAATCTTCCCAGAGAAAGTGGCAGCTGAGCTGAGGTGAGAAACATAACAGAGCTGAGCTCCATGAAGATTTTGATAAAAGAGAAGTCTTCTGAAAAGGAAAGAAAAATAAGGATGGAGAACATTCTAAATATGGAGGATTCATTATGTAAAAACATGGAAAATAAAAAACAGAAAATAATACTTAATAGTAAATAGAAAAACAAAAAATAAAAAATGTAATTCATTATTTCTCAGATCACCAGGAATGTGCTTCTTAGAGGTTTAGGCCGTTGTGTACAGTGTGACTTGTACTGATACAAAGGAACACCCCCTTCCTGGAGAGTTAGTATGTCACGGTTCTATTTTTCTGAGGTCCAAGAAAATTGTTGATTTTCAAGGAGCAGTTTATTTCAATGTACATTTTGCTGGCATCACATGGAAACCTTGAGATAATAAATAATTTTTGCTCATTCTCTATTGTGTTCTAATTAATAAAATTGTACTTCTAAAAAGCATGAAAACTCATTTTGAAAAAAAAAGTATTTTTCAAAAGTGAGAGCAAGGGAAATAAATCAAGAAAGAATTCAGAAATGGGATGGTATTTCCTCTCAAAGAGAATCTCTTCCATTTTGGAATTCAATATTAGTTGGCCTCCATTGAATTCCCTAAATACATGATGTGCTTTAGAAGCATAAATAACAGAATAGAAAGAAAATCCGACAGGTTTCAGGACACCTAGACCAGGGCTGTCCAAAGTGCAAGCTGCAGTGTGATTTTATGTGGCCTGCCTGTGTTTACTATCGGCATGGAAATTGACATAATAAATGCTTTAACTAAAGCATTTGTGTCGATTTCTGTGCTTGTGGTGGACACAGTCAGGCTGCATGGGGGTGTAGGGCCCATGTTTTAGACAGCCCTGACCTAGACTATAGTCTCATTTTGGCCTCTAGCCATCTTTGTAACCTTAAATAAGCCACTTTGGACATCTCTAATCTTCAGTTTCCTAATGTGTAAAATGAAAATATTGGTTTAAATCTTCTTTAAGGTCCCTATCAACTCTAAAATGATATGAATCCCGTATGTCAGCATACAAATGTAAGAGTGGGAATTGATTGAATGAATCAATCAAATTATCCCACCTCACCTAAAGTAAGTGATAAAATGCTAATGTGAGTCCTTAAAATGAGAACATGTTTCAATCAATCATCTAAAAGCTCTACACTGAGAGTAGAAAATGCACACAGTGGAGAGAATTCTGGTCCTGGAATCAAAAAGACCTAAGTTTATTTCTAGTCTCAGATGCTTCCTAGCTGAGTGACTCTGGGCAAGTAACTTAACCTCTGTTTGTCTGAGTTTCTTTAATTATAAAGTGTTGATGATAATAACACCTACTTCCCCAGGTTGTTGTGAAGATCAAATGAAATAATATTTGTAAAGCCCTTAGCACAGTACCTGGCACATAGTAGGTGCTTAATACATGGTTATTACTCCTGACTTGGATAACCAGTATTGACATTTCAGTGGAATTCTTCCTATTATCTTAGGAAATTTGGTAACTCTCTGTGGGACCTATATAAAACTTTGGAGCTGTTCGGAGCTAGTTAAATGATTGATTCAAGCAAGGAGAAATGAATGTTCCAGCTAAAAACCCAAAGAGACAATTAATTGTGGCATGGTTGGGGTCCCATTCTCTGCTTTTCCATCTCTCCACAACTGGATGAGGATCTTAAGAACTTCAGAGGTCTGGAGTACTTCCCATCTTCCTAAAGCATTCCCCAAACAGCTGACACCAATGTCTGCATCAAAATCCAAGAACGTACTGGGCCCAGATTCACAGCTCTACAGAGTCCACCGGAAAAGCTATGCCATACATCGTACATAAAAGGAATGTCTTGAGAACTCCAGCAAAAGAATTCTTCCAGCAACTGTGAGAATCTCATGCCATGTGTGCCCTCTAAATATGGGCCCATTGTACCCTGGACTTAATAAGCCTGGCTGAATAATTGACCTCAAGTGATGCTTATGGCAGAAAGCACACGAGTGAGAATTTATGATTCATACCATTAGAAAACAAACAAAAAAATACCTCAACCTACCTGGCCTACCCTAGAACCCTGTGAACTCAACTCATCAGTGCAAATTTGAGCTGTGATAATCACTTCAGAGCATATGTTACACAAGATTCATGGTTTTTTCACATTCCTCACCCTTCACCTTCTTTGTTCCTGAATGAAAACGAGATGATCATAGCTCCTTCTTTTAAATGTTTTTCTAGTCTTTCCCAATGACTGTTCCCCTTTCTTTCTAGCTTTCATTCCATACAAAGACTAGAGTAGGGGTCATGGTGGCTAGAGGTTGCCTACCTAGACAGGAGATCCTGACCAAAGCAGTAAAATAGTATTTACTATCAGTAAACTATCAGCCCAGTATCCCAACACTACTCAACATATAATCTCTTTAAAAAAAACTTCCCTCTTCAACGGAATGTTTCATAAATAGAACCTTGCTCTTTTTTTAAAAAAAAAATAATCTTATTGATATCTTTTGTTTTATTTTATCTTCCTTTCCCAACATGCCCCTGCGCCACATGTTTCAGAGGTGAGCCTTCCCTTGTAACCTAAAAAAAAAAGATATAAATCAATGCTACAAAAAATAATCAAAACACCAACCAAGCCTGACATTGTATGTGCTACTCTACACCCATAGTCCTTTGCTTCTGTAAAGAAGGGGTAAAAGTACATTCTCACATCTCATTGTTGGTGCCAAATCTATTAGTTATTATTTCACAGCAATCAATATAGTGGGGTTTGGGGTGGGAAAGGGCATTGTGGTAAAAAGGTAGTATTATCTGTCTTTTTCCATTTACATTCTCGCAGTCACTGTGATGCCATTTTCCTCATTTTGCTTCATGCCAGTTCATATTTTTTTTAGTTTTTACCCATATTTTCCCATAGTTCTCTTAATTCTTTATATTTGTTGTCTCTTGCGGAGCAGTAACAATCCATTATGTTTGTATTGTACAATTCCTATTGCTTTTAAAAATTCAAGTTACATGTGATATATTCTGCCATGAAAAAATGGAAATGGCATAGGACTTTAAAAGGCAGTCCTTGATCAGCATCACAATCACATATTTTCATCTAACATATTAAAAAAAGTTAAGGAATTAATGAATATTTGGGTGAAAGAATATTTTTGTTGTCCACACTGTGGTAGGCATTGCATCAAATTTCTAAAATATAAAAGTACCTGTGAGATATTCCCTCAGAAGGTCTTCTAAGAACTTAAGAAGAAATTATGTGAGCTAAAAAGAATACATCAGCATTCACACAACAAAGGATTAATCATTTACTACACACCTATTATGTTCCAAGTATTGTGATATGCATTGGGAATGAAAACAAATCAACCACTCAGTAAACATTTTATGAACTACTTAATATATACCAGAAACCGTGCTAAGTGACATTAATATAAATAAAAGACTGAAACAGTCCCTGTCCTCTAGAAGTTCACATTCTAATGAGAGAGAGAACATAAACAATCAAGACATGTATAGGTTAGGTGGAAGCTAACCTGAGACAAGGAGATAGAAGCTGGGGGGAAAGTTTCCTGAACAATGTGTTTCTTTATCTGCTATTCAAAGAAAGCCAGGGATTCTAAGATATTTCTCACAGGTTGTGTTTGTCCTTCATTTTCAAAGAGGACCATGGCATCAGGGAAATGATGACATGACTTGCAGTTGACTCTGATTTGAGTGAGGGAGGGCTGTGCAAGGTCACCAGCCTCAGTTTCTCTTCCAGAGCCATCTGGATCCAGTGACCAGATGTGCAACAGGATGACTGGAGATGACCCAGGATACATTGAGAGACCTTGGCCCTTTTAGGCTAAGGCCTTTTCATGTACTCATTCAGTGAAGAGGCTTCTTTAAGAAGTGAGTCAAGTGATGGCCCCTTTAATTATAAAAAAGAAAAAAAAATCAAGCTGAGAGGGGAAGACCCTCAGGGTTGCTATTCCAAAGAGAAACAGTTAACACTGACATTCACTCTAAGCCAGGAGGCCCCAAAATACGGGGTTAACTGGCTAGAAGAAATTTCTAGGCATAAGGGAAAACGAATGCAAAGAGAGAGATTAGGGGCAGAGGATGCAGGGAGGTTGGGAACCTGATGTGCTAAAATCGAATAGCAGACCAGTATGGTTGGACCATAAAGTATGTGGAAAAAAAGTAATGTTTAAGAAGACTAGAAATATAGAAAAGGGCCAAACTGTGAAGAATTTTAAATGTCAAGCAGCAGTTTATATGATTGATTTTAAAGGCAATATGGAGCCATTTTAGTTTCTTGGTAGGAGAGGGAGGGGTTACAAGGTCAAAACTATACTTTAGGAAAGTCACCTTTGCAGCTTTGAAAGGATGGTTTGGAATGAGATGAGATATGAAACAGGGAACCCAATTAGATACCTATTGTTATATTCCATACAAGAGGTGATAAGGACCTGAACTAGGCCTGTATATGTATGAGTGGAAAGAAGGGGATCTATGTGAGAGACGTGCAGAAATAAATGACAAAATGTGATAACTAATTGACTATGTGGTATGAATGATAGTGGAGAGCCAAAGAAGTCATTAAAGAAGTATGCATTAGACATAGGAGGACAAATAAAAATAACAGTCCTTGTCCTAAAGGGCTTCCCTAAGGGGGCTAATGAGTATCATGTAAGTAAATTTAAAGTAATTTGATGTGGAGAGGATAAGGAAAGACCTGATGAAGTAAATGCAACCTAAGCTGAATTTGAAGGAGCAAGGGATTCTAATATAGGATAACCATTACGGATGCCATTTATTATACAATACTATTACACAGTCATACCATAGTGCTTAGTGAAGTAAATAGGAATAGTTGAACTACACACAAATGGTTCCACATTGCTGAGGTTTCTCCTTTGTGTCTTATTGTTAGTTTTTCTGTTTTCTCCTTTTTCATCAGACTGTTGTCAGCTGTCAGCATGCCTGTTTTTGGTACATAACTTTCCCATTTTTAATGGGTATTTCTAATGTTTTGCAGTATTAGAAATCATTTGATCAAACTTTTTAGACATGCTAATAAATTAAGAATACCTAGATTTTGGGTGGAAGCCTGAGGGGCCTTCTATGAGTAACGTGCATGAATTTTAATTTTTAGACTTTGTTACTCCTAGTTTAGTTACTCCTAGATAGATGAGGGTAGTGGAGAGTTGTGTTCTAGATTAGTGAGTTGTCACAGTACATTGCAGGTGTTAAGTTATCACTCTGGTGACTTAGGTAGCTTATGGTATATTTATATAGCAGGATTTACAAAATTCATTCATGAGGCCAAAAAGTGAAAGAAAGAGTAAAAAAAACTCCTCCCTCTACATACACATTCACATGGAAACACACACACACACACACATACACACACACACTGTCACCATCTCCATCACTATCACCAACACCACCAGCATCAGCATCAGCAGCACCATCACCATCATCACCATCACCTCCAAAAGTAAGTGGCAGATTTGTACGATTAAACCAAAAATCTCTGAGAATGCCATGAATTTGTAATCCTAGAATTATAAAATCATAAATTTAGAACTTGAAAGGACTTTAGAAACCATCTGATCCTACAGTCTCATAGAGATGGTGGAAGTGAGACACAAAGAGGTTAAAATGATTTGCCCAAAGTCATAAAGTAATAAAGTATTGGAGACAAGACGTAAACCCCAAGTCCTCTTTTGCCAGAGCCATTATCTTTTAACCATTTCTAGTGAGGTCTTTAATGTTAATGGGTTTATCCAAATATTTTGGCTTTAAGTCTCCTTTTTCTATTAAAGATTAGTTCTGTAATACTATGACTTAAATACTGGCAAGTTAAGATAAAATCTCAGTAAGTTGTGTGGCACAGAGCTTAGATTTTTCCACAGTTCTTGGGTATAAGCATGTGAGCTAAAAGAAATGAGAAAGTTGCCCAGAATGTATTAGGATGCTTTGTGCCTGGAGATTCTCTGACTCAAGGGTTACCCTTAGAAACATTTTCTATTTTAATGAAGCAAGTATGGTGCTAACCATCATAGCACTACTATAAGGAATAGACTTGTTCTCTAGAGTACTGAGGGAAGAACCAGTGAAAGAGAGGGTGCATGGTCTACACATCAACATTCAATTAAATCTCAGCAGAAATCTATTTAATATACACAGTATGTTACTGAGGTGAGCTTGAAGGGCATTCCTAAGCCCTAAATGTGGGCTTCACAGTTCCCTAATGTATTGGGATCAGAGGCAATTCTGTCTGGAAAAAGTACTGGCAGGAGACTCCATGCCTTTTCAAACATGCATGTTAAAATCTGGCTGTCTCTTTCAGGTTTGAGAACAGGACTTGAAGGAAAACTCATTAAAGGGGGAAAATCATTGGAAGAAAACCATTCATTAAAGGACTTTTGTGTCAGCAATGAATCAGTAAAGCCACCATGACCGAAACTGGCAAGGAGGAAGGCTCTGCCTGTTGCTGGAGCTCAAAAGGACAACATGAAAGAGAACTCACCATGTCATCAGAGGGCTCCTTTATTTTTTCCTGTGAAAACCGGCCAACATGTCAACACTGTTTCTTGATTTGGCTGTTTCCATAAACAAGCAACAGGAGCATTACCCCAAGCAGAAAGGGAGAAGATTCATGCTAAGACCTAATTGCTATCATTGAGAGGCCAGCAGGCAAATTGCAGCTTGATTTGGGGGAGGGGGTAAATTTCCTACTATCTAGAGCTATCCAAAAGGGAAATAGGCTGGTTCATGAGGTAATGAGTTCTCCGTAATTGGAAATCTTCAAGAGAATAGTAGAGAGGAGATTTTTCTTAAGTAAGGTTTGGGTTACCTCTGAGGTACCTTCCAGGCCCAGTGTTGATAACTTCTTCAAATTAGCCATGATATTATTATGCCAGTTCTCATCCTCTGCATTTCCTATCTTTTTCTCCATAAATTCTTCATAGCTCTAGCCAATGTTCTGAAGGCCTCCTAGTTTCTCTAACATTTTACATATAAAAAATTTAACTTCCAGACTTGTTCAAACCGCATTCTTGCTACATGACTCGCCCACTCTGTTTTCTGGTTGAATGTGTTGTCAGTGATGTCTTTCAAGTCACTTCTAATATATTATTGATCTTTGCTAATATGCCACAACCTAAACACTATGTGCCTTTCCTTTTCCCTGTGGGGCATTTACTATTTCATCTCTAATATTTTATGTATTCATTATTTCGAGATCATAATGTTCCAAGGTTCATAGCCATGTAGCAGACCCACACAATAGCCATTCATGGCCACATAGTAAAATACTGGTATAAAGAAAACAAAATGGAGCTTCGTAGCAGAAAGAGGCTTGGGATCATCGGAAATGTCTCACTTCCCAGAGGTGATTGAGTCTGATCTCTTCCTTTCCTTCAATTCCCAGGGCAACTCTTGCCTAAGTACATAAATTGTTCACAATGAGATAACATAGTAAACTAAAAATAAAACCAGTCTTACTGTGTGAACTAACAAATACTTTCCAGTTCCTCACAATGAATCAATTTTTTTAACTAAATAAGAGTATACTTAACAGCGTTCTGCCTAGGGCCATCAAGAAGAGCTGAAGGGGTGTATATGTGTATGTGTATAAGTGGGTGTGTATGCATGTACATGTATGTACTTGTGTGTATATGTGTGTTTTCCTTTCCTGCAACCAGTTTCCATATATGTTCGTCATATGAGCTTTTCTGACCTTGACAGCAGAAAAAGGAGTCCAAGAACTCTGGAAACCCAAGTGTCTGAGAGTAACTTGCAATTCATTTTAACTGGAATACTATAAGTCACCTGAAAAGATGATTGACTTTCACCAAGAAATCTAATTTATAGAAGTGCCTTGAAAAATAAAAATAAAATATTCCTAGGTGAAAGACATCAAGGCATAATGCAAAGATCACTGGACTTGAAATAAGAAGAACAAGACAAGTTCCAGGTCCAATATTTAGCAGCTGTATGACCGCAGGCAATGTGGACTATGTCAAAATAGGAAGTTTATCATTTATTCTAGCAATGCTGCCATTTTCAGAAAGTTTCTGGAACTTATTTTTTGAATCCTCTTCAGTATTTTTTTTCTGTTCATGCTTTCATGAAAATTTTTTGTCCTTTGAGGGTGGTACTGTTTTCAGAAACAGTGAGAATCATTTGGAGACAATCTGGTGATCTAGCTGGGCTCACAATGATGAAATTGATTGTTGTAAGGAGCAGGTAAACAAGTGGTGAAGAGTAAAGACCTGACCTCGGTGATTATGAAGAATGTCCTGGTACAAAATCACATTGTGCACAGTAATTGTTCCCATCCTCCAGAGTTTTCCATAACCAGCACCATGACACATGGTTGATGTCTTGTCACAATTATATCACCTTTGTCAAGGATATTTGTCCAGGTAATTTTTATTGCTTGACAGTTTTTTTTTTCTCCAAACCTAGAAAATGAGGCTATCTAGGTGATTTCATTAAAGAATTTATTATCAGTACCTCATCCTGGCCTTAGGATTATTTCGATTTCTTGAGTGCTGAGCCAGCTGAACACAAGTTCTGCCAGATCATTCCCAGCTGGAAAGGCAACGGCAGAAGAGGTATCTATCATTCCAGACCTGCCTAGCTAAGTTCAAAGAGACTTGCCATCAAGGAACCATCAATCAGGTTATATTTTCTTCAGTCACAACAGCTCATGAAACTGTCTACTCATGCATTGACATCGCTGTCTACCAAGGGCTCCAAACCAGAATGGTGGATGGAGTACTCCCATTGATGAAATCAAATATCCTTGAAGAACTGAAGAATAATACCAGGGATGGAATTGACTTTTATTGTAGTCATAATCCACTTTAAAGGAAAATGTCTATAAAACTGATATCTTATCAGTGTATGCCACATATATTTATGTCATGAGCCTGTCCTTTACCACTATTCTTTGTTCTTCAGCTGTCATCAAAACATGAATATTTACGTCACCATTATACAGCTATGGCAACAGGCCTACATCAAAATTATAGGCTTCTTTCATTGTATATCGAAATCAGTATAGAGAGTCACAGTATCAATTCAAAGTCGTTAAACATCATAGAATGAGGTATGGAATACCATACAAAATTTATCCATGATGGTTTCCACAATTGCCATATGAATGAAGATCACTGGGACCCCTATGCAACATTTCAAAGGGACAGTTTTCATAACCTTATTTTAATTGCAATTTAATTTTTTAGATGCCCACTAGTGAAGGAAAAAAAAATCACCTTATGCTGTTGTTATCAACTGAACCCTGACTCAAGGATTTGGGGTCAATGATTCTTGACCTTATTCAAGGCATAATGTGACTCTAACCTAACTTTTCAGCTTTATGTTCCTTCCCTCCTCCACTCTGGAGAATCTCCCTTTGCCACTATCACTTTGCAATACCTATTCTTTTAAAGTTAACTCTATTATTTTTTTTTCATTCTAAATCATATTGTGTACACAAAAGAGAGAGGATTCTGGGAAGATGGTGGACTGGGTCAAAAAACTTTCAGCTTTGCAAATTTCCTCCACAAAAAAAAAAAAACACCAACCAGAAAGTAACCTCAGAGCAGCAGAAATAAACATGGGGCAAAGCAATTGTCTTCTCTAAAACAATTTGATAAGACCCCAAGAAATACTTGACCTGGGTGGGGGGAGGCTCTGCCTGAGAGAAGTGCAAATACTTCCAGGCCAACTCTGCAGAATCAACAAACAACAAACCCTGGCGGTAGCTGGGTGGAGCAACTTCAGCCTTAGAAATTTTAATCTCACAGACAGTATGGGGGTCTGACAGCTGAATAGGAAAAGATTGAAAGACCTTCCATAGTCAAGGGATGCCAAGCACAGCTGTGCTGATCAGACACATCCTGGGCTGGGCTGCTACTCCGAGGAAGAAGGAACTAACACACACCTAGTGAGTGCAGGAGCAAGTGGGCAGGGATACTGTAGGCTGTGGGCAACTTCAGGAGAACAGAGCCCCCCCCCCTGGTTTTAGTTGCAAGACAGAGAGGGCAGCTATAGTTTGCAGCCACCTGAGGGATTGTACAGAGCAAGATTATTTGTGGAACAGTGAGACTGTGGGTCCTAGCTGTGACTCAGGAGTAGAGAGGAGACACCTAGGTTGGGCCCTGAGACAAACCTCAGAAAAGAACAGTAAGAAGGACCTGAGGCTTGGGGCATCATTCCCCATAAACTCCAGACTGCAATTTGACTGCCTTGACTACATAATTTTGTCACAAAAACCGGCGGAATATTGTAGGAAATGATGAACAAATGATAAAAACAAAATAAAACAATAAAATAATAAATGAATGAATGAGTAAGCAAAGGAAAAAGAACCCAACCATAAATAGTTACTATGTGGATAGAGAAGATCTAGGTTTCATATTCAAAGGAAGATAATAGAGCTAAAAAAAAAAAAAGGTATTCCTCTTTCAATGAGAAATGTCAAATGGTCCCAAGCATAAAAGGAGTTTTTGGAGGAACTTATAAAAGGACTTTAAAAATTAAATAAATGAGATCAAGGAAAAATTAGGAAAAAAATAAGAATAAGCAATCCAAGAAAATCAAGAAAATTATCAAAAGAAATTCAATCAACTGAAAACAGAGAATCAGAACCTTAATGAAGAAAATAATTCCTTGGGAGTTAGAATTGGGCAAGATGAAGATAAAATCAAAAGAATGAAGAAAATGGAAGAGAAAATGAAACATCTCATCAGAAGACAAAAAAAAAACAACAGATCTGGGAGAACAGATCAAGAAGAAATAATATTAGAATAGGTTTTTAAAAATCATCATAAAATATTACAAAATTTATCAAGGGAAATTGCCCTGAAGTTCTAGAACAAGAAGGCACAGTAAAAAAAGAAGAAAAAAAATCCACTGATCACTACCTGAAAGAGATCTCAGGAGGAAATACTACAGAAATACCACAGCAAAGTTTCAAAGCTCCCAGATCAAGGAGAAAATATTGGAAGCAACGACAACAAAAAAATTAAATATCATGGAGCTACAATAAAGGTCATGCAAGACCTAGCAGCTATCACACTGAAGGACCATAGGTCTTAGAATACTATATTCTGTAGAACAAAAGAGCTGGAGTTAAGACCAAGAGTACCTTACCCAGCAAAGTTAATCACGAATGGGAAAAAAAAAGTGGACATTTAACAAACTCAAAGACTTTCAGGTTTTTGTGACAAAAACTCTAGAACTTAAGGGAAAGGAGCAATTATCTCATACAAATGAAGCATAAAAGGAAAAATTGATATAGAAGAAACTAGTAGGGTGGAGGGAGGGTAGTGCTTGAACCTTACTCTCATCAGGAAAGGGTTAAAGAGATAACAACATATATATCTAGAAAGTCCTCTAAATTCATAAAGAAATAAGAGGGCAAGGGAACAGGGTGGGGGAAGTAGATAAGGGAAGGACTCTTAGAGGGGTGGGTAGGTTAAGGAATAGAAGGTCAAAGTAGAAGGTAGAAGTAAAGCAGAGAGAGTGAGAAGGGATAGGGTAAATAGGGTGAGGATAGTGAGGAAAAATAAGGAGGAAAATAGTAATTGTAATTATAGCTTTGAACATGAATAGGATGAATTTACCATAAAATGGAAACAGATAGCAGATTAAAAATTTGAATTCAATAATATGTTGCTTTCAGGAAACATTATAAAACTGAGAGATATACAGAAAGATAAAATAAAGGGCAGGAATAGAATTTAGCATATAAAAAAAGCAGAGATAGTAATCATGATCTCAGACAAAGTTAAAGTTAAAATAGATTTAATCAAAGTGAAAAATAGAGAAACTACACTATGTGTCAGTAATATTATTTAATATTATTTTAGACCATTTAAAACACCTAGATTATGTATAAAATATTTGAATGTATACCTGCCAAAACAGACACAGGAACTATATGAACAAAAACATAAAACATTTATTATACAAATAAAGTTAGATCTAAATAATTGAAGTAATAACTATTGTTCATGGGTGGGTAGAGCCAATATAATTTTTAAAATGACAATTTTACCTAACTAATCTATTTACTTAATGTCATCCAATTAAATTACTAAAAATATTTACTGAGTTTGAAAAATAACAAAATTCATTTGGAAGAACAAAAGGTCAGGAACTTCAAAGAAACCAGTGGAAAAAGATGTGAAGGAAATAGATTGTACTGTATTATAAGGCAAGAGAACTCTTGAAGTATAAAAAGGATAATTTTGATTATTTAATATTAAATTTTCTTGTATTAATAAAACCTATATAGCCAAGAACAGAAGGAATGCAGAAAATCAGGGAAAAAACTTTCATAGACAATCTTTCAGATAGAATGGATTTGGTTGAAATATTAAATTATGGGGTTTTTGTCACAAAATATTGTAGGAAATGATAAACTGATTGATTTAGGAAAAAAAAATGGGAAGACTTGGGCTTATGAAGGAAGATGCTCTCCACCTTCAAAGAAACAGATGATAGGATTAAATAAGCATAGCTATAGTCTTACATATATGTGCATGAGCACATATTTGTATGTTTATAGATATCTATGTATATGTATGTGTGTGTGTTTGTGTATATATATATATATATACATACATACATATATATTGGTATATAGGTATATACATATATCCATGCTTAATTGTAGCCTTCTTCGGGGTTGGGGGAGGGAAAATAAAATTAAAAATGCATAGCAAAGAACCACAGAAAACCAACGAGGAAGCACAGAAAAGCTGGGCAGCTTTGAAAACAATGTGTATTATTTTTTATATAGGTTTTTTTTAAATGAAAATTTATTGTTTTATGTTGAATCCTATCTTATAGTTTGCTGAGCAGTGTTTTTTTTCTCATTTTGTAATTAAATTTAAAATAAAAATTACACAAATAAAAAAGGAAAAATTAAAATCAAAAATAGTAACACACAAATAAAATTAAATCATATAGGTTTTTGTCTACTGTTTCCCAGATTTCTCACAGATTTCAGCACCTGACTAACTGCCCTTCTCTCTCCTCCATATCTTTCCCTTACATTAGGGTCCTTGATGCTTCCACCTGTAAGACTATAGCCTCCCAATTCCTCAATATCACCTCAGATCCGAAGCCATGCATGTCTAATCCACCTCAGCCACAGAGAGGGATGACTACACCCCGAATCTAACAATTTCTTATTCAAAAAAAATCTGATATCTCTCTATCTGACCTTATACATATATGCCCCTATCATTCAATCCATCAGTATCATTCACCCTTGCTAAACCCACACTTCACCCTCATCTCAACCGTCAGACAACTTCCTCTTCTGTATTTTCTCTGGCATTTCACTGATTTCACTTGCCTCCCTTCCCCTTCTCCACTCTATAGTTATCAATTCATTGCACGTTACCCTCTTATCTTATTGCTCAGCTCTTGCCAAATTCCAGCTCTGTATTTCTCCCATCACCTACCTTCTCGAACAGAGCAAAAGAAAGTCCTGCAACAGTGCTAAGTACACTTTAAGTTTATGTTTTCCAACTTCAAATGGATATGCACTGAAACAAAATAATCTTTGTATCATTTCTTAATTTGTTTCCCTCATACCCCATAGAAGTTATTTCAAAACTTTTTTTCTCTTCAAGTCTCACTAGTAGTGCCTTACCTCACCCACTCTCAGCTAAGGACTGTACTTTTTTTTTTCTTTATCTAGAAAATTGATTCCATTTACCATGAACTTCCTCTTTGTCCCTTCTCCTCATTTCAAAATCCCACATCAGTCTCTACTCTCTCCCCCTTTCTTCTTGTCTTAGATAATCAAATTTGCCTTCTCCCTGGCAAGGCATGTGCGCATTTAGGGTTAGATGCAATTCCTCCACTTTCTGCAGTGGTTTATCCCCACATTAATCTCCTCTTCATATAACTTCCAGTCTTTCCCCATCTCTTTTTTCCTTTCCTTCTGCCTTTAAGTATGCCTATCTTACCCAAATCTCCCAACAATGACAACCGCAACAAATACAACAAACCTTCATTAGGTTCAACCATTCTTTCAAACTTTTCTCTTAAATCCTCCTTTTTCTCAACCAGAATTGCAGGAAAAGCTACATATAGTGATTGCTTCCACTTCCTTTCCTCTTACTCACTTCTATGGCCGTCCTTGGCCCTTGTCACTCAACAGAAATTGCTGTCTCCAAAGTTAACGATAATCTCTTTATTGTCAGATCTTTTGGTCTTTTCTCAGTCCTTACCTTCTTGACCTCTTTGCTTCCTTTGTCCTCTCATTTTCTCTCTATACCATCTCTCTTAGTGACCTCAACAGCTTTCACTGGTCTAATGATCATTTTAATGCAGATGACATATGGAATGATGCTTATGGCTTATTTCAAGCTGGATGTCCTGCAGACATTTCCGACTCAATAGGTGCAAAACAAAATTCTATCTTTCCCTTAAAACCCATCTTTCGACCAAACCTTCCTGATTCTGTCAAAAGCACCATCTTTATTCCAGTTTCCCAGTATAATAACCTTATTCTCCCTCATCGCAAATCCCTAATCAGTTACCAAATCTTGTCCTTTCTACTTTGACAACATCTCTCACATTCAATCTATGCTCTCTACTCACAGGGTTGCAAGTTCAGTTCAGGTCCTCATCACCTATCATCAAAACTATTCCAAGGGCTTCCTAATTGGTCTCCCTAATTTGTTTCTCCCCACTCCAATGCCTTCTCTACCTAGAGGCCAAAGAGATTTTCTTTAAGTGAAGAAGTGACCTTCTTACTCTTCTAATCAATCCACTCCAGTATCTCCCTATTGTTTCTAGGATGAAACATAAACTTCTCCGTTTAGCCTCACAGTGAGAATTGCAGCTTGCCTTTCTATCATATTTGTACGTTACATTGCATACTGAATTCTGCCATCAAGATTTCTTTCTGTTATACATGTGCGTGACAATCTAACTCCCCACTTAGTGTGTTTGTGCTTGCTGACCCTCATACCTCCTCATTTCTGCCTCAATGAATCCTTCCTTCAAGATGTAGCTCAGACAAGCACCACCTTTTACATGAACCCTTTCTGGATCCTATCAACTGCTAGTGATCTCCCTGCCAATCTACCTTCTATTTAACTATTTGGTATTTCTTTGTGTTCGTTCTCTTCATATTTGGGGTGTGTGTGTGTGTGTGTGTGTGTGTGTGTGTGTGTGTGTGTGTGTGCATACATGCACACACACACACACTTTTCAAGTAGGGATTATTTGACTCTTCCTATTTGTATCTGCAGTGCCTAGAACAGCACTTGGCATATAATAGATCCTTAGTACCTGGTTCTTGAATTGCTTTGTTCTTCTCCAGCCAAAATGGTCTAATCTATTTTGTTAGGGCCTTAAGGGCAAAGACCCTGGACTAAATGACAGGGATGCTAGAGACTGCAAGCAAACTGTACTTGACGTCTATGTTAAGTGATTGATTTGATCCGGACCTTACTCATTAAACCAAAATTTATTGTATGTTATTAGGTGACACAAAACATTTGGATTATTTTAATTTCTTTTTAAAATAAAACAAGCAACATCATATACTAATTAAACTGAATCTCATCATACTTCATTGATTAAGATCAGCAAAGGCCTTCAATGCTCAGCCCCCCTCAAATACTAAACACTTTGAGAGTGCCCTTCAAGATGACATTATACTGAAAATTCTTCACAATCACATAATTCAATAATTTTATTAAATGACAAATATAAAGATCTTAATTTATTTTTATTTAAATTCAAGTGATACCTAATATGTTATTACTCACTCTCATTTAATCCAGTTATTAGCTTTGAATATTTGCAATTGCATTCTATAGTCTAATTATTTTTTAAAAAAAGATTTTGTTCCCTTTTATTTTCAATTAATTTCCATTAGTGCTATGTGTCCTATAAAGTTTCTCTTTGTTATATGAAGACAAATGAATTTCTATATGCTTGCAACAAAAGCAACTTGGTGACACACTGGATTGAGAGCTGCACTTGGAGACAGGAAAATTTGAGTTCAAATCCAGCCTCAGATACTGTTATGGTAATTAAGGTAAGATTTTTTTGTTGTCTTCTCTTTTGGAATGCTAAAGCCATCAAATGCCCTTAATGAGTCTTGCCTTTGTTTGAATGGGGAAGGTAAGGTGAGACTCTTTTGTCTTTGTTTTGAGTGCTTCTCAGCACTAAGGAATTTTTGAATCTGGAGTCTTTGATGACCTGCTTACCTCAAGGGAAGGCCTAGTTCACATAAGTTTGAGTCTCATGCTTGTGAAGCCCTTTGACCCTGAGATGCGTGTGTGCGCGCGCGTGCGCGCTGCACGTGTAAGGTCTGAGATTATGCCTTCGGGGGCACACTCATTGAAAGAGTATTGGTGAGAAGATTCTGGGTAGCCACTGTTAAGGAATTCCACCCCACCCCCTGCTTTGAAAAACACAAGCAGATCAAAGGACCTGTGCTAGCAGCCCTCCTGTGTGCTTCTGTTGCTGGTGTTGTTACAGATACTTACTAGATGTGTGACCCTGGTCAAGTCACTTAATCTGTTCATCTCAGTTTCCTCTATCTATAAAATGAGGATAATAATAGTGCTTACCTCACAGTGTTGTTGTGAAGATCTAATTAGATAAATATTTAAAGCAGTTTGCTCACATTTAAGAATTATACAAATTCCAGCTATTACTATTATGAGGCGGCTAGGTGGCACAGTAGATAGAGTGCCGGGCCTGGAGTCAGGAAGACTACCCTTCCTGAACTCAAATCTAGCTTCAGACATTTACTAGCTATGTGACCTTGGATGAGTCACTTAACTGTTTGCTTCAGTTTCCTCATCTATAAAATGAGCTGGAGAAGGAAATGGTAAATCACTTCAGCATCTTTGCCAAGAAAACCCCAAATGGGGTCACAGAATCAGACATGATCAAACAACAGCAATTACTACCACTATGACTATTGACTACCACTACTATTCAAGATTTGGACATCCATTGCCTAGCTGGTAAATCAGTAAAACAGTAGGCTAAACCAGGAAATCTGTTTATATTTCTAAAAGATGCATTGAATCACTAAGCCAGCTCTATATACGATTCCAGATACTAAGATAGCTGGAATTGAAATCATTAATTTCAAAATCATTAGTGTTAAAGTACGTCTGCTATATTAGTTTTAATAAATGCAACTTGCCTTATTTCAGAAAGGAAAGAAAGTATCTGGGTATTTCTGAGCAGAAATAGAAATCCCAATGGTGACTTTCAGAATTACTTGTCAGTATAAGTTCCACAACAATCAACATTCCTGAAATTCATCTAAAAAAAAAAGTTTTCTATTTCATAACACTAAATATGAAGATTCTAGAAGGGAAAATAAACTGGTAAGCAAAATATATTTTTTTATTGAATTAAAGAGGGAACAATGAGAAATACTCATAGCAAATGTTACACATAGGGCATGCAAACAAATGTATAGTCCTCTTTAAACAGTTCTAAGCCTGCAAACACACTCTATTTGGATTTAGATAAACCTGTGTTAAAGGACTGGAGTTATCAAGGATTAAAAAGTGTTCTCAATGCCATCAAGGTATATTATAACAAGGTAAAAGCAGAAGGTTAAGTGCAACAAATCTGTACTTTACATTCCTAGAATATTCTAAAGCTTTGTAAGAAAAGGTGAACTCTAAAGGGAATAATTCAGAGTGATTAGAAACAGAAAGCCAGAGGAAATAATAGTACCAAACGTTTAAGCGTAAAAGAAATGTTTATGATTTTCTACCCTGAAGGTTAAATAGGAAAAATAAACAAAATACTGAAATGTTCACATCTTTGGCTCACTAAAGAGAGAGATTATTTTGCCCTTGTATCCAAAACAATGAATACAACAACAGCCACTGAAGGCAAGATGTTATTGTCCAATATTACATGAATCTGAGATTTCATCACTGTGGATAGTTAATGAACCGTGGCAAGGTGCAACTTTCTCATCCCTTACTGGATGATTTCAAGGGTTTCTGTGGTTGAAAACATTAATCGAAATCTGATCACAAACGAGTCTGAACTTGGCTGGGTTCCTAATAAGAATGTAGGAATAAGCTAGATGGGACTTCAAAAATTTAAAAAAAAAAATAAGGCAAAGAAAGTTTAACTGACTTAAGGTTGAATAGGTAATTAACAGCAAACCTGTGTTCCACACTCAAGTCTTCTGAATCCAAAGTCTGTTTTTGTCTCCCACTCTTGCATGGTTGCCCCTTCTTGGAGAACAGAGTCAATAACTGGGCCATACTTAAAGTTGTTTTTTTTTTCTTTTTTTTCAGGTTGGTAGGATCAGTCAGGCATTACAGTCTTCTAGAATACCATGCAAGAGTTCAGGACCATCTCTACTTGATGAAGCCTCAGAAGAGGATTTAATGGAGAAATATATTATCATACCTACATTTATTGGCTGTGTCCATTAGTTAAAAAGCACCAAATGCATTTGTGTAGATCAAATATGTAAAGTGTATTAAGGGCAAGTTGGTTTTAAAGGAGATAATACTGCAGATAAGTAAGGATATTTTTCATAGATACATATACAATATATGACATAAGGAAAATTTGAGATACTTTAGAATGCTGTATCAGTGACTCTTCCAGTATAATATAAGCTTTTTGAGGCAGAAGCATTTTGTCTTTTCTAGTGCTATCTCCTAGAACTAGCACAAAGCAGTGCAAATATTAAGCGTTTAAAAATATTTATTGGATTCCATTGGTTTGGATTGGATGTGGGCAGAAACAACATATGTTTTTAAAGATAGGCTGACTGCATGGCAAATATTTCTTCACGGTTCTTCTATAGTTAGCATCCCTTAGCCTCCGATTTCCCATTTGAAATAAGTATAATTATACCTATAGTACATCTTTTTAAAAAAATGAGAATTATTGAAATCATTCATGTATATAGGAGGCATGAAAATAAGTAAATAAATTATCATAATGCTGATCTGCCAGTGATTAAGCGTACTTGGAACAAAATGGAAAGAATTCTGGATTATGGGTCAAAAAGACCAGGGTTTGGGTCCTCACACACTTACTTGTTATGTGGCTTTTAGTTTCTTCTTGGCCTCACCTTCCTCATCTATAAGTGGAAAAAGTTTCTATAGGTGATCTCTGACCTTTTAACATTTTATGAATCTCTAAGTCAATTGAGGCATATCCTCCTATTGGTGTGCCAAAGGTTTGCTCAGTTCAGTTTAATTCAATTCAACTTAACAAAGATTTATTGAACATCTACTTTGTACAAAATACTGTGCTAGGTGCAGGAGGTATGGACAAAAACCAAGAACAAAGCAAAAAACTATGTCCTCTCAGAGTTTACATTTTGCTTAGGATCAAATATTTATTTCATTTCTGAAGCATTTAATCAATAGCTATCACATATGTACGGTATTTTAGAAAAAAAGCCGGGCATGCAAAGACAACAACAAACAAATAGTATCTACCCTTAAAGTCTTATATTCTACTTGGGAATGCATTGTTTAAATAGATAAAGAAATTCCAATGTATACAGACTAGTTTCCCTGCAGCCAATGAAAAGTTCTAAAACTTAAACTATAAGAATTCAGGGAGTCAGTCCCAACAGATAAGAGTTTTCTCCTTGCTTGGGAGAGGTACTCTCACCAGAGTAAACGCATGGAAATGGAAGATAGATACTGAACTGGTGACAAGTATAGCAAAATTAGCATAGAGGACAGTTGGTGAGAGAAACTCCTGTAAGCATTTTTTAAATCTCAGTATTTTTGTTTTGTTTTTAGGTTTTTGTTTTAGTTTTTTTTTGTTTGTTTTTTGAGAGAGGAAGGCAGGACAATTGGGTTAAGTGACTTGCCCAAGGTCACACCAGCTAGTAAGCAAGTCAAGCGCCTGAGGCCAGATTTGATCTCAGGTCATCAGTCCTGACTCCAGGGCCAGTGCTCTACTCACTGCACTACCTAGCTGCCCCTAAATCTAAGTATTTTCAAAGGAAATAGAAAGGGAGGGGGATAAATATTAAGTGCCTGGTATGTTCCAGAAACTGGGCTAAGCACTTTAAAATATTATCTCATTGACCCTCAGAACTCTGTGAGATTGGTACTGTTGCTTTTGTTGTTCAGTCATTTCAGTCATGCCCAAGTCTTTCTGACACCATTTGGGGTTTTTCTTGTCAAAAAATACTGAAGCAGTTTGTCATTTCCTTCTCCAGCTCATTTTATGAATGAAGAAACTAAGGCAAACAGGGTTAAGTGACTTGCCCAGGGTTACACAGCTACTAAGTGTCCGAGGCTGGATTTGAACTCATGAAGATGAGTCTCCCTGACTCAAGGCCTGGCATTCTATGCACTATAGTGCCAACTAGCTTCAGGAGCTATTATTCTTATTCCCATTTTCGATCCGTGAGGCAAACAGAGGTTAAAGAATTTTTCCAAAGATCACACTGATAGTAAGTGTCTGAGGCCAAATTTGAACTCAATTCTTCCTAACAAGAGGCTAGAACTCTATGGACTGTGCTACCAAGCTGCCTATTACAGAGTGCTCCATTCTATCTGGCAATTCACAGAATACATCTTTCAGTGGATTTTAACGATCTCATCCCATTATAGACTATTCCACATTCCAGATACTCTTTTAGTTTAGTTTTTCATTTGTTTGTTTCGTTTTGTTTTGTTTTTCCTTCAAGACTTCTATGACATATGGGTAGGGGAGAGTCTACTCCAAATGCAAGAATCTGTTATGAGTGATTAAATTTGAGATCACACAACCTTGCTTCCCTACTCGGTTTCACCTCTACAGAAAAAGATGCCTCCACATTGAGCACCCCCAGGTGTCCCTTCCCTCCTCTACCCCTAGTTTATACTTCCTTTTGTATGTTGTCTCTCCTTTTAGAATGTAAGCTTATTGAGGGCAGGGATTCTCTTTGATTTATTATTATTATTATTTGTGTCCCCAGTACTTAGCACAACGTCTGGCACATTTATGGAATTGGATTGATTCCGTACCATAGCCCACCAAATACTATACTCATTTTTTCACAGCAATGATCCCATAGCCAGCCTATATCTAGAGGGACATTTACTAATTTACCGATAAGGAAGCAAAAGTTGAACAAAGTTAAGCATATAGAATTAGCAAGAAATAATACAAATTAGCAGTAATAATAGCAGTTTAGGAATCAAACCACTGTGCCTGTGCATACAGTCTGGTAATATTGTCTTTTCCAAGGTGAGAAGGAAGCAATGTTTTCTGCTTGGGTCTATAGTTCCCAGAATTCACATGGTTTAAATTTCTGAGTCTTTTCCTGCCCTCAGAGAAGTTGATCTAACTACCCACTTACATAAATACATTCGTATACTTTGAGCCTGAAAAGAATTCTTAAAACTAGGTAAATGAGGAAAGGCTATCTTTAATAGGTGGTTTTTGATGACGAAAAAGTGAATGCATGCAGGATAACTTATGCAAAGATCAAGGGGCAACTGCGGTTACTCCTTGAGTTTGGGGAATATCATGTAGTTCCATTTGGTTGGAACTTAGTGTGCACAAAGATAAATTACATAAAATAATTATGGAAAAATAGGCTGCCTCATGACAATTTTAGGTGCCTCTTTCTCATATAACAGGCAAATTGCCCAGTGTTGGGTTTGTACTCAAAGACTCTCTAGCTTGATCTAGAACTTGACAGAGAACATTGATTTTTTTTTCTTTCCTAGAGGAAGTCATTAAAAATTTTGAGCAGAGAAGTGCCATGTTCTTACATCAGCTTTAAGAAAATTTATTTTTGTTGGTGTTTTGAGTATTGATTGAAAAAAGGAAGGAGTTGAGGCAGAGATACCAATTGGGAGACTTTCGCCGCAACAGCCTGGCAAAAGGGGATGAAGACTTGAAGCAGGATCTGTGACAAAAGAATAAATGTGAAAAATTTTCTGCAGATACAATCAACAAAATTTGGCAATTGGTTAGATATTTATCACGGTTGATAGTAAAGAGTCAGGAATGATTTGGAAGATGAAACTGAAGTGACAAGAAGTATAGTACTTTTGAAAATAATAGTAGGTATACATTTAAGGGAGGAGATAATTTCCATAATGGGCATAAGATTCTTCTGGACATTCAAGTGGTGTCAGATTCGGTCTGAATATATAGACTTACTTTGAATAGAGACGATTGAACTGCTGAGACAGATCACCCAGGGAAATGACATGGAAAGAGAAGAGAAGAGGACATAAGATAGAGGATTTGGAGGATAAACAAAGTTCAGAAGTGAAAGATATATGATAATCCATCAAAGGAGCCTGAGAAGGTACAGCAGCAGAATATAGACTCACAGAAGACAAGGAATGAGCATTTATCCAGCAGTAAAGGGAGTGTGTGTGTGTGTGTGTGTGTGTCTGTGTGTGTGTGTGTGCATATACACACACACATATATATATATTCATATATATTCACATTTTTTCATTAGCTTTGATTCAATCTACATATATTCCAAAATTCAAAATAGAAAAATAAAAAATATGTTTTCATTAACTTTATTTATAGTTCATCAGTCACAGTAACAATTTTAAAAATTACAGTAAAGGATAAGAATGGCCTCCTTTCCTATCCCTTTGGTGCTGGGGACAGGTTGAAGTGTCTGAGTAGAAAAGAGTAACATAAATAAAATTGAGGCCCAATTTAAATTATGATAATGCTAGTAAGTTGTACCATGAGCATTATGAATAAACTATCATATAGTCATAAGAAGAAGACACAAGTACCATTTGGCAGCTAGGAGATGCAACACTTTGCTAAGTATTTCTGAAACAGATCCTATTAGGGAATTAAAAAGAGAGAAACAGCAGAGAGATGTAGAGACAGAGACAGAGAGAGACAGGGAGAGATAAAGACAGAGAGAGACAGAGACAGAGAGTTTAGGTGGTTGAATACTCAGTCTTAACTAAGTAAATATCAAGGTCAAATTCAAATCCAGGCCCTTTGGCCCAATACCAAGGCCTCCTTCCTATACCATATTCCTAATTTCCCCTAAGATTCAATCAAATTCATTGCCAACAAAAATCACAGCAACTCATTGTTCCTGAAATAGCCATAGGCTTCTAGTAAAACTTCCAGTTTTGGTGCTGATGCTATTTAAATTCTCCTTCAAGATGTATTAATTATCTCTTCCCTTTGCTTGCAGTCATGAATAATAGCAGACTTTGCAATTCTTTGTAGGATATATATAATATGCATGCATATGTGTGTATATATGTATGTATTCGTGTTTACAGCTGCTATGATAATCGTGTCAACCTGAATACTTATATTGGAAGGTCTGGAGAAATTATATATGATGCTGTTGAAAATCTAGGATGCTCATAAATAATAAAAGTCTGAAAGGTAGTACCAATAATATATGACAGCCTCTGTTAAAAGACATGAAGCGCAGCATTGAGTTAATAAAAAAAGATGTGCTTAACCAGCTGTTGAACTTTTAAGTTATACTGTTGGCAGTAAGTAAGCTAGGAGCCTACAGAATAATAAAGGAGGCAGACATGGGAACCCCTCTGTAAACTGTATCTGACCTCTTCATGGAACAAGGAAAATGGAGATGGAAGCATTATCGATGTAAGCCTGATTCTGCAAGAGTCAACTCGACTGTGCTATTTACCCCTGCCCTGACTTTCCACTCTATTTTGATCACCCACAAGGCCTATAGTGAAACACAATGACAGCGTCAATATATGCTTTCTGTGGTTACATTTCTTCTTACTTTTGCACAAATAGAAAACTGGCTTCATGGCCACAGGCAACACTCATGACCTTTGCATTTTTGCAAATGCATGATGCTGGTCACAAGATGAATAACTGAGGGGACATGAGTAAACACTGATCACGATTATTGAGAAAACCAAGCAAATGTAACATTTTTGTTGCCTAGTCAGCCATCTTTCTGTTACATAAGGAATACCACATACTGGCATTTTTGCATATTTTTTTGATGATAAAGAGTATTTGTGGAATAAGAAAATAGGTTTTGCTTTTCCTCACTGTTTAAATAGGAGCAATTCTGGAGTATTCTTTCTCCCCTAGTCAGACTCTGCTTTCTCTCAGAAATATCTTTATGAACAGGGGGGTCATAGGAGATAAGAGGAATGCTTAAAGACACAGAAGTAAAAAGGAAACATATATACTAGATAGTATGGTATTGCCTCAATACAAAGAGACAAAGAGACCTCATTGCAATGTGAAAGTTCTTTTGGGTTCTTGGGTATTTTCTCACGGAACTCAAGCTCAGATTTGTTTTATCGAGTGGGAAAGAAATGGTCAAAATCCACTTTCCTGCTTTTTCTACCCATTGCATCTAGTTTTACGGTCTAGGATCAAGTGAAAAATTATTTTTTTTTTGTCTTTCACTTGATAGGCCTTTAAGTATATCAGTTTAGCTCTGATATCTGATGGACTCTTTTATCTTCAAGATAAGTATTCTCTAGTGTGGTCAACTGCTGAGAACATGGGTTCATTGCCCATACTGGTTGACTCTTTCTAGACATGCTTCTAAATATCAGCGGAGTGACACTTAAGTAGTTAGATGGTACAGTGGATAGAGTGCTGGGCCTGGGGTTAATAAGACTTGAGTTCCAATCTCACCTCAGACACTTATTAGTTGTATTGCTCTAGGCAAGTTACCATAGCATTAAGGCAGAGTTCATGACTTCGAAGAAAATCATGAACATGCCTGAATGGTTTGTAATCGCAAGATGTAAGGAATTCCCTAAGTAGAAGGCAGAGGAATTAAAGAATTTATTCAAGCTCCAAAGTGGCAGACCCTTGGACCAATGTCCCCAATTCTATATCATGGCCAAAACCTTCCAAATCCAATAAGCCTGTCTCACAATAGTAACCAGGAGGTTACAGAAAAATATTATGGAAGTAAGCCAAACCATACTTGTGCTTCCCCTCAATGCTAGGGCCCTCCTGTAAGAAGATTACCCACTAGTCTCAAGCCCTTGCTCAGCACTCTCCGGTCTGCACTCTCCGGAAGCTGGTTCTCGGGTCAGTCCTGCTCTCAGTAGCACCTGCTGCTTCAGCTTCTTCTGCTCCTCAGCTTCTACTGCTCTGGCTTCTGCTGGTTCTGCTTCCGCTGCTCCTCCTTCTCCTGCTTCCACCATGTCTGCCTCTCCAAGCTCTGTTCTCTCTTTTTATACAGTCCTTAGACGTCATCCAATCAACTAGAATGTCATTTGAGTGACCAGAACTTGGCTCTGGTCTTAGCAACTCCCCTTAGGACTCTGGGGGCTTCAGGCCCCCATCAGCTTAGCACCTAGTAGCTTGGGGTTTGGGGCCTACTTAGGAGTGAAGATCTAATCAGACCTCCCTTCATGGGCCCCAACTGCAGCCCCACCAGAAGCCTATTCAAATGGGGGGGCCCCTCAAAGATCTTCTCACTGACTGATTGCCTTTATAGTTACTTAACCATTGTTTTCCTTGATTTGGTAAAATGGAGAGAATAGTAACACCTCCTTCTCAGGGTTGGTGTCAAGGTAAAAGGAGATAATATTTGTTAAGCAGTTTGTAAATCTGAAAGCACTACATAAATAGTAGTTATCGTTATTAGATAACAGCAGCTTAGTAGAAATTTAGAACTAGAGAGACATCCATAGAGGAAAAGTCAGCAGGGTGGAATCAGGATAACCTGGCTTCACATCTCACCTCTGATTATTATGGCTAGTCTTAGTGCCCTAGGAATCTGGGACTATAAATGGCAGAACATTTGCTGAAGGGGGAGTTCATTCACAAGAAAACTCACTACATTGGTTAAATTGCAGGTCTAAATTTTGACAGAAAAATGGAGACAGAGACACAGAGAGATAGAGAAAAGCAGAGACACAGACAGACATATACATGTAGAGAGAGATACGATATTATTTCAATTTCTTTATTCAATCTTTATTATTTCATCCCTCTAGACTCCTTGACTAACCAGTAAATTTTTCCATGAATCGTTATCCATACCTATTATACACTTATCATGATTTATTTTACGTTATTGCTACATTTGCCCTACATGCTTTTTTCTTCTTTGTATTTAAACTCCCAAGAAGGCTTGTCTGTGGTGGCTATTTCCATTTTCTTATCTTCTACTGAATTTTTAGTTTCTGGAAATGTGATCTCTGACCCCAATATTCTACTGCAATGCTTTCTCTAATACTCTTTCCTCCAGGATATGCTCCCCCTCATTGACTTCCATGGCACTGTTCTCTCTCAGTACACATTTTGCCTATCTTTCTATTCCTTCCCAGCCTTCTTTTCTGAATCATTATATATCTTCTGCCCACTGGGTGCCTCTCAAGGCTGCAATCAAAGGATCATAGACTTAAAGCACAATTTCCCAAGAAAATGAGTGAAAAAAATGACTAGCAAAACTAAATACATAATCTTTTGGAAAGAGAAGAAAATAAGTAATTAAAAAGTTTGGTGTGAAGTCTGAGAAAAACCAGGCCCCAATAGAAATGAAAATTCTAAAAGAGAACTAGGGTACACAAGTAATGCCATGTTGGAGAATAACAATGGAGCGAAAGATTAGAACAAAACATCTGGGCTTGCAGCTAAGGCAGTAGAGGTGAATAAAGTGATTGGAAATCATTTTAATTTTAGTTGAAGGACAGTTCATGTATTTTTTTAAAGTTCTGGCAATCCTCACTTTTTTTCGTTTCTTTCTCTTTGATTTGCTGTCCAGTTATGTTTGTTTTATTTTTTTAAGGTGGGGACGGGCAAGTAAATCACAACAGAATTTTCTCTGAAAACAGATTGTGTCTGAAGCCAAAGAGCATCATTTTTAACAATCATCCTACAGTAGAAATCGCTCTCTGTAGACATTTTATGTGTTCTTTGATTATTTGACTGGTCAGGTTTTCATTACTTGTGGTGATTTTTCCCTCTTTCCTGACTGTTTGGGGTAGGGGGGAAGTTTCCATTGCAGAGAATGACTATTCCCTCGTTACCTATTCCTGATTAATAGAGGAATTCCGTCTCGTGACATTCTAACCTTTATATTTGATTGATACAGCATGTAACTCGCATCAGTTATATATTCCTGTGCCTCCTCATTCACTCATCTGCTTCTGTTCTATGATGAGCAATACTCATGTGTCTAGCAACTATTATGCAGGAACATGGATAAGTGACTACTTGTAAAATCTATATTTGTGGGACCTTAGTCATACAATCTTTTTATTAATCCATGGAATGAGAGCACTTTGGTCTGCCAGTTGAATTAAGCCTTAGGAATACATATAGCTACTGTATGCTCCCATTTACCATTGGAAGAATATAAACTATCAAAGGAAAAATAAAAAAGTGTTTCTTCTTGCCAAATAAAGCTTAAAAGGCCCCCATTTTTATTCCTATATGTAATAAACTCACAGAAACATTTATAGGCCATTGCAGAAATAAAGTCTCATTTTAAAAATTCAGTGGCTAAAAGGAAATTTTCAAGAAAATATCAATAGTTTAACTGAAGAAAATCCAACAGGGATTATAGATAAATAATTAACATTTCCAAAAAAAATGTATTTGACTAAATTATCCAGATCATGAAAGAAATTATAAATATTGGAGAGAAAATTCTTAATCTCAGTTTCCGCTGACTCTAATCTCCATTGAGTTGGGGTGGGGGTTATAATTTGAAGTTTAGATATTTAAAGGGCCAGGTATTAATACTAGAGTTAGATAATATTGACATACTCATTTATTCAAATGGAGGGGAAAGAATCTAATCATGTCTTCTTTTTTGCTCTAGGTGTCAATCTGCCCAGCTATTTTAAGAATATTCATCAATGAAAGACAGCTCTCAACAAATATGTAGTCATAGTTTTGCCTTCCTTTTTGACTCTCTTCTGCACCTTCTCTGTAACATGGTTCTCTCTGTTCTTTCTATCCTATTATCCAGACCTACCCTTTCTGGAATCATGATCTGGGACCATCTGTCATTTTTGCCAATTAAAAACAAATACAGACACAAAAATCTGTTCTATAACAGGCTGAACACATTGGCTAAAAGTAAACAATGGACAAGAGAGGGAGCAGTGTGATGTTTTTAGGGCTGCAAAAACAGAGCATAAACATAGCAGTGACAAGTGTTGACCATGGTGAAGGCAGGAGATGGTGGATATTTTAAAAGTGAGACTTTCAAAGGCCCTTACACTACACAAGTTCTTCCCATGCATCAAGTACTTAGAAATAGTGCCTGAATGGCCTAAGGTCTGAGTGTTCTTTAGTGGCCTGAGGCAACATTCTAGAGCATGAAAAGTTCAGCCCTGGGGCCTTCCTTTCCTTTTCTAGATCATCACCAGGTGACTTCTCCATCATCAAGGACACATTGTCCTGGTGCCTCCCGATCTCCAGGCCTATTCATTGTTCCTCTGCCTTTTCTTTTTAACCTCATTCCATCAAGAAAGTAAAATATTCTTGTACCAGAAATTGTGTCCTCTACGGTCCCAAGATTTCAAGTAGATAATCTTGTGAATTGATTCTTGCTAATGTGCTAAGGAAAAAGGACTAAAGATAATGTGTTCATTTAGACTCTTGAAGGTAGTATTGCTATTTTAATTTATCTAACCAACTGATTAGTAAACTTTTAAGGAATATTTTCTTTTTATGTGTGGAGAGATGGTTAACATTGTCCAAATATACCCTCTTGAAGAAATATTATTGTTATTTAGTCTTTTTAGTTATGTCTAGTTCTTCCTGACCCCATTTGGGGTTTTCTTGACAAAGATACTGGAATGGTTAGCTATTTCATTTTACGAATGAGGAAACTGAGGTAAACAGGATTAAGGGATTGTTGCAGCAATCTGCTAGCAGCTACTGTGGCTGTGTAAGACCAACAACAACCAGCACACAGAAGGCTGCTAACACAGATTCTTTGATCTGCTTTTCTAAGGAAAGTAACTTTAAGGGGTTAACAATCTCAATTAATTAATTAAACATACATATATCATTTACTTAGTTCAGGGGGGAAAGATGAGCCCCCTGAACTTCAAGGCAAATAGAAACAGAAATTACAAACTTCAACAGACAGACCTTGTCTGATTCAAATCACAATTCGTAGTTACCAGAAACACCAACATCTATCTGGGTTAGCAAAGGCGGGGGGGGGGGGGGGGGGGGGGGGG